>CAWUFW010003505.1:1225000-1802282 GCA_963921515.1 Calotriton arnoldi
CTAAACTTACCACCATTTTGGTATTCACAGAAGGCACTTACTCATTTTGGTATTCACAGAAGGCACTTACTTACCCATTTTGAGTAACTTACTCATTTTGAGTAACTTACTCATTTTGAGTAACTTACTCATTTTGGTTTTCACAGAAGGCACTTACTCATTGATGAGTAAGTGCCTTCTGTGAATACCAAAATGAGTAAGTTACTCAAAACAGTAAGTTACTCAAAATGAGTAAGTTACTCATTTTGATATTCACAGAAGGCACTTACTCATCAATGAGTAAGTGCCTTCTGTGAATACCAAAATGAGTAAGTTACTCAAAATGAGTAAGTTACTCAAAATGAGTAAGTAAGTGCCTTCTGTGAATACCAAAATGAGTAAGTGCCTTCGGTGAATACCAAAGTGGTAGTAAGTTTAGGATTTTGTCTTAAGTTAGTTCTGTGAATCGGGCCCATTGTCCATAAAAAAGGGTTTTGCAATAAGAAGTGCCAAATGTACTCAAATTCTCAACAGACTATCGTTTAGTAACGTAACCACTCTCTAATCAGTAGCTTGTCAAGCCCAAGAGAAGTCCTACTAACTATAGTCACTCACCGCAAAAAACTCAAAGCCAGCCTCACTTCACATCCGGATCAAAGTGCATTCAAGCGGAACCTCCAAGCCTCTCTTTTATACTTATTCGGCGACTAATTACTTTCACCTGGTCGCGTGCGGAAACCTACTACTCCCTATGACTCCACGCGAAATTGACAAAATACGCTGTTATTATTCATGATTCCTTCTTAGCAAAATCTATTACTTTTATCTATAATTTGGCATGTATAAAGACACAGTGCAAAAATATTATTTTGTTATTTTTATATATTCATAAGAGTCAAAAAATGTGCTCATAAAGATTATAGGGATCTGGATGCTAGTCTCCTTTTCTTTACAAACTCTTGCCGATACCATCTGTGCTATCTATCTCGTATGTGTATATTGCTATTGACGGCAACCTATTGTTCACTTCATTATTCTACAATCCTTAATTAAACAAGAAAAGGAAAAATGCTTTTTAGCTTCTCAGTGAGGAATCAAACTCAGGATAAGGATCATCTTTATCGATGCATCGACATTACCTATGCGCTACCTTTATAATTTCCATCTATTGAAAATAAAAAAGTCTTCTGTATTTACTCATTACAGTAAAAAATGTGCTCATAGAGACTTGAACTCTGGATGCGTACAAACTATTGCCCATACCATCTGTGCTATCTATCTGGTATGTATATATTGCTATTGACGGCAACCTGTTGTTCACTTCATTATTCTACAATCCTCATTAAACAAGAAAAGAAGAAACGCTTGTAAGCTTCTCAGTGAGGAATCGAACTCTGGATAACGGTCATCTTTACTGATGCATCAACACTACCTATGTACTATCTTAATAGCTTCCATTTATTGCAAATGAAAAAAGTCTTCTGTATTTACTCATTGTTGAGCAATCTTCATACTTAAAATTTATTAGAAATAAAATTAAAAATTAACTCCCTTTCTGTGGGGAATCAAACCCTTAATGTATCCAATCTTACTTCAAAGTGTGCACCTATTTTGTCACTTCCAAAAGTGGAAATTATTCCATAGATATTAAAAAGTATTCCATTTTAGAAACTAGTATGTTATGACAGCACTGGAAGACTTCTAAAAACTGCACTGCCTGTAAATTCGCCTGGTACATCTAAAAAAATTAGTATTCATTTTATCAATTCGCTAAGCGGAAATCATTCAATAGAAGTTGTAAAAGTATTCCATTCTGAATTTTGTTACGATATGTAACACTCTATATGTTGTCGGACCAGAATTTGGAATGGACCAAAAACAATCACTGATTCCTCATCCCAACTTAAATTAATTGTTAGGGAATTATTAGATACCAGTATGTAATTCCCTGTCAGGGGAATACTTAAATAACAGTATGTAATTCCCTGTCAACATTTAATCCAAATTGTACTGATTGTAGTTTATTAATCCAAAGAGTCTCCCTCATCCTTGGTATCTTTTCCAAATCCTCTCTTCTTCTATCCAATAGTACATGCTCTAGACCCATGAAGCGTATTCCACCTATTTCGGTCCCTTTGTGGTATTCACGAAAGTGTACGGCCATTGGATATTTCGTATCAAAGTTTTTGATGGCTCTCAAATGTTCCATCCACCTAAATTTTAGTTTTCTCACTGTCGATCCTATGTACATTTTTCCACAAATGCAAGTCATTGCATAATCACAACCCTTTGTGTTACAATTGATGAAGGAAGAGATCTCATATCTCTTGTTATATTTACTGCCCCACAATGTTTTCACTTTATCTACCACATGTTTGCAACATATGCAGTTGTTGCATCTGTATGACCCTTTTGGGAGTGTATTAGCACCTGTTGTTTCTATTCCTGTTGTCAAACTTGGTAATTCATATAACATTGTGTCACTTGAACTCAATAAAGTTCTTAATGTCGGAGCCTGACCATGTCATGAGTGATGTAATATGTGAGGTAATAAGTAGTGCATTCGGGGGCGCGAGTTATAGTTAGCTCAGCTAACTATAACTGCTTAATTTCACTGGTTTTGTATGAGTGAAACCCGAGCCCAGCTATAATGTCCCTGTAACCTTTGTTTTTTTTTCAGTGAATTTCTAAGTTTTTTTAAATTCCATTTCCTAACTATAATGTCCCTGTAACCTTTGTTTTTTTCAGTGCATTTTTACGTTTTTTTATGGAACAAATAATTTTTATTGGTTTAGTCGGGAGGTGCTGTTACACCTGAACACCGCTATTTGCCTACAACCACAGGGGCCGGCAGCTAAAGAACAATGCAATATAAATATGTCTCACGTCACTGCTTGCAGTCCAACATTGGTAGGCAGGCGGTATTCAAGGTGAGGCAATTCAGGCCGGGAAAGCTGTGCTTTCAAACAGTATAGGCTATAGCGTGCTGTCCCGCCTTAATAAGCAAACAGTAGATAAGAAACACCCACCCTCCCTCCCACCCCCGCAAAAACACATAAAAGAAAAGGAGAAGAAGGAAGGGGACCGTACCACCTACACCAAAGGAATGTGCGCTATCCCGCAGAGCCCGTTGAAAACCACCCAAGTCATACTACACCCTCATGTAGGGGTCGCTATGTCCGGAGGGGAGGAATGAGTCGTAGCACCTGTAGGAGTTTGGGGCAGGTGACCTCGCGTAAGTCCTTCGAAAGCATTGTTATAAAGGGGGCCCAGAGCTCGGCATATTTCTGGTATTCGTGATCGTGACTCATCGTTAGCCGTTCCATGGCCAGGGTCGTCCAAAGCCTATGCAACCAGGCCGTGTGGTCCGGCACCGTAACGGTACCCCAGTGGATTAGGATTGCCTGGCGCGCCGCCAGCAAGGCTAGTGCCATCTGTCTGCCTCTAAGGGACCGTAGTGGAAAAGTGATTGGGTTAGACAGTCCTAGCAAAGTGTAGGCCGGGAAGCGGGGAATCTCGGTGTCAAATGCAACGTCAATGTCGTTAAGCACCTGGTCCCAATACCTCTCCAGCCGTGGGCGGTGCCATAGAAGGTGTGAAAGGGAGCCGGTCATGCCACAACCCCGCCAGCATTCTTCAGTGTGATTCTTGTCCCATTGGTGTATCCTTGCTGGCGTGAGATACCAGTAGGACGCCAACTTGAAGGCAGATTCAGTCCGTGCAGTGTTGTAAGCCGTGTGGTGCGCCCTATAGAAAATGTTGTCCCACTCCTTGTCTGTAAAGGCCCGTCCCAGCTCTGCTTCCCATCTAGCCTGTCCGCGAGAGCGCCCCCCTGCCGCGCGTGGAGCAAGGAAGGTATAGAGTTCTGTGATGAGATGCTTATCATCTGCCTTGTGCGCTATCCAGTTCTCGAAGGGGGTGAGCTTACGAGAGACGTAGGGAAGGAGTGCCGGGGAAGTAACCCAATGCCGGAGCTGAAGGTAGAAGAACTCATCTGTCTGGGGTAGGGAAAGGTCCCGACGAACCCGGTCAAAGGGGATAATACCCTCAAAGTCAAACAGGTGGCCTGCGCGCTTACATCCAGCCTCTCTCCAGCGTTGAGCAACAACGCTCTTACATCCTGGAGGGAAATCTGGGTTATCTACCAGCGGCGTCATGGGAGAGGGAAAGGTCGTGAGGCCTCTCGTCAACGCCGCCGCATCCCACACTTTCATTGTTGCTGCCGTAACTGGGGAAGAATAAAGGCCCCAAGAGCGGGCGCGCCGGGAAAACCATATTTCACGCCAGACGTTCACCCCAGCCACGGTCTGGTCCATGAAGGTCCAGTGCTTCTCCGAAAGGGGTCGATTCCACTCCAACACATAGCGTAGATGGGCAGCCTGGAGGTATCTGAGGACCATCGGCATCTTCACACCTCCATCATTTTTGGGACGTGATAATTGTGCTATAGATAGCCGTGCCTTCTTATTACCCCATATGAACTTGTTTAGAGCAAGCTGAATGTTGCGTAGTGCTTTAGGCGGCGGCGTCAACGGGAGGGTCTGAAAGAGGTAGAGAATGCGCGGTAAAATTGTCATTTTGACCGCTGCTATGCACCCAAACCACGACAGGTTATGCTTAGTCCACCTACCCAGATCCCTCCTCGTCTGTGACACCAAGAGCGAGTAGTTTAGTTCTAATATGCGTGGAATCGAGGGGGTCAGAAGGATGCCTAAATAAGGCGCAGTGTCGCTGGTCCAATGTAAAGGGAGGGACTGCCTAAGGGCTTCCGCCTGGGCTCTCGGTAGAGACAGATTAAGGACCTGGGACTTGCCAAGGTTAACCTTAAAGCCCGAGATCCGCCCAAATAATTTGAGTTCGTCAACGAGGGCAGGAAGCGAGATAGGGGGCTGGGTAAGGGAAAGGATGACATCGTCCGCGTAGAGGCTGATTTTATGGACATCGCCTCCAAACCTGATGCCTAGGATGTTAGGGTGGTCGCAAATTTTCTGTGCGAGGGGTTCCAGATAAAGTGCAAATAAAAGAGGCGAGAGTGGACACCCTTGCCTCGTTCCCCGGGCTATCGCAAAGGAAGAGGAGGAAGTTCCGTTAACCCGAACAAAAGCCCGGGGAGCCCGGTACACGCACTTCACCCATTGGATAAAACGGGGGCCAAATCCGAAGCTGCGCAGGACGTCGAAGAGATATGCCCAGCATACTCTGTCGAACGCCTTTTCGGCATCGACCGCAAAGAGTATTGCTGCTTTTTGGGAGCGGTGGACACTATCAATGAGATGGAGGAGGCGCTTGGTGTTGTCGCTGCCTTGGCGCATGGGGATGAATCCCGCCTGGTCTGGGTCTATCAGACCGGCCATCAGGGGGTTCAAACGAGTTGTGAGTATTCCCGTAAAAAGCTTCACGTCCACATTGAGCAGCGAGATCGGGCGATAGGAGCTGCATTGCCCAGGGTCTTTGTTAGGCTTGAGAATTACGGAAATTGCCGCCTCCGACATAGAATCCGTCACCGCCCCATATTCTAAGAAAGAATTGTATAGGCGGGTTAAGAGGGGTGCTACTTCATGACAAAATGTTTTATAAAACAGGGCAGGGAAGCCATCGGGGCCCGGCGATTTGTCAGGTTTCAGCCGGGAGATAGCAGAAATCACTTCGTCCAGTCTAATGGGGTCCTCCAGCTGCTCTGCCTGCACTGAAGGGAGGCGAGTGAAGTTACTGGAATCGAGGTAGGCCTGTGCATCAGGGGGATTGTAAGACTCTGCGCTGTAGAGTGCCTGGTAGAAGCGGCGAAACTCTTCTACAATCTGGGAGTCCAAGTGGACCTCCTCCCCATTGGACCGTGTCAGGTAGGAGATATTCCTCGCCACCGCCCTGGCACGTAGTTTGCGGGCTAACATTTTCCCACACCTATCACTTCCCAGGTAAAATCTATGTCGGAGGCGCAGCAGCGCAAACTCCGCTCTATCAAAGTCCAGTCGCTTGAGAAGCAATCGCTTCTTTTCAAGTGAGCGCCACACCCTCTGCACCCCTGTGCGCTTATGTATCGCTTCTAGCTCCGCTACTTCCTTCTCAAGGTCGGAACGGACCTCACGACGTCTCCGATTATCCGCAGCAGAGATGGCAAGGAATTCCCGCGAATCACCGCCTTGAGAGTTTCCCAAACGGTAACCAGAGATGTCTCCCCATTGTCGTTGTGTTGGAGATATTCTAAAAGCTTGGTGCGCACGCCCTGTACTACGTGGGGGAATGCAAAAGGCCTACGCGCAGTCGCCAGCGGGTAGGGATACGCTCAACCCCTGCAGGACTCAGGGAGATAGAGATGTGTGCATGGTCGGATAGAGAGCGTGGAGCTATTGTGGAATCGCTGACCCTATGGAGGAGTGCAGGAGAGACCCAAAACATATCTAAGCGTGCATATGATTTATGTGCTGCCGAATAGTATGTGTAATCACGGAGGCCTGTATGTTGGACTCGCCATATATCATGAAGGCCGTTATCCGCCATCCATTGTTTGCCTTCTGGAGAGAGAGCTCCCACCTGAGAGTACCGTTGGCCGGAGCGGTCCGAATCACTATCTATGACCAAATTGAGATCCCCGCCTATCACTAAAGCAGCGTCTGGGGAGGAGAGACCCTCGGACACCTGGCGGCGGAGGAAAGCCTCCTGGTGGGCATTAGGTGCATAAATGTTGAGAAGTGTAAAAATAGTAGACCCCCATTGAATCCGCAGCGCCAGGACTCTCCCTTTGAGCTCACACAGAGTGGACAGCACCTTACCCTCAAATTTAGACCCAAGCAAGATAGCTACCCCATTCTTCTTTGTTGAGTCAGAGGACCAATACTGACGGGGGAAGCGCCGGGAGCGCATGCGGGGAGTGTCTTTAGCAAGCAAATGGGTCTCCTGAAGGAGACATATGTCTCCGTCTGACTGTTCCAATAGGGAGAGAATCGCTGTTCGTTTTGTAGGGTGATTAAGGCCTCTCACATTGAGGCTGACTATTTTTAGGTGTCCAGGCATAGTGGGTGGGAATTAGCATGCAAGGGCCCATCGTGGATGCTGGCGCACAGCCCGGTGTATGGGCGGGAGGGAGTGCAGGCCCATAGGTGAGGGATGGGAGTGCAGAGACTGGTACGGGGGATCCCTAAAAAAAAGGCAATAGGTACATGTAAAAAAACAACCCACAAACTCGCAACCCCAAAAAGAAACAATAGACAACAGTTCGTCTGGCAGGCAAAGCCTAACGGGAACATGGTCCTGAGGAGGACCGTAGTGTAGGATACCTGGAAAACCAAGAGCTGCAGAGAGGCACCTAGTTGGATCAGGAGAGGTGGTCATCTCATGTGCCCCTCCGGCTGTGCTTTGCAACATCCATCCCCATGGTCTATACTTGAGCGGTCAAGTGGAACATTAGCGTTCTTGGGACTGGGAGAGGTAAGAGAGCACCGCCTCTCGTTCTTTCGCCACTGCTTCCGGATCTGGTTTCAGCAAAGTCGAGGTCTGCCCAACAGTCTGCCAACGGGGTGGTCGCCGCAGGGACCGGGCCCCGGGGTCGCCACCCTTTATCGAGTCATCAGCGTGGTCTAGTCCCAGCAGATCCAGAGCCTCTCGCAGTGAGCGCATTTGTCGCAGCTTCCCCTGGTGTTTAAAAATTATGCGGAAGGGGTGGCCCCAGGAATAGGGAATGCCGTTGTCACGCAGATAGGAGGTGACCACTCGGAACTCCCGTCGCTTGGCCAAAGTGGAGGCTGCGAGGTCCTGAAAGAGGGCCGGAGAGCGTCCCTGGAACTGAATCGGCTGCATCATTCGGGCTTTGCGAAGAATCTGCTCTTTAAGCTGGAAATCGTGCACACACACAAGGATATCCGGCGGGGGCGCCTTCTCTCCTCTAGGAAGGCCCACACGGTGAACTCGATCCATCTGGACCTCCTGGTGGCTGTCATCTCCTAGCACATGTTCAAAGAGGGCCCTGACGTATGCTCGCAAGTCTTCTCCTTCCGCCTTCCAGGGCACCGCTCGGATGCGAATATTATTCCTCCGTGAGCGGTTTTCAAGATCCTCTGTGTGTGCCTGTAGATCTAGATTTTGATCCCGCAGCCTCAGCATTTCTTGCTGTAGTTGATGTAGATCTTCCTCCCGCGTGAGTTCACGTTCCTCAAGAGCAGCCACCCTCTCGCCCACTTCGTCAACATCCCTCCGGACTTCTTTGAGATCTGCCGCGATCTGCCCTTTAAGGTCTAGGATGTCCTCCTTGATGGCGGCGAACAGCTCCATCATAAAGGCCTTTGTGGCTGGTTCATTCGCCCCTTCAATCAATGCGGGATGGCCCAGGGCCTGGGCTCCCGCCTGGGCTGCATCGGAGGTGCCAGACTGCTTCGGCAGGAGGTCCTTGAGGGTCTTCTCCCTTTTCGCCCGGGCCGTCGCCATGTCTCGTCAGTGGGGCCGGGCGGATGCCAGGGGAGGGTAGCCGGTCGGGGCCTCGCAGGTGCACCGTGCACAGTACTGCCCGGTTCCCAGGCCAGGGCGGCAGCCCTCCCACCCGTGCCAGGAGACCTACTCACTAACCCGCTGGAGCCGGTAGATGCAGGGGGGTAGCCCTCAGGCTGGTCTCTTCGCTTGGACTAGCCGCAGTAGGGGTCAGGCCAGCCACCAGGATATTGCGTCGTCTTCTCCACCCTGTGGGTCTTAGCTGTTAGTCCATCGGGAGGGCTAAGCTTGCGTGCCAGTGGGGCAGTCCGTCTAGGGATGCCCAGAGGTCTTGCTGACCTCTCCCCAATGAGGAGAGATGCCCGCTCACAAGGCCCTCAGGAAGCTGCGCACGGCCTGCGCTGGTTAAGCTGCGGTGAGAGGGCCAGATGATCCTTACCCCGGTGGGCCCGAGGGTGCCAGTTCTATAGCAGGGACGGCCGCCGCTCCGCCAGCAGAACACCTGGGCGGGGTCCAAGGGCCAGAGGAGAGGAGCGGCCCGCCAGGACCCCGGATCCACCACCGCGCCGTCCAACCCCTGCAAGGCTGTGCGCGGCCACTTCTATCAGGGGGGGGGTGAGCTGGCCGAGTCGTGGCCAGGAAGTGTAGGCCCCTTTGCAAGATGGCGGCTGAAGAGTAGACTCGCTCCAGGAGGGTATAGCGCTCTCAGCAAGGATAGTGCCTGCCTCCGTGCCAGGCAGGAGGATCCCTCGCTTCTGCCCCCTGGTGTGATGGATGGGGCCACAGGTTGAAGAACAAAGCCGCCGACCTGGGGGGGCGCCGGCCGGCTGAGCCAACACGCAAAATGGTGGGCGCACCACGTACCTCTTACGGGTCTGCGACCCCCATTCACGCGGCCCCACTGCCGCCGAGCCCCCGACAACACACTGGCTGGTCCCGGGGCTATTTGCAATATCGGCGGCAACCCAGGAGCGCGTAGCCGCAACACCGCTGTAGCTCCGGTGTCGGCCCCCTCAGCAGTGCCGCCACATCCGCCGTACCTTCTCCCGGATCTCCGGCGTAGCTCCGGGGATCACTCCGTCGGAAGCACCAACGCGGCTACGAATCAGCGCGTCGGCCGCAGCGGAGGGTCTCCCAGCTATGCCTTGTTCGTGTTCGCCACAAGAAGACCAGGGGATGGGGCTGAGACAATGCTAAAGAACGGCGGCGCCGGAGGGACAGAACAACACGTCCTACCGAGCCGCCATCTTGGCCACGCCCCCTTTACGTTTTTTTAAATGCCAATTCCTAACTATATTGTCACTGTAACCGTTGGTTTTTTCAGTGAATTTCTATGGTTTATTAATGGCTTTTGCATTTCCTGGTGGTGGAGAATTGGGGGCAGGGCCTCTGACCAGCTCTCAGGAATCCCGCTGTGTAGGACTTACAGAAAGTACTAGGAGGGCTTCTTGGCCCCCAAGGTCCCTCAGCATCCAAGAGGATTTCATTCCCCAACCAGTAGGGTGCCAGGAGACACGTTTGCAGAGTGGTGGAGAAAGGGACGTGGCCTCCGAAGACCTATGAGCAATCCCGCTGTGTGGGACTTACTGGAGGTAACAGGAGGGGTTTTTCACCCCCATGGACCCTCAGCAGCCGAGGGGATTTCATCCCCCAACTAGTAGTGCACCAGGAGGCATGTTTCCAGAGTGGTAGGGAAAGAGGGTGGGCCACAAAGACCTCTTAGCAATCCTACAGTGTGGGACTTACTGAAGGTAATAACAGGAGGGGTAGTTGGCCCACAAGGACGTCCTTGGGGGCCAACAACCCCTCCTGTTACCTGCAGTAAGTCACACACAGCGCGATTGCTTAGAGGTCTTTGAAGGGCACGCCCCTTTTCACCACCACTCTGCAAACACACCTCCTGGCCCACTGCTGGCTGGGGGATGAAGTCCCCTTGGCTCCAGAGGGTCCTTGGGGGCCAACAAGCCCTCCTGTTACCTCCAGTAAAGCCCACAAAGCTGAAATGCTGAGAGGTCTTCGGAGGCCACGCCCCCTTTCTCCACCACTCTGCAAACGCCCCTCCTAGCACACTGCTGGCTGGGGGATGAAGTTCCCTTCGCTCCAGAGGGTCCATTGGGGCCAACTACCCCTCCTGTTACCTCCAGTGAGTCCCACACAGCAGGATTGCTGACAGGTCTTTGGATGCCACGCCCCCTTTTCCCAGCAAATGCACCTCCTTGCGCTCTACTCGCTGATATTTGCAGAGTGTGGGCAGGGCGTCCAGCAACTTGCCGGTCCTCTTTTTTTTATTATTAAATAGGGGAAGGGGGCTGCATGGCCCCCCCTTCCCTTGGCAGAATTTGGGGCAAGGCCTTTTCTGGATGGAGGAGGGTAGCCACGCAGCCAGGCAGCTCCTCTCCCGGGCCCATTTCAACACCGGGACCCATCCTCCAGGGCCTGGCCTTTTTCTTTTCTTTTTTTTGTTTTAATAAAAAACAAGGGGATGGGGCCACACGGCCCTCCTCCCGGGCCGATTTCAGCACTCGGGACCTTAACCCCTGGTGCCCGGCCTCTAATGTGGGTGCCCTGGTCCCGTCACTCAGCAAGGATGGGGACCGTTGGGGAGCCTGAAGGCTCCTGCGGTCCCTACCGGCTCCTTACCTCCTGGGGGAGCCGGCATTGATTTTGGACAGAGGGAGCTGCTGAACATGCAGCTCCCTCTGTCCAAAAGCAATTCTGCTACGCTTCTAGTAAGCTAGAGCATTTTTTCTGCTCTCACTTAGTAGAAGCAGAAGCCATAGCAAACTGTAGTGTCCCAGGGGTGGGCACCCTGGGACATTGCAGAAGCCGGCCCTGGGAAGGTGGTCCCCAGGGCCTTCTATTCCTTGAGGTGGGTGGGCAGCGCGCCCCCCTTTGTTTCATTTAGACCTGGGGAGGTGGTGGTCCCCAGGGCTCCACAACTGACCCCCTTCAATATATTATATGAACCCAGGGGAGGTGGCAGTCCCTGGGGCTGTGGGGGGGGCAGCAAGGGTCCCCCTCATTTCTGTGTTAATAGGCCCGGGGTGGCAGCGGTCCTCGGGGTTGTGGGGAGGGGCGCACAGGCCCCCTACTTTACTATGTTAATTGTTCCAGGGAGGTGGCAGTCCCCAGGGCTTGGGGGTCCGCGTTGCCCCCCATTAATGAAACTTAATGCCCCAGGGAGGTGGTGGTCCCTGGGGCTGCACGCCCCCGCATTCATTTTAGATAAAGCCCTGGGGAGGTGGCAGTCCCCGGGGCTGTGGGGGGGTCTGCGCAGCCCCCCACTATCTTTTTTACATAAAGCCCCACTGAGGTGGTGTCCCCGGGGCTGCAGGGGGGACGTGCGGGCCCCCTGCATCAGTTCACAGTATGTTTGCCCTAGAGAGGTGGCAGTCCCGAGGGCTTCGGGGGTGCTGCTAGGGAACCCACACATTATTATAAAAACTGCACCCGGGATTTGGCCCACCTTGGGGCTTAATGAAAAAGATGTGCAGGAGCCGGCGCGTCTTTTTTATTTTTTCTCAAACTTCTTTTTATTGTATTTCTTCATCAAAACAAACAAAAACAAAGAAAGAACAAGACATTTAAAGAAGAAGCAAAAATACGGACCATCGGTCTCGGCTACAAGGCTATTTCCAAGTTCAGTTTCAAACAGCATGTCGATGGCCCCTTTTATATGTTGTCTCCCGTTTCATCCCTAATCCGCCCTTTGCCCTCCCTACCCTCCCTCCACCATCCCCTATTCAAACAAAAAATATAAACCGAACGAAAACAGAGTACTCAGTCAGGATTTCCAAAACATAGTGGTGTGCTCCTATATTTGCACGTTTGTTAGGATGTGCACCAGGACTGGGGATGTCCCGGGGTGTATCAGGTGTTGTCCGATAGCCTAATCAGAACTGAAATAGGTGCAGAGCTCGTGTTCGTGTCGGGCATGCCACTAAGGCTAGGCCTGTGGAGAGGTAGCTGATCAGGGATCCCCATGTATATTAAAAAAATTTAAAGTCGTTCTTAAATATGTCGCTCATTCGCTCCATTGTAATTGCATGCCATAGGCGGGCGTGCCACTGAGGCAGGGTTGGGGCATCAGGTTTCTTACACGCAGCTGCTACCGCCATCTTCGCTGCCCCCAGACACAACCACATCACCCTCTTATCCGCATTTGTTTGATATATTTCAGGGAGTCAGATCAGAGTCCCAATAATATAAAGGCTATGTCATCTGGCACCGGATACCCCAATATTCCTTTGATTTGGGCTAAGATTTCGACCTAGAAGGGCCTAATAGTCGAGCAATCCCACCAGATATGGCGAAAATCACCCAGGAGTCTGCAGCTTCTCCAACACGTTTGATGTAGATGGGAAGCATTTTTTCAATTTTGTAGGGTACATGTACCGATCATACCGGATTTTGTAGTGTGCTTCTCGCAGGCCTAAGGAGTGGTTATGTTTGTGTATGTCCCTCCAAAGAGCGCGTCAGTCTTCTTCTGGGATGCTGTTACTTACACTATTTATAAGCGGTGGGTAGTTAGCCTGAAATAATTGCGAGAGCTTTGGTGTCAGTTTGACCCCGAGGTATGTGAGGCTTTTCTTTGCCCATTGGAAGGGTGTTGTGGTGATAAGAGACTCCATTTCTTTCTCTGGGAGAGTTAGGTTAAGGATGAAAGACTTTGATAAATTGATACGGAAGCCCGCCACTCCTTCGAATAAACTCAAGTCGTTTTGTAGTGCCTGCAGTGAATTCTGTAGGTCCGTAAAGGTGAGCAGTATGACATCCACAAATAAGGAAATCTTATGTTCTTCCGCTCCAAACGTGATCCCTTTAATTGAGTGATTGGCTCTTACCATTGCTGCAAGGGGTTCTATACTCGGGGCAAAGAGAAGGGGTGAGCGTGGACAGCCCTGACTCGTTCCTCTCTCCAACTGAAACGGTGCTGCCCCTACTCCATTCACATGACCCTCGAGTTAGGCGATGCGTAATTTGCCTGGATCATGGTAATGAAGGACTCGCTGAAACCGAATCGTCTTAAGGTAGTAAAGAAAAAGTCCCAATTCACGCGGTCAAACGCTTTTTTAGCGTCTAGTTCGAGTAAGACCGCTGTGACCCTTTTCTTAGTCGGTTTTTTCTATGAGATGTAGGACTCTACGTACATTGTCATGGGTCTGTCTGCCTTTAATAAATCCTGATCGTTCTGGGTGGATTAAGTCGGACATTAAATTTTTTAGTCGTGTGGCCAGGATCTTGGAGTACAGCTTGGCCTCAAGATTGAGGAGAGCTACTGGTCGGTAGGATCCACATTGGGTGGGGTCTTTGCCTGTTTTAGGGATAACTGTGATGAGTGCTTCTCTCATAGACTTTGTCACCTGTCCGGTTTGGGCGATGTGGTTGTATAGGGAAGTCAAGTGTGGGGCTAATTCTACGCTAAAGGTTTTATAGAAGCGCGCCGTGAGACCGTCTGGTCCCAGAGACTTAAAGAGTTTTAGGGAGCCAATGGCCTGTCGTACTTCGTCTTCACTTATAGGGTCTTTCATTTTGTTCTGGTGTGATTTGTGGTAGGTTTGTTTTGTCCAAATAATCTAGTTCAGATTGAGGATTGGTGGGTTCAGCTGTGTATAGTGATTAATAGAATTGCCTAAAGATCTCTGCTTTCTGTTGATCTGCCTGTTCCAGGACACCTGTGGGGCTGCGGATGTGACCGATGTACTCCTTCTCTTTTTTCACTCTAAGGGGGTGATTAGGATGGCGGGCGGATCGCCATCGCCGGCCAGGTGGTTGCGATCCGCCCGCCATCGCCACCCGATTTACCCCCCGCGATATTATAATGGCGGGGGGTAAATATTATAATGGGGGTAAATGCCTAGCAGGCACCGCCATCCATATTATGATGCAGGGTTTTCGCCGCCATGGAAAGGCTGGCGGGGATGTGCTTTGAGGGCCTGTTGCGGGCCCCCAGGGGGGTGGGGGGGCAGGGGGTGCACTTGGGGGGTACCCATGGTACCCTCCTCCATTTCCATGCACAAGGTGGCAGGCACCGCGCGGTGCCTGCCACGTTGTACATGGAAATGCACAACATGGCAATTTGGCATTGCGGAGGGTGCTGCTGTAAGCAGCACCTGCCGCAATGTCAAATATGCGGAATGCGACCACCAGGGTGGCGGTCGCATCCTAAATAGTGGTGCGGGACCGCCACACGTCTGGCGGCCGGTCCCAACACCGCGTGGACCGCCCGCCATCCTAATAGGCCCCTAAGTTGGCGCGCTAAGTGTGCTCCTATCTTGTTGCCTTGTAAGTACGATGTTTGTCTTAGCCTTAAGAGTGTCAGCTCTGCCCTATTTGTGTATATAGCGTTTTGTTTCTCTTTGATCGCTGTTACTTTGTGCTGAAGGTGTAGTGTGGGGGATGTCTTATGTGTTTGTTCGAGGTTGTGAAGCTAGGCGCTCTGCTGTCTGCTGTTTATTTAGCGCAGCCTTAATCGTTAGACACTGGCCCCTTAGGACCGATTTGAAGGCAACCCAGTTATTCGAGGGAGATGTATCTTGGGGTCATTCAGTTGGAAATATTTGTTTATTGTTTTACGTAGATCATCTCTCGCTAGCCTGTCTCACAATAGGGCCTGGGGAAAAACCCAGCAAGTGCATTTTGGGGCTGAGTCTCTCCACTCCAGAGTGAGGGCCACTGGTGCGTGTTCAGGGATAATGATAGGACAAATTTCTGTAGCTGTTATTTCGCTTGTCAAGGTGCGGCTTGTAAATATGTAATCCAATCTGGAGTATGAGTGATGTATATGTGACAAAAAGGTATATAGTCTCTGTCCCTCGGATGTGTCTCCCGCCACGCATCAAGGAGGCCTAAGTCCTGTATGGCATTTTTCGTTGCCTTCGAGAAGCTCCCTGTGTGTGACCTATGTGGATGTGTACTATCAACTGCCATGTAAGATTAAAATCTCCCATGAGGATTATTTCTCCCTCTGCAAATCCCCCCAAAAGCGCTAGCGTCTTCGTTAAAAAAGAGATCTGGTTAGCATTCTGGGCATAGATTGCTGCTAATGTACACAGTTTCCCCTGTAGGCGTCCCTTTACCATGACCACTCTACCTTCCTAATCCGCCTTGTAGCCCTCAGGTTGGAATTTTAATGAAGTGTGGAACAGCAGGCCACCCCATTGTGTTTTGTCGTGCTTGATGATTTATAAAGGAGGGGGTAATTTTTATGTCTTAGTCTATGGTCCTCCAACCTTTTGAGGTGTGTTTCTTGCAGGGCGACTATATCATGCTGGCCATCTAGCAAATATTTCCATATTTTCTGACTCTTTGTCGGTGCATTTAGTCCTCTCACGTCCATGATAGAAATGTAACTACCATGTTCATGGTCGGGGCTGAGCCCCTCCCGAGCGTCTTTTTAAAAACAAATTTCTGTGGATTCGTGGGTCCACCCACGAATTCACAGCAAAATTTAATTAAAAAAATGATTTAATCATCGGTGGGGTCCCCTCCACCACATCTGGGGGTGCAGGGTATTCCTACCCAGCCCCCTTTTTTTAAAAAACTTTTTTTTGTGGGACTCGGCTTCAAGCCATGCCCCAAGATGGCTGCCAACACTTGGCGGCTGAAGTAACTTTAATATCTCAAGAACTACTGAACAGATTTACACCACATCACAAAAATCACGCTTTCTGGTCCAACATCTAGCTTTCTGCCAAATTTGGTGTAATTCCGTTCAGCGGTTCGGGTTGTAGGCATGTTCAAAAAATGAAAAATCCCCATAGACATAACGTGGGAAAAACGCGCTTTGTGCCCCCATTTTTTCTCAGCCCCCGCTTGGCAGATCACCCCGAAACTTTCAACACAGCAGCTGAGCCAAAAAGGGAACGTTTTGTGAAACTTTTGTGAATATTCGTCAAGCAGCACCAAAGTTATTGGCAAAACAAAAAACGCTCTTCCTATGGAAACTTTGGTCCTAACTATAATTATATATTTATAATGTAGCCAAGAAAAACCATCTTGCGTGTCTTCATAAATCTGATGTAAGGAAACAAAGAGAAAATCACTATCTTGCCTTACTCTGCCCTGGGAAGGCATTCCAAAGGAGTTACAAGGGTGTTCCTTTGCAACTTCCATGGATTTTGACACATTCCCAGATTTACCAAGAGTGGTAGACCTGGGAATGCTACAAAAAAGATACGCCTTCTGAGGGGAGGCATTACAAGGAGTAATATCTTTATTTCTCCTCATTACTTCCTCTTTCTACGTGTGCTGCATTCTGCAGCACACGTAGAAAGAGGAATATGCCTTAGGGGATTGTTTTTGTGCCGGAAGATGCGACTTCCTGCACAAAAACAATCCTCCTTACAACGCAGGCACCCCTTGCACCATTGCACATGGTGCAAGGGTGCCTGAGTTGATGCTAGGCAGCCAAAGCGGTGCTAACACAGGGGCAAATGCAGGAATGCATTGTATTCTTTTAAATGCGGCACATTCCTGCCCTATCCCTGTCATGCAGCACAGCAAGGTGACTTGCTGTGCGACTTTCTAGTAAATATGCCCCATACTGTATCAATTCTGAACTAATCCCACGTACAGTTAAACAGAATGACTAGGGGGCATATTCACAAGGACTCATCGCCGAGTTATCGCCACCTTAACGCATCAAAAGTGGAGATAGATTTAACGCCCCATTCACAAGCGGGTGCAAACTGCAGACAATGCCTGTAGTCCCGCGATAACTGCCGCAAAATTTACCTCCACGGGTGACACCATCAACTAACCCTAATGAGATACAGAGTAGGCGTTCCCGTGCAAAAACACATGAAAACACCACTACACCACATTCACAACGAACTGCCAGATCTGCGATGCGAACCAAAAGGCGATAAGCCGCGGTAGCAGCAGGGATTTAACACCTGGCTTCTGCTGGTGTTGAGCAGGATGACTACCTGCAGCATGAAAGGGAGCCCAGGCCAGAGCCACATCTGAAGACCCACAGATGCCATGGAGCCAATGGTCATGCAGCTCGGAGACCCATGAGGGCCACAACACCCACCGCCACCACTCCCAGGCCCCCCCCCAGACTCCCCCCAGACAAACACATACCGTGCACAACACAAGAGCCACAAAAAGCGCATGATGCCGCACAATGACAACAAGAAACACACATGTGTGGTCAGAAGAACGAGAAACAGTCACTCATCATTGAAGTAACAACCAAAAACTTTATTGAAATACAACACAAAACACCAATGCAGAAGACTCCTGTCGGTCCGTCCGGGGAAAATCTTGATGTCACAGCCTCATAATAAAGCACCAAATCAGAACGTGTGTCATGCGCACATCAAAGGAGCGAGACACAGAGAAACAGAGAAGGAAAGAAAGGCAGAGAGAGAGAGAATGAAAGGAAGGGAGAGAGAGAGAGAGAAGGAAAGGAAGGGAGAGAGAGAGAGACAGAAGGAAAGGAAGGGAGAGAGAGAGAGAGAGAAGGAAAGGAAGGGAGAGAGAGAGAGAAGGAAAGGAAGGGAGAGAGAGAGAGAGAGAGAGAAGGAAAGGAAGGGAGAGAGAGAGAGAGAGAGAGGGAGGGACACTGCCGCCCCCCGCACCAGGGCACCACTGCTCACCTGCTGCCACCGGTGTGTCTCCAACCATGTGCCGGTACACACTGATAGCCTCCAGGTCTGCAATCTGTAATCGAGGCCAGAGTCAATCATGGCAGAGTCCATCTCACTGCACACGGCAACAACACCTGTCTGTCCCTGTGCACATGCAGCCGCACCCTACCCCCTCCCGCCGGCCAGCGCTGGCTGTCCGCACTTGAGTCCTGAGGCATCAATGGCAGAGACCACATCAATGCACACGTCATCATTGCAGGCTGCACACCCGCTCAGCAATTTCGGTGCCACTAACCCTGTGCAACCCCAGTCAGTGCCACGTGGTGGTAGGCCCGTGACAGCCACAAGGCTTTGGGTGCCACTAACCCTGTGCAACCCCAGTCAGCGCCACGTGGTGGTAGGCCCGTGACGGCCGCATGGCTTCGGGTGCCACTAACCCTTTGCGCAACAACTCATGGGCCCTTTATGATTGAGACTCGTGGAACGTCCAAAGATCCAGTCACCACCGGCAGTGGGGAATGGGATGTTGTCGGCCCCTTATATTGGCGGGGTCACATGGCCTGTGACGCCTGTGCCGGATGGGTGTGGTGTGTGTGCAAACCTGCCCTCAGGGAGTGGCCGTGACATGCTGACAACTAGACCAGTGACCTGCAGACCACTAGCGTGTAAACCTGTGACTTGTAGCCATGTGGCCCCCCCCTCAGTGCGTAAGCGGAGTAGTCTGGCCTGGCGTACGCTGGACCAGAACAGGGCTTGCAACAATGCCTCGGGGGCTCTGGGCGTGGTTCAGTCCATGTCCGGACAAGGAAGTGACTAATGCGTGCGTCCCTTTTGTAGTGTCTACGGCCCCCGGAACGCAATCGGCAATGTAGCACCCTGTGACTGGAATCCCACTAGATGAGCATCATTGACGTTAGGGGGAATCACTGACCCTACATTCATCCACACATTCATACCTGAATGATGAAAGACATGACACAGCAGTGCGTTTCCCGAATGTTTAATGCACATCCAGTGGAGTTTTGCAGCTGGAGCAGTACAGGGCCATGCCAATCCCACTTCACAATATGGGCCTGTGGAGGGCCAGCCAGAGTCCATCGGGGAATGACAAGTACAGCGGAAGAGGAAGGGTACAGTCCGCAGTCTGGTCGCCGTGTCATTGGTCGCCAAACAGGATATGGCAGTCCATGTCGCGGTCCAAGGTGAGTGCAGCAGAGTGTATAGGGGGTCAGTGGAAGGTCATGGGGCCATGTGCGGCACCAAGCTGCAACAGGCCAGGTGGCGGACATGAATGCTAGTGCCTCCTCCTGATCTCAAGCCCATCCACGTCCTTGTATGTGTGCTCTGCCCCACCTGTGGGTGGTGCAGTTCCGGCTGCGGCACTGTGTGCCACTGACACATCAGGGGCCGGAGGTGGATTGTCGGCCGCACTGTGTGGCAGTTACACATCAGGTGCCGGAGTGGAAATGCCTGCTGCACTGTGAGGCACCGACACACCAGGGGGCGGAGATGTGGATGGTGTAGGAGCAGCAGCATTCATCTGCGCCATGCCTTGTGGCAGCAATGCCATGATGAGGATACGCAGGGCATGGTAGATCCCAGCTACATTTTGCTGATGTGCAGTGGTGGCTGCCATCCTTTCCGCCTCCATCCGCACCATGTCCTCCATGAGCCTCCGCATGTGTGCCAGCTCATGGCTGAGATCGCTGGAGCCACTCTGAGCGGACAGGTGTTCTTGTCTCCGAGTCATGACTCCAGCAATGTCAGCCAGGGCTAGTTGGAGACCATGGAGCGGCCTGTGGGTTTCCGTTAGGGACTGGAGGTGGTCCCTGATGGGACTCAGACACCCATGGATGGGGTCAAGTTTGGTAGCCATGAGGTCAAACCCCACCCGCACCTGCTCAGCCATCTCCCTCTCGCCCTCCAACACACGGCGTTGGAAGTCCATGTGTTGTTCGGGGGGGTCTTGGGAGACAGCCGGGGTTGTGGGTGCCTCCTGCTGGGTGGTTTGTGGAGTGGGTGGGGTCTCCTCGATGCAACTGGGCTGCCCTGGTCCTGGAGGTGATTGGCGGATGAGTTCAATGATGTCTTGGAGGGCTTGGGTGTCGATGCTGGTGGCGTCCTCCTCGTCATCAGTGAAGAGTGGCTGGGACTGCTCTGCCGGAGGTGTTCCCAGTGCCCCTGCAATGTGAAGGGGAGATGCTGTGTTACAATGTGTCCACATGTATGTAGCCGCATGGTACATGTTCACATTCAGACAGCATGGCAATGTACATTGTGACAGTCTGTAGATCAGGGCCATGATCCAGAGTCATTGTGGGTATGCACTGTGCTCTGCTTGCTTGTGCATGTGTGCTATTGTGCCCATCTCTCCCCGTCCCCCCAGTACCTGGTGGGTACTCACCCTGTTGCTGTTGTGTTGTGTCATGTCGAGCAGTGTCCGGTCCCCCGACTCCTGCCACGGTCTCCACACTGTTGACTGACGACACCAGCTCCTCCATGTCATCCAGCTCCAGCTGTGGTGCTGGGCTCCCACCTCCAGTCTGCATTGCTGCCTTCTGGTTGCCTGCGAGTTTCTCCTTGGTTTTGCGCTTGATGTCAATCCATCGCCTCTTGACCTCGTCCATTGACCTCTTGTGCTCTCCGACGGCATTCACCTTGTCCACGATGGACCGCCATATTCCATTTTTGGTGCCCAATGACAAGTTGGAGGTGACGAACAGTTCTTGATGGTGTTCCATCACCTCCGTGACCAGGATCCTATTCTCCTGCGGACTGAACTTCGTCTTCCTCTTCTTCTTGTCCTTGCCCTTCCCTGTCCCCGAGGTCCCAGGCTGGTCGTCCGGGGTGCTTGTGGGGTTCCGCTCGTCCTCTGTGCCTGCTCCGGCTGCCTCCATGGTGCTTCGGGGTTGGTTATTTTGTGTTTGTGTGTTTTTTGTACTTTTGTAGTGATTTTCCCGCCTGCCCTGTGTGTATTGCAGGCCTGGCGCTGCTTATCGCTGATTTCCTCATCGCGATTTGGCCCATCGCATGTTTTTTTGCGTTGGGGTTTGGGTTTTTATCACCGTTGCGGTTGTTGTATCGCGGACATTGTCCGCGTTTTCGGGAGACTATCGCATGCTATCGCCGTGTTGTGAATTCCACGTTAACACGGGGTTATTTTCCCGTGATAGGCTGCGATGTGTAAAGTTGCGTTAACTTTTTTTTTAGATGTTTAGTGCATGTTCTTGTGAATATACCCGTAGGTGTTATCAATCTTACGTTGCATTTCCCGTCAACCACATCCAAGTCCAGAAGTGCCCTTCTTGGTGATTTTGACTTCTGGACAAGGCAGATCACGGATGCTGGGTCCCAATCCAATTGATCATTCAACATAAAATAAAAGCCTCCGGCTCGAATTACTCCTAAGCTTGTTTTGTGTGCATCAGTGTGTGTACAGTGGATTCTGGTTGTGTGTGCATGTAAGTTTGTGTGTGTGTGTTTTCTGTGTGTATACACATTATGCTAATTTCTAACGCTTTATCTGTTTTATGTTGGTGAGCTCATGCCATGTGTGCTTTTGTTTTATGCGTGTGGTTGCTTTTGTTGTTTTCTGTGTTTGTGCATGCTCATCTCTTGTATGTGTGTTTTGTGCGTTCACTCACTGCCTATAATAGTACCCATGCCCTCCCTTCCCAGTTACTCCTCATGCAATAAGATCAATGCGATTTCATCTTCCTTTCTTGTGCTTTGTTGTATGAGACAACAACACCTGTTGCTGTGAACTTAGACAATGAAAAGAAAAACACAAGCAGGAGAAGAAAGAGCTACAAACTAAGGCAGCCAATGCGCTGGCAGTCTTAGACATGAAACGGTGGGAAAAGCAGCGAAGGAGGTTTGAACCAGCAGAAGAGATTGAAGTCCCAGAGCAATAAGGCAGAGCACAGTAGATAGTGAAGGAAAACTTTGAAGATCGAACTGAGAAAATGAGATAGGATAAAAGAAAGCGGGTCTGGGAGCATAGATGGCGAAAATTAATTTGCAGAAGGAGGAAGTGATGGAGAGTGGGAGAGAGGCAAGAAGAAGGAAAGGGCAAGAGAGAAGGGCTGAGCGAAAGGAAAAAGTGGCAATTGAGAAGGGAAAACGAAATGGTGAGAAATGCAAAAAAAAAAGAGAGTGGAATAGACGGGGAGTGTGACTTGCGGGAACAGTGACGGAAAAGAAAGAGATCGCCATGAGAAACAAGAATATTTACCAACAGAGACGGAGAAATAAAAGGAACAGTTGGCATAGAGTGACATAAGTAAAGAAAGTTTGACATGAGTATTGGGCAAAATGACAGTAAATAAGGTGAGGGAGACAGGAGCAAAGTGTGCAGATTTCTTAAAGAGTCTTAAAGTTTATTGACAGTCACAGTTACTTCTTAATGACATAATCTGAGAACCAGGATGAATATGTTCGTGCCCATCTCTCAGGATGGGTGCTCCCATCCCAATGCAGTCAGTATCGTGGGCACTTTACAGGCTCTGGAATCAGAGACCCTAAAGATCGTTGTCATGTTCTGCAGAGTGAGAAACTAGAACAGGGGCCTAGCTTCGGGAGGTGGGGGGGGGGGTGTTTGGGGTGTTTCACCCCCTAAAAAATGTATTCTGTAGTAAGTAGTTGGGTACAAGGGCTGTCAGTCGGGAATGATGAAGTGTCTGTCAGATTTCACCTGAAATTTTTACATGACCCCACTGACAAAACACACACACACTCTCTCTTGTCTGTTTAGAAGGCCTTAAAAATGTGGTTAGTTTGAAAAATGTTGTGTTTTATGTGCCCCTAACAATCCGCCCTCCTCGCTCTTTTCGTTGCCCCTTAAGGCCCTGTCATGTCCTGCTTCTCTTAATATGTGTTTAAAAAAGATATCTCAGTGAGACTGTTGGGAAATCTGAAGCTCACCCCCCTCCCCCTAATCTACGCCTCTGCTTAAGGGTGAATTTACAAAAAATGCACACAGCACAACGTAGTCCCCCAAGAGGCTCTGCTGCATTGCGCGACAGAGAGGGAGCAGGAGAGCGCCATATCTTCAGAGATATGGGTCTCTCCTCCCCTCTCCCTAGCGCCAGTGCTGATTACAGCTGCCGTGCGCCCCCACACACCTTAGCGCGATAGCGCTAAGGAGTCTGCATTAGTCTAGCATAGGTTTTGTACAGGAAGAGTACCCTTCCTGTACAAAATACGATGTGCAGACACGATGCAAAGTTTTCCCCGCTTTGTATGCGGTGGACATCCGCCCGCAATCGCAACCAAGAAAACCGCCGGTCAAATTAGGATGGCGGTGGTGACCGCGGCGGTGGGAAATTCCGACCGCCGATCTTCCGCCGGTTGCCATCCGCGCTCCTGCCTGGCGGACGGAGCAGGACCGGGATAATGGTGGCGGTGCAGAGCAGGCTCCGCCGGCAGGATTATGATGCCGGCGGTAGCCAGCCTTTCCTCAGCGGTCAAACCGCCATGGAAAGGCATGCGGAGATTGTCTTCCGGGGGCCCGTTGCGGCCCCCCAATGTGTTGGGGGGGTGCACTGAGGGGGGGTACCCATGGTCCCCCCCTACATTTCCCTGTACCGGGTGGCAGGCACTGTGCAGTGCCTGCCATGCAGTGCAGGGAAATGCAGGACATGCTCCTTTCTGCATCGCGGCGGTGCTGCGGGCAGCAGCAACCGCCACAATGTTAAGGCCCGCGATCAGACCGCCGCGGTCGGATTTCGAGCGCGGGTCATCGTAATTCGACCGGCGGTGATGTCGCGGTCCATGCGGGCGGTCTTTTCCCGCTACCATGGCGGTCGGGGAGGTTTCCCGACCGCCATCGTAATAGGCCCCTTAGTAACAACTCATATATTACACAGGTAGTAATTGTAAAAACAGTTCAGATAAATGTACACAAAACCCATATTTTACAGTAATAAATAAAAAAAATAAATAAACATAGCCAGTGGCTCTGCTGTGAAAAATTGAGTGACTAACGTGGTCACTGGACAGAAGCGGAGCAAATATTTAGAGTTCATGAATGGCTGTGTTCCCAAGCTCTATAATTGTTATGACTCTGCTAACAAAGAGAAACATCATAATGCCTTCCACCCTCACAGAGCGGTGACACCAGAAGAGCTATAGGGCTCACAGCAACCACAAAGTTCCTTGGATCAAACTAACTAGCTAGTCAACCAGGTGCTGGAGCATTTGATAAAAGGAATAATGAGCACATTTATGAAAAAAACATAATAAATAATGGTGTTGCAAATAGGGATATGCTCACCACGTTTTCCCCCACCATCTGCTGTACACATGTAGTGTTGCCCTCTGAGATAACTCATCTGACCATTGGTGAAGGGTGGGAGGGGCTCCGCTGACATTCACAAATATCCGTATCAGATTAGGAAGCATTCTCAGGAGCCTCTCTCTCATGGTGAGGGGTACAATGGGTGCAGGGCCTTTCAGACTCTCTGCTGATGCAGGACTCTTTCGTGTTAAAGCCGGGTGCTTCCTCGCTCGTAAAGGGCAGTAGCTGCAGCAGGGCAGGTAAGTAGAGCTTCAGAATAGGCCATTGTTTAAACCCAGGCTGTAGGAAACGGGAAGCACTCAGGGGCATATTTACCAGGCCCTTGCGACACTTTTGCGTCATTTTTAACATGGGAAAAGTGACGCAAAAGTGGTGCAAGGGGCTTGTAAATCTGCCCCTCAGTCTCTACAATCTGGACACAGGTTCAGAAGCTAGGGTAGCCTCCAAAGTGAAGTCAAGGAAAAGTTTTTCAAATCGGCAAGCTGTTGGGCAGTATCAAATTATATCTACAAGAGTAGGCAGTGGCAGAGAGACAAAACATAATGCTGTCCATTGTATTCAATGGGTCAGCCATCAGGCTCAGGTCTGGTTTTCCTCCTCAAAAAAAAGAGTTTAATACAGCCTGAGCCTTACATATAGGGTACAGGTCGACGCTCAGGTGATTTTGTGGTGGAAAGCTATCTGTATATCCTTCAGAGTACCTTGAAAGGAAGGAAAAAGAGTAGTAATTAGGAAATGACCGTGTTGTTCTCGATTGGCTACACTCATTCCACCATTTTGAAAACTTCATTCCTCCATTATGACAAATGTCTGCAAACGCTAAAATAGGCATACCATCAACATTATCAACCTGTTATCGTTATCCAAGAACTATAATGTTTGCAAATTGCCACACTAGCAATAACTGCACATTGTTAACATTATATTTGATACAAAAAAGTGTAGACACAGGCTGGGTCCACATTTGCATGTACACTCAATAGACAGCTCTTCTGGGAGTATATGGCCACCCCCAAAAGTACATATTAGCTGTCACTAGCCATGGCTTGTCCAAATGGCTTGAAGGGTTTACCTTGTTCGGGCAAAGGGTGGGCATGTTGCGTAAACTGATTCTCTGGCTCAGCTCTACAAGGTTTGCTTTGCCACCGACGGGTGACACGATTGAACTTAATTCAATGCACCAACGCTTAAATTTTAAAGTTTTTCTTGCTCCGCCGAACCCCAGCCAATACAAAGTTGAACTGGTGTCAATGCTTTAGGGTTACTAACAGTCCCTAAACAGGGATCCAGGGACACCATGTGATTAGAAACAAACCTCTTTTGTTCTTCTCAATACCACACACACAGGCTGTGCTATAAAAAGGCACTTTAGCTAAAAAACATGTTTATATCAACAATTGTATCCTGCTGCTCAGCACATCTAAAATAACCACACAGAATATCATTAAAACAGCACAAATGCATGCTGTGAACAACAAGAATAAAAAGAACATTAGTTTCATGGTTAAAATGTCAGCTAAAAAAACTAACACCCTAGAATCTTCTTCTATGCACTATGCTAGGATAGCATGGAGTAGCATAACTTACATTTAGATTTTCTTAGGGAGAATGAGTGGCGTGTTTCCTGCGAAAGGAAAACACATGTCGCATAAGCATCAGGTCCTCCCTCAATACGGCTCAAAATCAGCTTTCAGTAGAAAGTGTGATACAGCAGCATCTCAGGCAGGCAGTATCGTATCTGGCAGTATCTTGCACGATCATCTGGGGACAAGGACCTCTCCTGACAAGTGGTCAACTGACAGTCCTTTCCTACTGTGTCTTTTCTAAGATGGGATATCCAACATCAGTTTAGGAATACCTGGCATAACCAATGAGCATCAAGATGCTAGTTTAAAACAAATAAGGTAAAAGTGCTACAATTCTGACTGTTGTTCTTGTTTGACCTTGAAATTGAGAAACAAGATACTTGTTCCAGACTGATGTTGAATCAGGTGTCTTGTGGATGTCTGTATCTGACAGACTTGACACTTTCACTGGTTCTTAGAAAGATAAGGACAGACAACTTCTGTGCCAAATTCAGACATGTTGATTCTGCAGAAGTACAGAAAATAGAGCCTCGGCCTACTTAAAATGAAGACGGGCTTTATAATCTTTATGTCCAGTGGCATCTCTCCTCTAAGACTTCCACAAGGGTTGAAGCAAAGACATCTAATCTGCAGTTTGAGAAGATCAGCAACCCCTCAAACTGTCAGCAAAACACAGACATCACAGCTTGTCAAAGATGTTGTTCTTACAATTGCTTCTAGACACCTGAATTCTTCTAATTTCCTCAAATCTCTTCTTTTTCATAGCTAGGTTTAGGAGCCTAAGTTCCATGTATACTTATTTTGTGGAAATCTCACTTGAATGAAAAATAAATTTTCTTCGGAAGTAATCGGAAAAATATTATACAGCCATTGTAAGAAAATAACCTATTATTTGGAGTCGATGGTAGTTCTTCACAAGTAATAAAGTCACTAGATTGTTAGGTCCAAACAGAGGTTTCGGCAATTTCTACATTACCTCAAACCCTGATAGCTATGGCACAGAACAGACATGCTTAATTTAAGAAAATGTGTAAAGAATTTAGAAGTATCAGAATAGCTAAAAAGTTAAAAACATAACTCAATAAAAATCCCACTCCAATTTACAAAAATAAAGTAAACTTTAATGAATCGAATAACACCAAAGAGACAAAAATCCAATAACGAGAACCAGAGATATTAATTTTTAAAGATTTAAAAGAAGAAGCACCAAGAAAAAGTAAACTGCCTATCAGTAATCACTTTTTACAGGTGACTGGAATCTACGCATGATTTCCGGACAACCATGATGGAGCGTGAGTCAGATACACCAAGCAGGTTCATCCTGGTTAAAGATTTCACCTTGGGACTGAATCTGTGAAATAGAAGTCAAAATCCTTCAACAGGGCAAGGTTGCAAGTTGTATCCAAGGAAGTCCCACTGAAGTCATTAGTTTTGACAGGAAAAGCTTCAAGTAGTAAATGTTCAAATGTTGTCCCTTAGGAAGACCTTTCAAAGGTGGGGTACTTTTGCGCCTTTGCCTGGTCAAGAAGTCTACGTTTGGACTTATTTTTTTTTGGAGCTCAGAGTCCTCCGGTGGGGCAAGGATGGATGGCTGTATCAGATGAAGAGTTCAATGAGACTGGACACCTTCTCACCCAGGGCCCGCTGAAACACATTTGCTGCTGTGGAGAAGCTCCAAGGAAGAGAACCCAGCAAAGTCTCACCTTGGCCACATTTGCTCAGGTGGTTGGTACCAGTCCTCAGGTGACTGGAAGTTAGAATCTTTCCAAGTCTCACACCTTTTCAGAGACTGTAGGAGAAGTCCAGTTAAACACACCAAATGGTCCCACAATCTCAGTGACAGCATTTTGGGGTCAGGACTCCTTTTGGCACATCACGCCAGCAGGGTCCAGTGCAGGTCCAGTTGCAATTGGTCAGGTGGGCACTTCAGGAAACAGGCTTCTTGCAGTTTGGTCTGTCTCTGTAGCCATACAAGAGGTCAGCCAACTGACTCTTGGACTCTTATGTTTTTTCCTTGGTACAAGTGGGAGCAGGTTCAGCCCTTCAGGTCTTCTCACAGGTCTGAAACAG
The DNA here is from genome assembly GCA_963921515.1 of Calotriton arnoldi. Classification (NCBI taxonomy): domain Eukaryota; kingdom Metazoa; phylum Chordata; class Amphibia; order Caudata; family Salamandridae; genus Calotriton; species Calotriton arnoldi. Next base: position 1,252,948 of record CAWUFW010003505.1, read on the forward strand.
CAGGTGTGGTCCTTCTCCTGCTCATCCACAGGTCCAGAAAAGTTCTGAGGAGGCTGCCTTGGAGTGCCACATTTTTGGTTAGCACTAGCTAATGGGCCCTAACCAACGGTGTAGAAGTTCCCAGGTGCAACCCTACCCACTTTTTCAGCAGCTCCTCTTTGCACTACTGCAAACAGTCCCACAGTGCACCTTACCCCTAAAATTCAAGAAGGGAAAACCCTTTCTCCCTTGTGCAGAGCCTGTTCGCCTGTCCAGATGTGTGTCTAGGGAAATGACTAGCCCCCACATTTGTGCTCACTCAAAGCTGGTTTTGGGGCTAGTTCCTCTTCCACTGGGTTTGGAGCCAGCCTGGCTGAGGTGACAAAGATTTGCCTTCCCCAGGTCTCACTGGGTCATTGGGTGGACCCTTAGGTTTATGGCATTCCTGTGGCCACCATAACTGCGAAAATAAATACCTGCCTACACCAAGACCATCATTTCTGATCAGGGAGCAATTTTCACACCTCATTATAGTCAAGCCTAATTTTTCCCTAAATATATATTACAATCGAATTAATTTTTACATATAATTGGATTTTTAACAGCTAATAATAATAGTGGTTGAACTATCTTTTCTAACTGATCTCAAACTTGAGATAGGAGAAATATTATTATTTTAATCTGTACTCTAGTTTTTCTTAGCAGACAGCCAAAGCCTACCAGAGTGAAAATAACTTTTGGAGCCTTGTCTGGGAGATAATAACAATAAATGTCTCCATGTCCCACTTTTAAATACAATGTACCATACCTTATGGGCTAGAAGGCCCACATAAGAACGACTTACTAATGTTTAAAAGGGATGTTTTTTCTGGTCGAACTGCAGGTTTAAATGGCAGCAGTCAGGCAATGCTGGTAGGCCTGAAGCCATGGTTTTCCTGTAACATTAATGGATGTCACAATAATTGCTGCAGTCCACAGGTGATATTTAACTTTCCAGGACACAGGTACATTTGTACACCATATACTATGGAAAATTAAATATGCCAATTAGGAGTTAGCAAATTTGACCATATTTTAGGGGCCGGTGCACATGCACTGAGGCTTGGTTAGCAGTGTGCCCGTGCATAGCCATCAAACCAGCAGCATCAGTCCAACAAAAATGGGGATGATCATGCCAAAACAGTCATTTTCTTACCCCTGAAATGTGATAAATGCCTTGTGCACTTGCCGATGCTTTCAAGTACTTTTAAAGTCTGCTGCTATCAGCCCCAAGAGGTGATATTCAGTGTATTAATTAAAGGCCACCTGCCCTGCAATGGGATCAGCCTCCCTAGAAGTAATACAGGAAACAATGCAGCTTTACAGTATCTTACTCAGAGATGCTGCTGTGTGAGCTGAGAAATGTGGTCCATGAAAGTGGGGAAAGTGTGCAAAATCTGTGCATGAAGGAGGCATGAAGGGGGTTTCATAGTCCAGAACTTCACTTTTCTTTCAAATCACACATTTGTACTTAAAGTCTACTTTTCATTTATCCAATACTTTTCTCCATTCTTTATCAGTGACACTTTATATAAACCATTGCTTTAGGTTTGTTGAAGCATTTTTCCGCCTAAGCAGGTAAGGACCCAAGCCCATGCATGTGTTCGCCATCAATGGCAATCAGAAGGCACATGCATCATCTTTTGTGTGCATGTGTGTGTACCCATTCCCATGAAAATGTCACATGTAAATTTCCACTACTGACATAATTTATTCAATTTTTCCTTTGTTAATGTCTATCACTTGTCCTTTTTCAACCTTTGCCTCCATAAACGCAAAGCAGAACTATTTCGATTTCAAACAATACACATAAAATTGCTAAATATGTGATCTTTCCATCGCATTCATTATCCCTTTTATTTCACAAACTTTTTGCATTTCTTTGCTTCTCGCACAAATTGCAGTTTTACCAATATATCTATAATGTTTATCTACAGCATCAACACATATATTGGGCCAGCATATGTTTAATCTCAAATCCCAAGCTCTTTAGGTTTGGGAGTTCGAGCTCAGAAATCCAAATGGTGAAGTTGCTCTTTCATTGGATGTTCTTTTTGTTTCCTCCTTCGGATTCATTTCATCAGCATGTCTTCCTCATCAACATGTACGTTAGTCATGGTCCCCTCTCTATGGTATCCTACCAGTCTCGGCCTTCAATGTATCTCCAGACCATGATGTATGAAAATACAATTTTGCATTTCCTAAATACCGACTCCATAGGAATCGCTATTTAGGAAATGCCAAATAATATGTATGAAATTACCGATTTCCTAAAGGAATCGCTATTAGGAAATCACAATTTGGAAATCCCATGCCATTTGTACCAATGGGCTGGTTTTGCATTTCCAAAATAGCAATTTCCTATTTGTAAATCGCTATTTTGGAAATGCTAAACCAAGGATGGCTATGGGCATTTGCACCCCAAAAACAGTGGTGCACATGAAGAGCACACATATGCCCTAGGGACATGTGTGTGCTTTATTACACTTTAAAAAAAGTATCTTGGGGTGCTTTTTATAAATTGCACATGGTTACCATCGACTTTGAGTCGATGGTAATTGCATTTCCTAGATGCTCATTTTGCATTTAGGAAATGCTGTGTACATTGTTAGACCTGGCATCCTTGGCATGGTTTCCCGTCTTTTTGCCTCTACCTCTGAATTTTTGACTGTGTGCTGGATTTCGGTTTTGCTGGTTTAGGGACTCTGGGCACTTTGCCACGGCTGATCAGTGCCAAATCGCAAGTGCTCCCTATGTAAATTGTACTTCTGATTGGTTCTCCATGCTTGGCATTTTTGATTTACTGGTATGTCCCTAGTAAAGTGCACCATGTGTGCCTAGGGCCTGTAAATCAAATGCTACTAGTGGGCCTGTAGCCAAGGTTGTGCCACCCACATGAGTAGCTCTGTAAACTTGCCTCAGGCCTGCCATTGCAGTGTCTGTGAGTGCAGTTTTAAACTGCCATGTTGACCTGGCAAGTACACCTACTTGTCAGGCACTAACTTTCCCTTTTCTTACATGTAAGGCACCCCTAAGGTAGGCCCAAGGTACCCCCATGCGCAGGGTGCAGTGTAGATGAAAGGTAGGACATGTAGTGGTGTGTTTTACATGTCCTGATAGTGTAATACTGTGTATTTCGTTTTTCAATATTGCAAGGACTAGCTCTCCCATAGGATATAATTGGAGCTGCCTTGTAACATTGTACAAGTATAACTTTCAATTGGGAACAGCTAGAGATTTGGAGTTTGGGCACCATGAGCTAAGAATTTACTAACACATCTTTTAGTAAAGGTGGCTTTTAAATGGCACTTTTAGAAAGGGGGCATTTTCTTGTATAACTATCCTGTGCCTCTGCCTGCCTGCGAAATTAACGTCTGGTTTAGACGGACAGGGGCTTGTTTGTGCATTCACGCCAGTCACTCACACAAAGGGAGCTGAGGTGTGCCCTGCATATGCTGATGAGTCTTCGTGGGCTAGGGTGGTGGGAGGAGTTGTCACTAACACCTAAATAGGCTGTGGCTGCCTTTCACAATGCTGTCTCTACCCCCTGTAGTGTGGCTTGGCCAGGAAGGACTGAAGAGAGAATTTCTTACAAAGACTTCAAAGGGAAAAAGGGGTGTAAGTATTAGACCTAAAACTCCAGACTTTTAGATTACTTCTGGATTAAGAAGACCCTGCCAAGAAGAAGAGCTGAAGAGCTGCCAGGAGGAGTACTGCCCCTTTGCTCTGTGTTGCTTTGCTGGGTTGGCCTGCAGTTGCTTTTTTCTGTCTAAGGACAGTGGAAAGGACTGGACTTTTGCCTTGCTGTGATATCCTGCTTAAAGAAGATTCTCCAAGGGCTTGAACTAGAGCTTGCCTCCTATTGAGAAGTCTCAGGGACACAAAGACGTCACCTGCAGCCTCCTTGAACTCCACTGATGGGAGTTCTGACCTGCCTTGTTGTGCCAAATCCAGTTCTGGGCCCTTGGAGGTTGTTCCTGCTGCAAAGAACTACAAAGAACTGAAGAAACCTACAAAATTGATGCTTTGCTCTTCTTGCGGCTGTATTTTTCTATGCAGCACCGCCTTTCGGGAGAAAATCCCAATGTACAGCCCTATGCGGTCAAAGAAATTGATGAGGTGCCTGTCAGAGGACCAAAGAACTGCCACACGCCAAGCTCAGTGCACCGGTCTCCGAAGTCCGAGACCTCTGCACCGACTCTGACGTAGGCCCTGCTGGGCGGCTAAAATAAACGACACATCGTGGGACTGCAGGTGAAGAAATCTAAGCAGCACCTGTTTGCAGGTGCAGCATCGACCTCCAGTGCATCTGGGATTTCCACGCATCGCACCTGCGCACCACGCATCTCCAACGCAGCACCCACCGACCAGACCCGCCTTGGAATCAATGCATCCCTTCCCCCTACAGACTGGATTCGACACATCAGTTCTCCTGTGTGCAGCAGAACTGTTGCATCCGCCTCCCCAAGGACTCAGGAACTGATGCATCGCTGTGTTTTCTCATGCTTCTCTCCTCTTAGGCTGTTTTGCCTTGCGGATTTTGATGCATTTGAGGTACTTTGTGTAAAAATCACACATCCATAGATTTCTATGGACAGAATTGCTTGAAACCTTTTAAGAGTCATATTTTGAGTTGTGTATGTTGGATTTTTTGGTTGTTTTGGTCTGGTTTGGTTTAGATAAAAATACTTTTTTTCAAAACTGATGTGGTGTCTATTTGTAGTGTTTCCACTGTGTTACTGTGTGTGTTTTGTACAAACACCTTACACATTGCCTCTGAGATAAGCCTGTTTGCTCGTGCCAAGCTACCAAGGGGGTGAGCAGTGTTTATCTAGGTACGTAACTCCCTTATCCTGACTAGAAGGAAGGGTCCCTACTTGGACAGGGTGTATACCACTGCCAACTATAGATCTCCATTTCTAACATACATGTGCTAAGAAATCGCAAATAGGAAATCCCTATTTGAGATTTCCTATTTAGGGAATCACAAAATGTGATTTCAACTGCGTAGAAATCTCATTTTGCAATTCCCTAAAGGCCTTTGTACATAGGAAAAGGCTATTTTGCACACATACTTAGGCATAAATGCATGCAAACACACATACACACTCAGTTAAAATCATGTATTATACCACAACCCCATATAATTTCTTTGTCTTGCTTCTCAAGCAATAACAGAATACCCATGCTTACACTCTTTTTCAAAATTGACAAGCAGAATTGTTTGCAGAGTCCCGAGGGGTGACTCTGGGGTACATTTTGTTCAGTATTCAAACCTGTTGTGGTCTATTTCTCATCCTTGTGACCTACCCTCTTCTTCCTTTTCCCTGTGACCTCCTTCTTCTTTCCTCCCTGTTGCTGGGCTGCGTCCCCGCATTCTATGTGTCACTGCTTGACAACAGAATGGTCTCTGTGTTGAGCCTTCTGTGGTTTGACAGTTGAAGCTTGGCTGCTGCCTGGGCTGGTGGTCTTATATATGCTGTACCCAAATAAATCTCCCTAAAACTTCCAGTGTGCCCCTTGGACTTCTTTACAAAACCCCATGTCTTAGAGTTGAGGCTTGTCAATGGCAAAGAGTTCTGTAGCAGAGAATAGAACAACAGTGGGCAAAAACAATGACATGATAAATTAAGCCCTGCATCACTACTCTATATTTTAGCAATCATTCAGATGGTGTGGAACTCAACAGGGGCTCCTTCTGTCTTTTACAATTACAGATGGATAAGAAATGCCCTGATGTAGTCAATTCTCGGAGCCTGGGCTCCGAAGCACAGTTGGTCTTTTAGGGTAAATGGAGAACATTTCTACTTTATTTAATGGTATTGTGTTAAATATAACGATGCCACTATGTTTGTCAGTCATTGCCCTGTTTTTAGCTTCCTGAAAAAACCCCAGTAGGTGTTTCCTTGATACTTCTACCCTGACTATTTTCTCCTTTGCTTCCCTTTTCAGTAAGCGAGAGGTATGTGCCTGCTGCCCCTTCACTGCAAAGTCCAATTTTGGCACTTTGTACTTTCGCCTGGAAGTCAGAAAGCTTTTCAGAATAGCAGGCCATTAATGACTATTACTCTTTAAGATATCACCTGGGATGCAGATTAAGTGCTGCCACGCGTATGTTGGAGGGAAGCAGGTTGTTTTATTTGTTGAACAGGGACTTATAGTAAGTTTTTATTTTCCGCAGAGTTGGGCTCTGAATTGACTTAATTGGCTGTCAGAGGGTTATTGAGCTCCCACTGAAGCTTTGAAAACAGCAAAGGTGTTTGGATTGCGCTTCAATATAAGATTTGTACAATGGTAACTGCCCCTACGTGGGGCACTGAAGTGCTTATCTACCCGAGTAGTATGCTACACCTTGTGAGAGTGTGGTTGGAAGAGTGTTATTTTTGCTTTGAGCCTATGTGGAAAGTATGTCCTTGTCCTGTGTGATGTGTTATTGTGTTGTGGGATGCAGCCTGTGGAGTAGCAATATCCCCCGTGGTGGGGGGGAGCCAAGCTCCATGGGGCCGCCTTCTGCACTGTCCACGGGTGGTGGGCCCCTGGCATGTGAGCTCCTGACTTGGTCCAGAGAGTGGAGGGCCTTCCTCCATGTACTTTGCAGGGGGATCTCCTCAAGTTTCATTGCACCACTGGATGCAGCACTTCAGAGTGTGATGAACGAGGAAGTGTGTGAGATAAACACTTTTTAAAATAATTTGTGGTATGCTGGAAGCTTTTTTTAGCTGTGTAGGTCTCATTTTTTTGCTGGCAGCTTTTTGTTTTTATTCTCTATCTGAGTTCATATGCTCGCTGTGGGAGGAGATCATCCAATCTTGATCTTATGGTTCTTCAAGAGATAACGTGTGGATAAGGAGCAAGGAGAGGTGATCATAGATCTGCCCTGATAGACTGTGCTACAGTTCTCCTTTACGTGATTGACACTATGGGCCAGATGTATGAAAATGCAATTTTGAAGTTCCTAAATAGCGACTCCATTGGAATCGCTATTTAGGAAATGCAATATGATATCTATGAAATTACCGATTTCCAAAAAGCGATTCCTACTTTGTAGGAATCGCTGTCAGGATATCGCAATTAGGAAATCCCATGCCGTTTGTACCTATGGGTTGGTTTTGCATTTCAAAAATAACGATTTCCTATTTCGAAATCGCTGGTTTGGAAATGCTAAACCAGGGATGGCTATGGGCATAAGGCCCCCCGAAAGGCACCCCAAAAATAGTGGTCCACGTGTAGAGCACACATATGCCCAAGTGGCATGCGTGCATTCTATTGCACTTTAAAAAAATGCATCTTGGGGTGCTTTTTTTTTCAGTTGCACATGGTTCCCATCAACTTTGAGCCAATAGTAATTGCATTTCCTAAATCCTCATTTTGCATTTAGGAATTGCTTTGTACATATGCTCAGAAATCCCTATTTGCGATTTCCTATTTAGGGAATCGCAAAATGCGATTTTAACTGGGTAGAAATCGCATTTTGCGATTCCCTAAAAGCTTTTGTACCTAGGAAAATGTTGTTTTGCATTTTTAACAGGCCAAAATTGCGATTCGACCATTTAAGAGATGCAAAAGGCCTTTGTACATCTGGCCCTATATGATGTCCATTGACGATATTTTTTCATTATTGGATGTCAGTGCTCACAGTATGTGACTATTTTGGACTTGCAAAGTAGGCTACTTTTTAGTTCTCTGATGACCAGGAATTTGTGGCAGATCTCATTGGTCTTGGCAGAACTGTCTGTTTAGTATGTGTGGGGTATTTTAGCAGACTGATACAGCCTGTACCAGCGCCAACCAGTTGCCACTGAGGTGCAACAGGTCCTTTCCTACATTATATTCTTGTCCCGTTGTTGATGATACAATGCAAGCAGCATCCCGTTTATTGTTCTCGGGATTCACAAACTTCCTTGGTTAGTGAAAGGCTCTGCTTTGCTCCTAAGTGCATGTCCCTTTATAGCGAGAAAATAACTTTTCATTAGTAGAGTATATATAGTGAGCATTAGTATTAAGGAAGCGACCCCTGACCTTGACTGGTAGGTCGCTCCCCCACCACACAGCTCCGTCTGTGTGCCCTGCTGCTGCCCCTGATTGTGCTCGTTTTTCCTTTCTATGCCCCCTTGCTGCCCCTGATTGTGCTCGTTTTTTCCTTTCTGTGCCCCCTTGCTGCCCCTGATTGTGCTCGTTTTTTTCCTTTCTGTGCCCCCCTTGCTGCCCCTGATTGTGCTCGTTTTTTCCTTTCTGTGCCCCCCTTGCTGCCCCTGATTGTGCTCGTTTTTCCTTTCTGTGCCCCCTTGCTGCCCCTGATTGTGCTCGTTTTTTCCTTTCTGTGCCCCCCTTGCTGCCCCTGATTGTGCTCGTTTTTCCTTTCTGTGCCCCCTTGCTGCCCCTCATTGTGCTAGTTTTTTCCTTTCTGTGCCCCCTTGCTGCCCCTGATTGTGCTCTGTTTTTTTTCCCTTTCTGTGCCCCTTGCTGCCCCTGATTGTGCTCGTTTTTTTCCCTTTCTGTGCCCCCTTGCTGCCCCTGACTGTGCTCGTTTTTCCTTTCTGTGCCCCCCTTGCTGCCCCTGATTGTGCTCGTTTTTCCTTTCTGTGCCCCCTTGCTGCCCCTCATTGTGCTAGTTTTTCCTTTCTGTGCCCCCTTGCTGCCCCTCATTGTGCTAGTTTTTTCCTTTCTGTGCCCCCTTGCTGCCCCTCATTGTGCTCGTTTTTTTCCTTTCTGTGCCCCCTTGATGCCCTGATTGTGCTCGTTTTCCCTTCTGTGCCTGTTTCCCGCCGCTGCGCCCTGCGGCCCCGCCCCCTCACTGCCCATTCGCTGCCCCATTCCCTGCTCCTCCCTCCCACCTCCCCATTTATGGCGGCCGCTGCGTGGTGAAGAGAGCGACCCCTGACCTTGACTGGTAGGTCGCTCCCCACCACACAGCTCCGTCTGTGTGCCCTGCTGCTGCCCCTGATTGTGCTCGTTTTTCCTTTCTGTGCCCCCTTGCTGCCCCTGATTGTGCTCGTTTTTCCTTTCTGTGCCCCCCTTGCTGCCCCTGATTGTGCTCGTTTTTTCCTTTCTGTGCCCCCCTTGCTGCCCCTGATTGTGCTCGTTTTTTCCTTTCTGTGCCCCCCTTGCTGCCCGATTGTGCTCGTTTTTCCTTTTTGTGCCCCCTTGCTGCCCCTGATTGTGCTCGTTTTTTCATTTCTGTGCCCCCCTTGCTGCCCCTGATTGTGCTCGTTTTTTCCTTTCTGTGCCCCCCTTGCTGCCCCTGATTGTGCTCGTTTTTTCCTTTCTGTGCCCCCTTGCTGCCCCTGATTGTGCTCGTTTTTCCTTTCTGTGCCCCCTTGCTGCCCCTGATTGTGCTCGTTTTTTCCTTTCTGTGCCCCCCTTGCTGCCCCTGATTGTGCTCGTTTTTCCTTTCTGTGCCCCCTTGCTGCCCCTCATTGTGCTAGTTTTTTCCTTTCTGTGCCCCCTTGCTGCCCCTGATTGTGCTCGTTTTTTCCCTTTCTGTGCCCCTTGCTGCCCCTGATTGTGCTCGTTTTTCCTTTCTGTGCCCCCTTGCTGCCCCTGATTGTGCTCGTTTTTCCTTTCTGTGCCCCCTTGCTGCCCCTCATTGTGCTAGTTTTTTCCTTTCTGTGCCCCCTTGCTGCCCCTCATTGTGCTAGTTTTTTCCTTTCTGTGCCCCCTTGCTGCCCCTCATTGTGCTCGTTTTTTTCCCTTTCTGTGCCCCCTTGATGCCCTGATTGTGCTCGTTTTCCCTTCTGTGCCTGTTTCCCGCCGCTGCACCCTGCGGCCCCGCCCCCTCACTGCCCATTCGCTGCCCCATTCCCTGCTCCTCCCTCCCACCTCCCCATTTATGGCGGCCGCGCGCGCCGGCGCGCCGAAGGCGCGCCTAAGGCAAGCCCGTCTGCGCCCGTCCGCGCCGTGACCGCGCCCAGCGCCAGACCCCCTGGTCCGGGCATCCCCGCGCCCGCCACATCAACAGACGCCGATACGACGCCAGCACCCTCCACGCACTCAACCCCGGAAAGATCACGCCTGCTACCAGGCCACCCCGAAGCGCACCCAAGGGCCCTTCACCTGCCGGAACTGCAGCTTCGCCAGCACCCGCCCCGCCAAACCACCGCCCAGGAAAGAACCCAACTACCTCAGATGCATCCTCCTCAACACCCGCTCCGCCCGCAAACACGCCATCGAACTCTGGGACCTTCTCGACTCAACCTCCCCAGACGTCGCATTCCTGACGGAGACCTGGCTGAATCCCGCTTCAGCCCCCGACATCGCCATTGCCATCCCGGACGGATACAAGATCACCCGCAGGGACCGCACCAACGGAGTCGGAGGAGGCATCGCCATCGTCCACAGGAACACCCTCAGAGTCTCAACCAACACCGACGACACCCTCAGCACCGCCGAACACATGCACTTCCAGATCCTCACCGATCCCAACACCACCCTCAGAGGAACCCTCATCTACAGACCCCCGGACCCCAACCACAGTTCAGCGATTCCATCGCTGACTTCGTCAGCACACACGCCATCGCCTCCACGGACTACATCCTCCTCGGGGACCTGAACTTCCACCTCGAGAACAACAAGGACACCAACTCCACCACCCTGATCGACAACCTCGCCACCCTCGGACTCAGACAGCTCGTGACTACACCCACCCACGCCGCCGGCCACACGCTCGACTCCATCTTTTCCGCAAGCCCACACGTCTCCTTCAACCACACCTCCGAACCCCACTGGACTGACCACCACTGCATCCACTTCACCTACAGGAAGCCCACCACGCACCACCGCACCGAACAAATGCCTCGCCGCTGTTGGAGCAGAGTCACGGAAGACCAGCTAACCACAACCCTCGCCCTGAGCCCACCCGCCGAACCCTCCGACCCCGACACCGCCACCCGCAACCTCAGACAGTGGATCGACGACTGCGCCAACACCCTCGCCCCGCTCAAGAATCCGCCCAACAGCCACACCAGCAAGAAAGCCACCTGGTTCACCGAAGACCTCCAGGCCTCCAAACGAACATGCCGAAAACTGGAGAAGATCTGGCTCCACGAACGGACAGCGGACAGCTACGCCGCCCACAAGAGTGCCACCCGCAGTCACCATCACCTCATCAGATCCGCCAAAAGGGCTTCACTCAAAGATCGCCTAGACAACAACGCACACAACAGCAAAGAGCTCTTCAACATCGTGAAGGAACTCTCCAACCCCAGCTCCAACACCAACGACATCCAGCCGTCGCAAGACCTGTGCGACTCACTGGCCACCTTCTTCCACCGCAAAATCGCCGACATCCACGACAGCTTCAACACCACGACCGCCCCGGCAACCACCGAGACCACTGCCCCCACAACCACCAACCGCCTGCTCTCCTGGAGCAACATCAACGACGAGGACACCAGCGAGATCATGAACACCATCCACTCCGGTTCACCGCTAGACCAGTGCCCTCACCACATCTTCAACAAAGCCAGTACAGCCATCGCGCCCCATCTCCGGAAAATAATCAACATCTCCTTCGAGACAGCAACCTTCCCGGAAAGCTGGAAGCACGCCGAGATCACCGCCTTACTCAAGAAACCCAAGGCAGACCCCAAGGACCTCAAGAACTTCCGACCCATCTCTCTGCTCCCGTTCCCCGCGAAGGTCACCGAGAAAATCGTCAACAAACAACTGACCCGCTACCTCGAGGAGAACAACATCCTGGACCCTTCCCAGTCCGGCTTCCACAGCAACCACAGCACCGAAACCGCCCTCATCGCCGCCACCGATGACATCAGGACCCTGCTAGACAACGGAGAAACAGCAGCCCTCATCCTCCTGGACCTATCAGCCGCCTTCGACACGGTCTGCCACCACACACTACGAACACGCCTTCACGACGCCGGGATCCAAGAGAAGGCCCTGGACTGGACCACATCCTTCCTTTCCGGCAGAACACAAAGCGTCCGCCTCGCCCCTTCCGATCCAAGGCCACCAAGATCATCTGCGGCGTACCCCAAGGCTCCTCCCTCAGCCCAACGCTGTTCAACATCTACATGGCACCCCTCGCCCACGTCGCCCGACAGCACAACCTCAACATCATCTCCTACGCCGACGACACCCAGCTGATCCTCTCCCTCACCAAAGACCCTCACACCGCCAAAGCCCACCTCCACGAAGGAATGAAGGCCGTCGCCGAATGGATGAGGACCAGCCGCCTGAAGCTGAACTCGGACAAGACGGAGGTCCTCATCCTTGGTTCCAACCCTTCAGCCTGGGACGACTCCTGGTGGCCAACATCACTGGGAACAGCCCCGCCACCCACCGACCACGTACGCAACCTAGGGGTCATCCTCGACCCCACCCTCTCCATGACTAAGCAGGTCAACGCCGTTTCCTCATCCTGCTTCAACATCCTCCGAATGCTCCGCAGGATCTTCAAGTGGATCCCCACCGAAACAAGAAAAACAGTCACCCAGGCCCTCGTCACCAGCAGGCTGGACTACGGAAACGCCCTCTATGCAGGAACGACGGCTAAGCTCCTGAGACGGCTGCAACGCATCCAGAACGCCTCTGCACGTCTTATCCTCGACATCCCCCGACGCAGCCACATCACACCCCACCTGAGAGACCTGCACTGGCTCCCTGTCAACAAGAGGATAACCTTCAAGCTCCTCACCCACGCACACAAAGCACTCCACAACTCCGGACCAGCCTACCTCAACAGACGACTCAGCTTCTACACCCCCACCCGCCAGCTCCGCTCGACCAGCCTCGCCCTCGCCACAGTCCCCCGCATCCGGAAAACGACCGCCGGCGGCAGATCCTTCTCCCACCTCGCCGCCAAGACCTGGAACACCCTCCCCACCAACCTCCGACAGACCCAAGACCTACTGGCCTTCAGAAGACTCCTCAAGACCTGGCTCTTCGATCAGTAGCAGCACCACCCCCCTCTTCCCCCAGCGCCTTGAGACCCTCGCGGGTATGTAGTGCGCTTTATAAGTGACATGATTGATTGATTGATTGATTGAAGGAAGGAGACTCTCCTCCTCTCATAGTGTGTATGTTTCCATCGTCAACAAGCCCCACCTCTCATTATAACATCATATGTTCTTAAATGGAAAGAGAGGATGGCTGATTTGGTTTTATCCTTGCTAATAAAATCTGTAGTAGTTGCAGAAGCCCAAAAGATGTTCCAGTTCTTTCAGGGTTTTGAAGACAGACTAGGCAATGAGTACATCCGCACTGGAGAGATCCACTTTAATGTCTTTCTCCAAGATAACTTGGTTTGCATGTTTGATTTTGGGGTGGTGTAATTGACATTTGTCAAGTGAAGGCTTAAGCCAGAGATACACCTTTATTGTAAACTTACCGTGGATATCTGTCATGCACCCCTATATCTTTCTAAAGACACCAAAGTAGTTTAGATAAAAAAGAATCCCCCCCAAAAAATTCTATATCCTACTTCAACGAGTGTGGAAAGGTAGCCGGTCTTCAGCAGAGTCCTAAAAGTCCTTACGGCAGATGATATCACAATAACGCTAAATAAATAAGCAGACATCATCAAGAAAGCAACATTCTATAATGACTATTGTTGGTGATTGTTAGAGATGTAGGACTCAGCTGTGTGTCAAGTCAACAAATACATTATTCGGCTAATTTAAGCCATAAAAGCAACCAGAGGTGATACAATAAAACAGTCAAAATATCTACAAACTCATCATGAAACACCATATAAGACCCTTTGCACAAAATTCATCACGGAGAATGCATAAAATATATACAATATTAATAAATAACAGAGGCCTTTTAGCAATAAATTCATAAAATCTAAATTCAGTCAGCTAGTATTTTTCCTAGTTCTCGTGGCACCCACCAAAAATTTGCCACTCCATAGCATACCAGTGGGCTTCAAAGCATTTTCAGATACGTTAAAGCTGGCTTCACTTGGATACAATTTTTCCCTTTTAACAGGAGGTCAATATATTGTTGTCTTAAAATAGAATAATGTTCACAAAAAAGACAAAATGTTTGTTATCCTGTGGAGATAAACTGTCACATGAACAAAGGCCCATCTCCTCAACTCTAAAGTAACCATGTGACACTGCTAAAATCTGATGTACAACCTTACTAATAGAAACCAATGGTATGGATTAGAGACCAGCACTAGGTAGGGATAAAAAAATGTACATGTTCTTATCAACATATGAGCCCGCACCGAGGGTTTACCATTTTCAGTTGGTTCTATTTCCATCAGCCTGTGAGTAAGAAAATGTTTTTTTATCCCTTTTAGAACTTCTTTATTAATAGATTTTGGATTTTTAAAGAGCTATGGGCGGCCCAGTATGCATGCCACATTCTTTATATAATTAAGTCAAGGAATACGGCTGACCCCCTCCAAGGAACAGCAGTCCTCGATCACTGCCTGATTGAATTTCAGTTCAGGGTTTACCGATATCCTGATCCATCGCAGTACAGGGGCCAAGGGGCATATTAGCAAGCTATTTATCGCCGCTTTAGCGGCACTTTTTGCCGCTAAAGCGGCGATAAATCTATCGCCCTATCAGCAAGCTGTCGCTAACAGCAGTTAGCGACAACTTTCTGACGAAAGCGATCAGTTTGGGTGCCGCTTTGCATGTCAGCGATGTTTATCGCTAATGACATGCAAAGTAGGCGTTCCCGACCAACATACCCTGTAAACAGACGCTAACAGGCATATCACCTATTAGCAAGGAGTCCCTGACCCCGGTTAGCGACGTGAAAAGTCGCGCTAACCGGGGCCATCGCCATTTTTTTATCACCTGCTATTTTCCTGACTTAGCCATACATTACATGAGGGGTGGATTATGCTGATACAACCACAGGGTCGTATCAGCAAGGTTTTCCACCTCCCCCATGCAACATCGCTGGTTTTGTCGCGATGTTGGCCCTTCCCTCCCGCTATCGCTGGAATATTTATCGCCATAGCGCTAAATGTCGCTAATACAGCGTTAGTGTGGCGATATATTCCAGCGATAGCCGGCGATAAAATAAATCACGCTAAGCAGGGTTAGCGATGATTATCGCCTCTTCTTGCTAATATGCCCCCAAGTCTACAGTATCAGAGATATAGTCCTTGCCTGGCTCTTCATATAACATGTATGCAGGGACACCCTGCGGGATAGCTAACAATCTTCTCAGAAAATTATTTTCTACTACTTGTAGGTCACTAGCATCCTTATAACACCACACATCACTTCCATATGTCACCATTGGAATGCATTTAGCTTTGTATATTTTAAGCAGGGCCTGTATTGGTTTGGGGCCTATTCTTTTAGAAAAGTCAAAAGTTGCCCCCATTACTCTGGTCAATATATTTTTCTTCACTTTCCTTTGAGGGATCCAAGACCCCTTCTCATCAAAAAGGACCCCCAAATAAGGAAAAGTTGCTACCCTAGTCAATTCAATATTGTCTCCCAAAAAATGTTTTCTGGGGTTTCTTTACTGTGCCAACCACCATTGTGTGTGACTTCAAATAGTTTGTAATGCAGTCCAAATCCCCCATAAAGGCAATAAACGTATCCAGCAAACGCTGCAGCCCTATTGGTGTCCTGGCAATTAACACAGCGTCATCCGAATATAATAATGTGGGAATAAGAAGAGAACACGCCCGGGTCATGTCCTTACAGGCTGCACTTAAAGCTGATCCCAAATTGTTAATGTAGAGAGTGAATAATAACAGGGCCAGGTTGCACCCTTGTTTCACCCATACCTAACTGCTGCACTTAAATCTAGGTGAAGTTCTGATAACAAATTCACTATGTTCTTATCTATGCCCAGCTTAATGAATATTCCCCAAAATGCCATACCCTTTGCCATGCTATAACCACAGGTTTCCTTACGAAGAGGGTGCCAATACCTGACTCCTCATCTCTTGTGAAGCGCTATCCTTGCATTCACATCACCTCGCTAGGAACGTGAGCAAGACATAAATGGTGGTACTATCCTGCAGGGTACAAAATGAGAGGCATGCGTAATTGCCCCAAAATATTGAATCTGAGAAAATATTAAGATCAAAACCATGGGCCGATATTTATTATTTTTGACCCAGCACAATGCACCAAGCCAACCTGTTGCGATTGTGTTTCAACCGCAACCCTAGTATGACTCATGCCAAAATTTCTGGATAATAGCTTACCCATGAAATGACTCCGAAAACGAAGTTGAATGGGCCTGCCAGTATTTGCAACGGATGATCATTGGATGCGCATGCGAGACCTGAGGCATGTTTCCATGGCGTCTGGAATAGGAGAACCTTCTCTTCTGGCAAGCTGTACTGGTTGAGCAATGAGTCAATTTGAATGCCTAGGAATGAAAGCCTGGTGGTTGGCCCTTCTTTTGTCTTTCACCTTTCCACCCCTAAGGATGCACACAAATCACCCCTGCTCACCCCCACAAAGCCTTGGAAGTCACTGCCAAGGGTGAAAAAAAACAAATCAATGTGGAAGCCAAGTGAAGTCCAAGATGGGGGCGGGGTTGTTGAAGAGAAGCACTGAAGCACTGGGCAACTCGAGGTGCTTTCTAACGTCTGCACCATGCTAAGAGCTCAGGGGCAGATTTACGAGCCCCTTGCGCCACTTTTGCTCCGCCGTTGCGTCACTTATGTGGCATGGGCTCCATTTAGTCCCCCTATAGAGATGCCACTGGTTTTAAGAACAATTTTGATCCCACAGAATGTGCTGGATACTGCAGTTTCCAGAGAACTAGAGCTTCCAAAGAAGTCCTCAAAGGACCATATTGGGCCACCACTCCAACCTGATCTCTCCAGAGATTGACCCGGTCTCACTAGGGTCTGCAGTAAAGACGTTCAATAATCCTTAAATTGGACCGTAAGTACTTCCCTAACCATCACTTTAACTTGGAGGGTGTTGTATCAGTATAAAGAGACATAACAAGCTCATCACTTCCGACCCCCTATTCGGAGAACATGGAGGCTGGGGCTCATCTTGCTGTAAGCATAGACACTGGCGCTTTAAAGCATATAGATGTGTAGAGCACAAAGGGAATACTTGTCTGCCTTAGGAGAAATAATGAAACAAATTATAAACAAGAAACCACTGCAATCTATACAACTTTTGCAATAAATAGCCCCGGTCAAGTGTGGCTGCATTACAAATGCTGGCATGGCTACTTAGTCCACGACGGACCAGTTTACAACCTCAATTTCACACAAAAGCGCCACACTCATACAAGAACTTTAACCACGTTGACTTTAACCACTTCACTCCGCTCAACAACGTACAGCCATTTTAAAAAACTGCAATCTTACGCAAAGCAATAGGAATGCACATCCCTATTAATACTCACACTCCTTTGCTGCTGCTACACGTTGACTCTATCCAAAGCGATACTCCATCAGCACTCCATCAAACCTTCTCTTGCTGAACCAAAAATTGTGAACTCTTTGGACTTGGGCTGAGGACTATCTTAGGCACCATAAAATCTCACTTTACTCTGCTACCAGTTTTGTTTTGCTTTATTGTAATGCTTACTCTCCTTACTACTCTAAACGTACTGGGTCCTTTACAATTAGACAGTCTGAAGCGTTTCCATTACTATAGAGGCTATGATTCTCTGATGAATCTTTCTCTGCCAATAGGAGGGGTGGAAATTAGGGTTACCAACTCCACGTTAGCTGTCTAAGGACCATTAATTGACAGCCAGCTCACAAGTTAGAAAACAAGTTTAGGTACACCACTCTTAAAAACATACTGTAGAAATAAAGAATAGCAAATGGAAGACCCAACCTCCTGAAGAAGGTAAGTCGAGTGAGTATTAAGCAAACCAAAAGCTGTGCAATCGCAACACAGAACAAAAGAAGTAAAACCTGATGTCCAGCTAGAGCTTGTTGTTTCTATCCACAACACATTTAAACAGAAGAACAGTTTAAAAGGAAGAACTAACAGGACTCAATAATAGACTCATACAGATATTGGAATCATTTTGGGTATTATAAAAAAGAATCAAAATTCATTAGAATGAGCAGTTTCTTGAGGACTTCGGTCAAGAATATCACAGCTTGCATCAAAGCACCAAACATTTAAACAAATCCTTAAAGGATGGTTATTAAAATTTCATTGTAGAGTTGCACGGTCGCACTATCCTTTAAAGCAAAAGGATTGTTCAAGTTCTAACAGCTCAGGTACTATGGAAAGGGGGGAAATTCAGACTTATAGGCCATTAGGGGCTAGTCCATTAGCTTAGAGCTTTAGATATAATGGAAAATATGGAAAATAGAAATGTTTCATCAAAGAAGGTCTCAGTCCATCAGATACTGATTGTAGCATCGACAAACAGTCCAAAGCAAAAGATCGATCTGCATAGCATCTGGGTCATAAGAAGCAACAATCAATGGTGTTCAATGCCCCTCCTTTGGGGTTTCTTCTTTTATAGAGTTTTAGCAAAGTCCAGTGGCGTAACATCACACCACCATCAAAAGACTACCACATGTCCCTGTTCACATTATGTCACCTGAGGTGATTGAAACATCAATCTGATTTCCCATGCTAGTCATGAGAAATGAAAGTTTGTGAGTCCACACAGGGCTAACATTGGTAGAAAAGAAATACAAAGTTGTGACTTATAGCCATAGCTAAAATTCTGTTACCACAGGAATATTTCACTGTGAGCTTAGAAAAAACATTGAAGAATGTCAGGGTGTAGTTATGTCCAGGACAAAACAAGCAACATTTTACTTTGCAAAGAACGATCCATTGTATTAAATCAAAAGAAAGATCAGCATTAGAGGAAAGCATTTCATGAAGGTCTTTAAGTTAGTTTTGCACGTTTAAATGAAATGAGCTTAGACTTTACTTCAAATTTGATGAAATTAAATCACTTCAAGTGAAGAATGTATATAGATATAATGAACCTTTCACAAAATATTATTATATAGAGATGGCTAATGTTAGAATTACCGTACTATCACAAAAATTTACAACATTCATATAAATGCATGTCTTTAAAATTTTGTTTTACTAAAATCGTTTTTAATATTTCATAAACTATAAATTCTCTAGTATCAATCTGCAAAATATCAAGCCTGTACTTCTTTTCTACACAATTTTGCACCAACATTTCTAACTGGTGCATTCTGAGCAAAAAGTATAAAAATTACTAGGATACTTCATATAGCATCAAAATTTTCATTAATATACGTCAATAAGCAACATGTGCATTTAAGTTTTATTAGCAGAACTTTTATATGTATTCTTGTTATCTTATAAATGTGTTTTCTTCAACTCACATTTTAAAGCACACTTTTACGATTCTACTACACTTGTCTCTGTTTCATGTATCACTGTGTCTAACGTGTGCAACTTGTACTGTTAATTTTTTCCTTCTACTGTAAATAACATGTTGTGTAATATGATTTTTTTAAATCATGCTGGATCACTACCTTGAGGTGTCTTTACAAGGACTGGCATTTTCTCACACTCTCCAATTTAGGGAGTAGGAAACTTGTCTCTCCTAGATACGTTCATATACCACCACCTGAAGGAGGCAAGCTTACATTTTCTTTTGAGCTAGTAGAGTTCGATCACTCCTGTCTTCGGTTTCCTCCACCAATCCTTCCTCTGGTTTGTCCCCCTCGCCACTTGTGTTCCAATCTCTCTCCTCTGCCCAGTTCCTATCAGCCTTTAAACTTGCCTCTTCGATGTTGTTATGAACAGCTAGACCATTGTTCTTTCCACCCCCAAGGAGCATGCTGGTGGGCATCCTGGAATCCTCGAATCTCATTGTCTCCTCACACTGCTCCACCCCTAGGAATGGCCGTTGGGGCCTTTTGGCCGATGGATACCGGGAGAGGTCATCTACATTCTTTTGTAGCTTTCCAGGATTGTGTAGAGCCTGGAAGGAAAAAGGTTGTAAGGCCAGGAACCATCTGAATATTCTTGGGTTGGTATCTTTTCTACGGTGTAGCCAGGTTACTGGAGTATGGTCTGTTAGTAGGATAAAAATACTCCCTAAGAGGTAATATTGGAGTGCTTCTTCAACTCATTAAATAGCCAGACACTCTTTCTCGATTGTTGAATAATACTTTTCTTTCGGAAACAGTTTACGGCTCAGATACAAAAGAGGATGTAAGGTGCCCTGTTCATCAGGTTGGGACAGAATAGCCCCTAAACCATAGCTTGAAGAGTCTCTTTGTAGCACACGCTTTTAATTGCAATTGGGGCACTGGAGAACTGGGGCACAACATATACTATTTTTGAACTGCTGAAAGCTGCTATTGTGGATGTCTAGTCACTGTTTAATGCATGAGGAATATATGTTGGTTAACAAGTCAGTAAGGGGCTGGAAATTTCTGAAAACGGGGAATGAACTTACGATAATATCATATCTAGCCCATGAATGAATGTATTTTTAGTTTATTGGTGGGTCGCGGTATTTGTTTAATAGTTCTATTTCATCTATCTGGGGTTGAATACTTCCTGCCTTGATGGAGAACACGAAGTATTGTATTCGGTGGCTAGGGTAGACTTCTAGGGGTTAATGGTAAGGCCTGCTTGTTGTAGAGCATTGAAAATTGGAGCTAGATGCTGCAGGTGGGTATCCCATGTAGGACTATAGACCACTATATCATCAAGATAAGTGGCTGCGCACCCACAATGGGGTCGCAGTATTTAATCCATTAGTCATTGGAAAGTGTCAGGACCCCCATGGAGACCAAAGGTTAATACTTTAAAGTGGTGTTGAAAGGCAGTTTTCTCCTGAGCCTCTGGTGTTAAAGGAATCTGCCAGTATCCCATGATTAGATCGATTGTGGTCATGATACTGGCTCCTTCAAGTTGCTCCACCTGCTCATCTATGCGAGGCATTGGGTAAGTGTTAAACTTGCCTATACTGTTTAGCGATCTGAAGTCAATACAGAAGTGAAGACTCCCATCTCCTTTCGGTACCAAAACTATGGGGGAACACCACTCACTCTGGGAAGGCTCAATAATACTTATTTCTAAAATTGATTTTATTTCTTGTTTGGCTATCTCCCGCCTAGCAGCTGGGATGCTATAAGGCTTTTGTTTGACAATTCAACTCCCTGTTGTTATGATATTATGAATTATGAATGAAGTGCGACCTGGAGTACCAGAGAATTATTTTGGGTACTGTTGAATAAGGTGATATAACTGCTGTCATTGCTCCTTGGTTATGGAGGATCTACTATTAACATTTCTTTCTGTATTTTGGCCTACTACTGGCACTGGTAGGTCTAGAGGTTGAGAATCAGTGGCACATTTAATGGGTATAGTCTGTTTCTCCACAGAGATAGGTTCTTCCTATGTTTTTTAACAGATTTACATGAAATATCTGCTCTTCCTTCCCCTTGTGGGGCATCGCTATTTTATAAGTAACAGGGGTTATTTTTTTGAGGACTGTATATGGTCCTTGCCAGGTGGCTAAACGTTTATGGTCTACAGTGGGAAGTAGTATTAAAACCCTGTCTCTTTCTGAGAATTCTCTTAACCTCGCTTTAATTTTAATAAAAGCATTTCTGTTGGCTGTGGGCTTTTTTGATATTGTCTTGTACTTGTTCCAACAGAGTAGTCAAGGACTCTTTTAAGCCAGTCACATACTCTGGCAGGAATCATCCCTCATCTGCTTCTTCCATCCACTGCTCTACTGCCATATTTAATAGAGTCCTAGGATTTCGGCCAAATAATAATTCAAAAGGGGACCACCCAGTCGGGGATTGCTCATGGGTTTGGATTGCAAAGAGACCAGGAGGGAGTTTGCTATCCCAGTCCTTCCTAGTCTCTGATATTATTATTTTTTAACATGGTCTTTATTGTTTTTTTATACCTCTTGACCAGTCTTTCTGAGGATGGTATTCTGTGGTGCGTATCTGTTTTCTGCCCAATATCTTGCATATTTCGGCCATCATCCATGACATAAATGGAGTGTTGAACAATTGCAAGGGCAGACTCCTGGAACTGCACCTCCACACAGTTCCCTTCAATTAGAAAATGGTGCACTATGTTCCAGGTGTCAGCCATTGCGTAACACCTCTGCTGAACAGAAATACATAGGAATAAACCACAGAATGGTGCACACACAAAAAAGTCCAAAATTATTTTTTGTATATTGATTTTCTCCTGTACTGAAAAAGTTGATGTTCTTTCATAAAAACAGCCAAGGGTTACAGCCAACACATTTCGTTCAGGCAAAGCTGAACTTCATCAGGGCTGTGAATAATACATAAGAAAACATATATAAAAACACACAACATATACTAAATGACACCTTATTGACACACAAGAATAACAAAAACATGAAAACAATCATGACCATCCTACTGGTCTCCTATTAACCACACCGTGCAAAATGTGCACCTATGGAGAGCCCATGGGAAAAGGGAACCCATATGACAATGTGTCATAACTATTAACATATAATCGCTGGTTCATGAACAATATTTGTACCCAGTTGTCTCAATGAGTGGTATATAGTTCGCAATACAATATTATCATTCAGCAACACATTTGTAGAAACTCTGTGGGAAAGTTCCTGTTGGGCTCAGACCCAGTCATACAGCAGGTCATACAAGGGAGGTTGATTACATCAAATATCCTCTACCCACATGTCATATTGTCATGTCTTCAGCTCTTATCTGACACGCCCATAAATCACATGATGTAATGGCAAAATTCCCAAGTTGAGTTTACTTTATTTGTCTAATATTTAGATGGTCCCAATGCCCATAAGTTTGTATAATAATGCTCCATATTTTCCCTATAACAGAGTAACTTAATGATTGTACAAAAGAGAAATATTAGAGAAAAAATTAATAGAAAATTAACAATGAAAAAGAAACCGAGAAGAGAGAGAAAAAAGAGAGAAGAAAGGATGAAAATGGGGAGGGGTTTCTCAATGGATTCCCTACACAAATCACATCTGCACCCAAATCACAATAAACTGTATCAAAATAAGAGTGAACTGTATTGCGCCCCTAATCTACACAAATCCATTTTGAAAACTGTTCGAAAAAGAATACCTCATTTCTCTATGTCCCGTTCTAAATGGTTTCAGAAGAAATCCATTCGGGTGCTTCCCATTTCATTATCTTGTGACAAGATAGTCATCCATTTGAGCTGAGATCAAAATGTTCCCCAACTGCTGCACCTGAGAAATATTCATTTTTTTATATATAAGAAACACAATTAGAATCAATAACTTTCTACTGTGATCATGAGCAATATAAGGAATTGCGCCCTCAACCTGTATGGTCAATGTATGTCAGCTGTGCGATTGTTTTTTATTTGACACGCGATACACGTTGTTATCATATGTCGGTGTACCCCAAACTTTAGTTATTAGATTTAGTGTCTCACTATGTTATCTGTGGATAAATGTGGTGGCCAATGGGGTTGTGGGATGGTTGGAAAAGGGGACAGACATCTGATGAAGTGGAATTATGGAACAGATGAGGATCAGTATGGTGTATATATGACCATGCAGGTTGAGGGCACAATTTGCTATATTGCTAATGAGTACAGTAGAAAGTTATTGATTCTAATTTTGTTATACCATAACTTGGAACATGCTGAAAATGTCTTGTTTCTTACATATAAAAAATGTTAGGCAGTGTTTTGCCCCACCACCGACAGTCCCCAAAAAATCCCAATAGTGGATCACCACCACCACAATTAGAAAATGTGAGATAGGAGCACTTGTCTGTAGCCACAACCCTCTTCTAGGTTTGTGGCGGTGGTACCTGAAGAGCCCCTCCACCTTACTGGGCCACCGGGTATGCGCGTGTTATCTTGTGAGATCTTCCCCTTGCCTCTGATATCATTACTGGCGCCAATGGCCTCGCCCTCAATGCGCTGACTCTCACCTTCTCCTGGACACCCCTTGGGTCACTGCTTCCAGCATCTCTTACTCCTGGTCATCTGTTTGATCATTCTTGCCTTTGGTTTCCTCTGCAAAACCTTCCTCTGGTTTGCCCTCCTTGCTGCTTTCATTTCAATCTCTCTCCACTGCCCACTTCCCATCGACCTTTGAACTTGCCTCCTCAATGTTGCTATGGACAGAGCCTGTTAGGTGTGAGCAGGGACGGTGGACTGCTCACCGCGGCTTCTTGGGGGAGGGTGGTGCCAGGTAGGTCGCTCCCCACCACACAGCTCCGCCTGTGCTGTCTGCCCGCTGCTCCTGTAGGTAAGATCGCCCTCCGCTTGTGGCCCCGGTGCCAGTTTTGTCTGCTTGTCTCCCCTTTTCCTTTCTGTGCCCCTCGCTGCCCCACTGTTGTTGTGCCCGTGATTGTCTGCTCTCCCCTTGTTTTCCTTCTGTGCCCCTCGCTGCCCCACTGTTGTTGTGCCCGTGATTTTGCCTGCTCTCCCCCGTTTTTCCTTTCTGTGCCCCTCGCTGCCCCACTGTTGTTGTGCCCGTGATTTGCCTGCTCTCCCCCGTTTTTCCTTTCTGTGCCCCTCGCTGCCCCACTGTTGTTGTGCCCGTGATTTGCCTGCTCTCCCCCCGTTTTTCCTTTCTGTGCCCCTCGCTGCCCCACTGTTGTTGTGCCCGTGATTTGCCTGCTCTCCCCCGTTTTTCCTTTCTGTGCCCCTCGCTGCCCCACTGTTGTTGTGCCCGTGATTTGCCTGCTCTCCCCGTTTTCCTTTCTGTGCCCCTCGCTGCCCCACTGTTGTTGTGCCCGTGATTTGCCTGCTCTCCCCCGTTTTTCCTTTCTGTGCCCCTCGCTGCCCCACTGTTGTTGTGCCCGTGATTTGCCTGCTCTCCCCCCGTTTTTCCTTTCTGTGCCCCTCGCTGCCCCACTGTTGTTGTGCCCGTGATTTGCCTGCTCTCCCCCGTTTTTCCTTTCTGTGCCCCTCGCTGCCCCACTGTTGTTGTGCCCGTGATTTGCCTGCTCTCCCCCGTTTTCCTTTCTGTGCCCCTCGCTGCCCCACTGTTGTTGTGCCCGTGATTTGCCTGCTCTCCCCCGTTTTTCCTTTCTGTGCCCCTCGCTGCCCCACTGTTGTTGTGCCCGTGATTTGCCTGCTCTCCCCCGTTTTTCCTTTCTGTGCCCCTCGCTGCCCCACTGTTGTTGTGCCCGTGATTTGCCTGCTCTCCCCCGTTTTTCCTTTCTGTGCCCCTCGCTGCCCCACTGTTGTTGTGCCCGTGATTTGCCTGCTCTCCCCCGTTTTTCCTTTCTGTGCCCCTCGCTGCCCCACTGTTGTTGTGCCCGTGATTTGCCTGCTCTCCCCCGTTTTTCCTTTCTGTGCCCCTCGCTGCCCCACTGTTGTTGTGCCCGTGATTTGCCTGCTCTCCCCCCGTTTTTCCTTTCTGTGCCCCTCGCTGCCCCACTGTTGTTGTGCCCGTGATTTGCCTGCTCTCCCCCGTTTTTCCTTTCTGTGCCCCTCGCTGCCCCACTGTTGTTGTGCCCGTGATTTGCCTGCTCTCCCCCGTTTTCCTTTCTGTGCCCCTCGCTGCCCCACTGTTGTTGTGCCCGTGATTTGCCTGCTCTCCCCCGTTTTTCCTTTCTGTGCCCCTCGCTGCCCCACTGTTGTTGTGCCCGTGATTTGCCTGCTCTCCCCCGTTTTTCCTTTCTGTGCCCCTCGCTGCCCCACTGTTGTTGTGCCCGTGATTTGCCTGCTCTCCCCGTTTTTCCTTTCTGTGCCCCTCGCTGCCCCACTGTTGTTGTGCCCGTGATTTGCCTGCTCTCCCCCCGTTTTCCTTTCTGTGCCCCTCGCTGCCCCACTGTTGTTGTGCCCGTGATTTGCCTGCTCTCCCCCCGTTTTCCTTTCTGTGCCCCTCGCTGCCCCACTGTTGTTGTGCCCGTGATTTGCCTGCTCTCCCCCGCTTTTCCTTTCTGTGCCCCTCGCTGCCCCACTGTTGTTGTGCCCGTGATTTGCCTGCTCTCCCCCGTTTTTCCTTTCTGTGCCCCTCGCTGCCCCACTGTTGTTGTGCCCGTGATTTGCCTGCTCTCCCCCGTTTTTCCTTTCTGTGCCCCTCGCTGCCCCACTGTTGTTGTGCCCGTGATTTGCCTGCTCTCCCCCGTTTTTCCTTTCTGTGCCCCTCGCTGCCCCACTGTTGTTGTGCCCGTGATTTGCCTGCTCTCCCCCGTTTTTCCTTTCTGTGCCCCTCGCTGCCCCACTGTTGTTGTGCCCGTGATTTGCCTGCTCTCCCCCGTTTTTCCTTTCTGTGCCCCTCGCTGCCCCACTGTTGTTGTGCCCGTGATTTGCCTGCTCTCCCCCAGTTTTTCCTTCTGTGCCCCTCGCTGCCTCTCGCCATTCCCGCCGCTGCGTCCCCTGTGGCCCCGCCCCCCTGACTGCCCATTCGCTGCCCCTGCCTCCCGCCTCCCAGCTGCTCCTCCCTCCCACCTCCCCATAAATGGCGGCCGCTGCACGGCCGCGCAGCGGACGTGCGCAGCGGGCGCGCCGCTGGCGCGCCGAAGGCGCGCCTAAGGCAAGCCCGTCTGCGCCCGTCCGCGACTGGACCGCGCCCAGCGCCAGAACCCCTGGAACCCACCAACGCAACACTACTCGACGGACCTACGACGCCGCCACACTCACCGCACTCACTGCCGGCCGGAACCCTGCCTGCTACCGAGCCTCACCGAGACGCACCCACGGACCCTTCACCTGCCAAACCTGCCGATTCACCTGCCCCCGGACGTGCACCACCTCCGCCAAGTCGAGCAACAGCAGCAACCACCTGAAATGCATCCTGCTGAACACCCGCTCCGTCCACAGGCACGCCGTGGAACTCTGGGACCTGCTCGACGCAACAGCACCGGACATCGCCTTCCTCACCGAAACCTGGATGAACGCCTCCTCAGCGCCTGACATCGCCATAGCCATCCCGGATGGATACAAGATCACCCGGAAGGACCGCGTCAACCAGACGGGAGGAGGCATCGCCATCGTACACAAGAACACCATCCGCATCTCGACTAACTCCGACGAGACCTTCACCGCCGCCGAACACCTACACTTCCAGATACACACGGACCCCAAGACCACCCTCCGAGGCACCCTCATCTACAGACCCCCGGGACCACGCACACTATTCAGCGAAGACATCGCAGACTTCATCAGCCCGCACGCCATGCCCTCCGCCGACTACATCCTCCTAGGGGACCTCAACTTCCACCTGGAGAACAACAACGACAGAAACACCACCGCCCTGCTGGACAACCTCGCCAACCTCGGACTCAAGCAACTGGTGAACACGCCCACCCACTACGCCGGCCACACGCTTGACCCCGTCTTCTCGTCCAGCAAGCACATCTCCTTCAGCCACGCCACCGGACTCCACTGGACCGACCACAGCTGCGTCCACTTCAGCTTCAGAAAGACTGCGACCCACCACCACCCGCAACAGGCTCCCGCCGGAGCTGGAGCAAGATCACCGCCGAGCAGCTCACCGCCTCCCTCAGCCAGAACACACCCACCGACACAACGGACCCAAACGAAGCAGCCAGCAACCTCGCCAAGTGGCTGACCGCCTGCGCCGACGACCTCGCACCACTAAAAACCCTCCCAGCAGACCCGGAAGCAAGAAAACCCTTGGTTCACCAACGAACTCAAGGAATCCAAGAAGAACTGCCGCACTCTCGAGAAAACCTGGCGACTCGACCAGACCACAGACAACAGGACCGCCCTCAAGCACGCCACCCGCAAACACCACCAGCTGATCCGTGCCACCAAGAAGTCGGCACTCAAAGAACGACTGGACAACAACGCCCATGACAGCAAGGAACTTTTCAGCATCGTCAAAGAGTTCTCCAACCCCAGCGCCGGAAACAACGACATCACCCCTCGCAAGACCTCTGCAACTCACTCTCCGCGTTCTTCCACCGCAAGATCACCGACATACACAACAGCTTCGACGCACAAACAACGCACCCTACCGCCGAACCAATGCCCGCCACCACCACCCTCTGCAACTGGACCCCGATCAGCACCGAAGACACCACCCGCACGATGAACTCCATCCACTCCGGATCACCAACCGACCCCTGCCCACACCACGTCTTCAACAAAGCCGACGCCACCATCGCACCCCATCTCCGGGACATCATCAACTCCTCCTTCCACACCGCCACCTTCCCGGAGAGCTGGAAGCACGCCGAGCTTACCGCCCTCCTGAAGAAACCAACGGCGGACCCCACCGACCTCAAGAACTACCGCCCCATCTCGCTCCTTCCGTTTCCGGCCAAAGTCATCGAGAAGACCGTCAACAGACAGCTTGCCGCCTTCCTCGAGACGAATGGATCCTCGACCCCTCGCAGTCCGGGTTTCGGGCCAACCACAGCACCGAGACCGCCCTTATCGCAGCCACCGACGACATCAGAACCCTAACCGACAACGGGAAACAGCTGCCCTCATCCTCCTGGACCTCTCCGCGGCGTTCGACACCGTCTGCCACCGCACCCTAGTGAAGCGCCTCAGCAACATCGGAATCCGAGAGAAAGCACTGGAATGGATCATCTCGTTCCTCGCCGGAAGAACCCAGAGAGTCCGCCTCTCCCCGTTCAGATCCGAAGCCACCGAAGTCATCTGCGGCGCTCCACAAGGATCCTCACTCAGCCCGACCCTCTTCAACGTCTACATGAGCCCCTCGCAGCCATCGCACGCCGACACAACCTCAACATCATCTCCTACGCCGATGACACCCAGCTGATCCTCTCCCTCACCAACGACCCCACCACCGCCAGAGCCAACCTACACGACGGGATGAGAGACGTCGCCGACTGGATGAGGAACAGCCGCCTTAAACTGAACTCAGACAAGACGGAAGTCCTCATCCTGGGCTCATCACCCTCCGCCTGGGACGACTCCTGGTGGCCCCCGGCCCTGGGCACCGCACCCAAGCCAACGGACCACGCACGCAACCTGGGCTTCATCCTGGACTCCTCCCTGTCGATGACCAGACAAGTCAACGCCGTCTCATCTTCATGCTTCAACACCCTGCGCATGCTCCGCAAGATCTTCAGATGGATCCCCACTGAAACCAGGAAGACCGTCACCCAGGCACTCGTCACCAGCCGACTGGACTATGGGAACACCCTCTACGCCGGAACCACAGCCAAACTTCAAAAGAGACTCCAGCGCATCCAGAACGCCTCCGCACGACTCATCCTGGACATCCCCCGACACAGCCACATCACCGTACACCTGAAAGACCTGCACTGGCTCCCCGTCAGCAAGAGAATCACGTTCAGACTCCTCACCCACGCACACAAGGCCCTCCACGACCTGGGCCCAAAGTACCTCAACGACCGCATGTCCTTCTACACGCCCACACGCCAGCTACGATCAACCAGCCACGCCCTCGCCACCGTACCACGCATCCGCAGAACCACCGCCGGAGGAAGATCCTTCTCCTACCTGGCGGCCAAGACCTGGAACTCCTCCCCACTCACCTTCGGCGAACCCAGGACCATCTCGCCTTCAGGAAGCAGCTCAAGACCTGGCTGTTCGAGCAGTAACTTACCCCCTCCCCCAGCGCCTTGAGACCCTCCCGGGTGAGTAGCGCGCTCTATAAATGCCGTGATTGATTGATTGATTGATTGGCACGGGGGTGGAGGGGGTATGTAGGAATGGGAAGCAAGAAGGGAAAAAGAGATCCATTTCTGAATTCCTAAGTCAATTGCAAATTGCGCTATCCGAACTCTATTTGTAAATTTACACCCTGTGAGTGTCAGTGCTGTATCAGTGATAGACCTTTGGGGGTGGCCAGGTATATCGGAGGATTTATTTGTCCAAAGTTTCAGTTTATATTTGAGACCCCTCTATGGCTAAAATAATATATTGGGCTAATGGATAAAAAGGAAATCCTAAAGGTGGTCTCCTTTAATGTTAATGGCCTCAACAATAAAAAGAAAATGCGGGCCATTGAATCCCGGATTAAGACGGAAAATCCATCTGTAATTTTAATTCAAGAGACCCATATACCGGTTGGGAATTAGTGGATTTTTCTATGTTTAGATCCTGGGCAGCGTATCGGGGCTTCTCCTCTTCCCCTGCAACACATCGGGGCACAGCGATTTTTCTGGGTAAAAAATTTCAAGCTGAGGTGGTGAATTTTGTAAGTGATAAGAGAGGAAGGTGGTGTTGGGAGACGTGTAAGCTGGGGATTAGATATCTAACCTTCGCTAGTATTTATGCCCCAGTGGAAGATAATGCTGAGCCATATGAAGAATTATTTCAATCCTTAATACAAATTCCCGGTGAAATAATCATAGGGGACGATTTCAATTTTTTATCAAACCCAAAGATTGACTCCTCAGTCATCTCCAAAAAACAATTAAAACCCAAAACTTTGAAAATTATTCAAAATTATAACAAGACTTTGGAGTTAATTGACCCCTGGAGGGAAGCATTTCAGACTAAAATTGTGTATACCTGCTTTTCGGGCAGATTCCGCACTTTTTCACGTATTGATTTTTTTCTTATATCCACGGCCCTGAATTTTATTTTAGTAATCAGAGAATCCTCCCCAACGGATTCTCGGATCATGCCATGATAATTTTAGAGGTTGAGTTAGGTAAAGTTCTGGTTCACCCCAAAAGATGGACTCTTAATAGACAATACTTACTGGAAGAAAGTTGGGTGCCAGTCTGTAAAACAGAGATAAAGGAATTTTTCACAAGAAATCATGGGACGGCTCCTCCTCACATTGTCTGGGACTCCCTTAAGGCATATATTCGTGGCCTGGCTATTGGTAAAAATGCATAAAGTTTTATAAAAGAGAAAAAAAAGCTAATCCTAGAGCAGAAGGTGCAGAGGTGCTATGATACCTTTCTTAGAAGTCCTTCGGCTCCCAATCAACGAAAACTTGACCAGGCTAAACGGGTTCTAAGCGAAGCTTAATATTTAAAATGTGAAACCTCCAATCGTAACTATAGGCAAAAGGTATACGAAGACGAAGAAAGTAAATTTACAGGGAGGTTTCTCTCATGGCAGGCTCGGGAGCAGGCCGCAAGTAACCGGATCAGCATATTGAAATGCCCCGCTACTGGTACCAGAAGCGAGGACCCGGCTATCATAGGGGACATAATGCTGGAACACTACAGGCACATTTATGGTCAAAAACAAACAATTGATAATGTGTCCCTAGAAATGTTCCTTCGGGAACAGAAAATTCCGGTACTCTCCGAGACCAATAAAATTAATATGATGCACCCCTTCTCTAAAGAAAAACTGGGTGATGTTATAAAAAACCTCCCGAATGGTAAAGCCTGTGAACCGGATGGTTTTCCGGCAGAATTTTTAAAAACATTTTCAGGGGTTTTATCAGAATATTTTTTATTGATTGCCAACAAAATTTTAGAGGGAGGTCCGTTACCAGTGTCATTCCGAAGAGGGAATGTAGTCAGCTTTTTAAAAAAGGGGAAGGATGGCGAAGACCCTAATTCATATCTCCCAATCACACTTCTGAATTCTGACTATAAAATTATTACCAAGCTTTTAGCCAATAGATTTAATATAATAGCTTCACACCTGATCCATTCCGATTAAAATGGTTTTATTCCAGGAAGACAGCTTGGGACAAATACGCATTATTTAGCAGAAGCACTGGATTATTTCGAGACCACCTTCTCTGCATCCTTCTGTTAGATGCCGAGAAGGCGTTCGACCTCGTGGTCTGGGAGACTTTATTCCGTATCCTGTCTAGGTTCGGTATACCTCCCCAGATCATGGGGCTGATTCAGAGAATGTATCACAATGCAGAAGCCAATATTATTGTTAACGCCTCCGAGGCGTTCAACGTGGGACCAGACAAGGTTGTCCACTGTCCCCTGTTTTATTCGCCTTTTTTATAGAGCTTTGGCTATTGCCACCCGAGATAATGTAGATATTCATCCCCCTCTACCTAGTATGGGGAAACTAAAATTATACGCTGACGATATCATGCTCATTATCAATTGCGATAAGGGGGTTCAAGCAAAGGTCTTTGAGATCTTTGAACAGTTTGAATCGTTCGGCGGGTATAAAATTAATAAAAAGTAAACGGAAATAATCCAGTGCGAATGCAAGCCTGATGTTTTACATACTGATATCTTGTCATGCGTAAATTCCAAACCAAAAAAATATTTGGGAATTAATTTTTCATCATGAATTACTGGTTTAAATTTTGCTCCGCTTCTGTTGAAAGTGCAAGATCTATTTCTCCATTGGAATTCGCTCCCGTTAACTATCATGGGGATGGTTTCATTGATCAAGATGTCTGTTCTCCCGCTGTTTAATTTTTTATTCGCTGCAATTCTGTGTGTTTTAACAGCACCTTTCTTCGGTAAATTAGAGTCCATGTTTACGTCTTTCCTCTCGGGAACTAAGCACTTTATATGAGGAGTTGGAGAAGGGTGGGTTAGCCCTCCCTAATCTCAGAAATTATTATTTTGCATATTTTGCACCATATATGTCTAGGTTTAAGTCAGAATTGCAAACAGGAGTATTTGTGAACTATTTCATGAGCTTAATCTGTAAAGAGTACCAGATACGCTGTCCATTAAAAATCACGAAATCACCAAAAATAGTGCGATACAAGTGTATGCAGTGGTTTTTTGGCAAATGTCAGGACTTTTATAGAAGATATACAATCCCAGCAATCAATACTTCAACCCCTTTATCCGAACTCACTTCGGCATTTGGGATTAGAGAATCGTCTGAAACTATTCAAAAATGGGCCACGGCCGGATTCCGGAAAATCTCAGACTTTATTACGATTGATAGGTGGCTAAATATTTCCGAAATGTATGATCTAATTCCAAATGATTTTCTTCTCCTCGAGTCCTATAGTATGCTCATCAAGTTCCTTAGTAATCTGGATCTGATGCAGATTAATGAGCGTAAAAATCTGGCGCTCGCGCTATTTGAAGAAACCGTAGTTAGGAATCCCGGGGAGTGGAAAAAACTTTTAGCCCCTATCAAAGGTCCGGATCTCACTCAGAAAGCAATAATAAAATGGGAAAAACATGAAGGACTGGATGTAACAGTGAGATTGTGGACCGAAGTAAATAAGCTTAACTTCAGCACGCTACGGGGAGCTAATTGGCACCGGATGCTATTTTTTAGCAAATTACTCCTGTATAGAAGCCCACATTTTTTATCCAAGGTTTATCCCAGTCAGTCTAGTCAGTGTTTTCGTTGCTCAAATCAGTCGACAGCCAACTGGATGCATATCATTTCACAGTGCCCTTTAATTCAGGGGTTTTGGAATGACATTTTCCGACATTTGGAGGCCGAATGTCAAATTAAATCGGATTCTAACACTTGGTTGAAAGTCCTGGGTTACAATCCCTCCCTTCGCTTATCTGATTAAGGGGTTAAACTATTACGTATTGCAATGGCGGTCGCTAGGTCGCTGCTGCTTCAAAGATGGCGATCAGGTCTACTACCAACGAAAGATGAGTGGGTTCGGAAAATGAAACAGGTTAGATAAAGTGAACGTTTGTTTGCAATACAAATTGGGGGGATTAGGAAATTTGGAAAAAGTCTGGGAGGCATATTTCAACTAAATACTAAATAGAGTTTAAATTTTTAAAGGAACTGTTAATGTGATGAAATACTATCCGATGTCGCATATGACGACATACGTGTATATTGTACTGCACTTTATTGCACTATAGACACTTTAGTTCTTCTTAAAACAGGCAGTTGACGGCGTCTTTTACGGCGAAATATTATCAGAAGCTTTATCTTCTGCTATATTTCGATGCTTTATCCGGATTCGCACTTTAATGCACCATGGGCACTTTAGTTATTTTCTCTTAAATGGAGAATTGGTACTGTATTTGGTCTCTAATGTTTTTTTCTCATTTTTTTTATTAGTTCAATGTTATTCTGGTTTTTATTCTGACTATGTGCTCTTCTCTTTTACTCTTGAGTATGTATGCCGTACTTTCTGTTTGGAAGCGCATTATCGGACATTTATATTGTGATATATTGATGAATTTGTAAATTTTGTTTTTTGGATCTCAATAAAAATAAAATTAAAATAAATATGTTGCTATGGACAGCTAGACTACTGTTCTTTCCGCCCCCAAGGAATATACTGGTCAGACAGCTTGGAATTACCGCATCTTGTTGTCTCCTCACAGTGGGTGTCCATGAACAGTAGGCATAGCCCAATACTCTTCAAATCCTCAATCAGGTCTATTCCACCCCTGCTCTCCTTCACAAAATCCACCCCAGGCACAGGCCCTCTTGCCTTGCTGCATGTGTGCCAATGCAGAATTTCCACATGTAGCCTGGGGGACCACTCCTACTAGAAGTGGACACCCGGTTCCAGTTTGCCATCATTGATTGTCACTTTGTGGTGTCCCCGGTTGTGGCTCTGCTGACTTATGGCTTTGATGTTTCTGGAGGTCCAGGCTCCATTCTTGCTAAGAGAAGATATGACATTACATGGTGCTGGGGTCTGCAGCCCTGAGTAGAGGATTGCATTTTTGATATTATAACCTGAAAAGACAGACAGAGACATATGCCTCCCTCCAGCCACTAACATATTGACCGCAACTTATCTACTCTACTCTATACTTTATTTATCTACTAATGTTAACAGAGAAAGTCACCACTCAACGAGCCATCCAGAAGTCATCTAGGTGGGGAATGTCTGTCTTTTTT
This sequence comes from Calotriton arnoldi, assembly GCA_963921515.1. Taxonomy (NCBI): domain Eukaryota; kingdom Metazoa; phylum Chordata; class Amphibia; order Caudata; family Salamandridae; genus Calotriton; species Calotriton arnoldi. The sequence goes on from CAWUFW010003505.1 coordinate 1,287,543, forward strand.
ATGACAGGGCAGTTTGGATCGCCATACAGCTTTTTTCACTATAGCAAAAAGTACATGCTTTTCACGTCTTGCAAGTTGATGATATTTCGTGGTAACTTTCTAAAAATCACAGGTAGTTTGATATTGCGTATCACGACCAGAACCTATGTATACATACTGTTATTCTCCTGAAAGTTAGAAATGTTGTAACAGTGAGCCGAACCAAGGGGCATATTTACAAGGGCTTTATCTCCGCTTTTTTGGCTTACAAAGCCAAAAAAGCGGAGATAAAACCAGCGCCCTATTTACAAGAGGGTGCTAACATGCATAATTGCATGTTAGCACCCTTTGCACAACGCCTCACTTTGCATCTCCAATGAGATGCAAAGTGGGCGTTACTGGGCGTACCCAAGATGGGCTACCTTGCAAATATCGCTGATGTTTACATCGCAATATTTACAAGGCAGCCCACATGATTTTAGCACACATTAGATTTTGGCGAAAACGGCCGTTTTCGCCAAAACCTAACGGGGCATATTAGCAAGGGCCATTATCTCCGCGTCTTTGGCTTTAAGAGCCAAAAAAGCGGAGATAATATTAGCGCCCTATTACTAAGGCGGGTGCTAACATGCATTAACGCATGTTAGGACCCGTTTTCCCACGCCTCGCTCTGCATCTCTAATGAGATGCAAAGTGGGCGTTCCTTCCCAGGATAACAGGAGAAATGTCGCTAACCGACATTTCTCCTATTATCAAGCTGCAGGCGAACATGCAGAGCGATTAGTAAAGTAGCGCTAACCGTGGTTAGCGCTACTTTTCTAACGCCTGCTCTCAGTATGACTTAGCCATGATATCCAATGGAAGGTGGATATCATGGCTGAGTCTGTCCTGCCCTATCAGCAAGCTATCGCCAGAAGGTTGTGTGATTATCGCTGGATTTCCAGCGATAATCGCACATTTGGCAGTTAGCGCTTGCAATTTTATCACTGTTGAGATGAGCGTTGCTGATAGCACGCCATCTCAGTGATAAAATTCAGCGTTAGTCAGGTGATAATTATCCTCGCGCTAAGCGCGCTGAGCGATAATTATCGCCGGACCTTAGTAATATGCCCCAACGTCTGCTAAAATCCTGACTTAGCCATCCCTAACATAGGGTGTGGATTATGCTGATACGACCCTGTGGGTCGTATCAGCAAGGTTATCGCCCTTTTGCAGGGAACATCGCTGGAAAACCAGCGATGTTCCCTGCAAAAGGGCGATAACCTCGCTATCTCTGGAATTTTTATCGCCCTGGAGTAACGTGTTCTTAATAACGCGCTAGCAGGGCGATAAATACCAGAGATAGCCTGCGATAATATAATTATCGCTAAGCACGTTGTTAATATGCCCCCAAGTCTTTCTATGAAACGAGGTCGTGGAAAAGCAGGGTTAAGTATTATAACTGCATATGTATTCAATGAGGAAACATGCAATAAAATATAAGGTCCGTCAATTTCATGTATTCTTCCAGTTTCAACATTTTTGGTAGTCTTGTATATTTTCTTACAGAAGCGTAAAGAAAATCTATTTGTAACCATTATCAGTCTTGATTCAAATAAAAACGACAAACATTAATTCTTGTGTCTAAATAATATGGCAGGAGCAAGACACGTTCAACATTTAGTAATATTTCAAGTAAACGCCAAATCACTGAAAAACTCAGTAAACCTAGGCATGAATTGCTGGAGTCTGTGAGAACGGCTTGAGAATGATTTGCATAGGCAATGCACAATGACTTCACATGGAGTGATGTCAAAACAAGTGATGTCAATGTCCCCTCATATTCTTCACTTTTAAGGCAATCACTCTATTTCACATTAAAAGCTGAGATGCAATGTTCGCTATGTGGGAACAATGAATGTAAATATATGCATAATATGCAATATATGTATAGAAATGTAAGCATTCATAGCATAACTGAATATGCTATTATATCTATTTTGCCTGTGAATTCAAAGCAATATTTTTCAGTATAGAAACTTCTGTTTAAAATATAATGCATGGACTTATAAATATTTGATCGTTTGCGCAGTTTGAAATAATCAGCATTTATATATGCCAGGAATGCAGAGTTTGCTTAAGGGAATGAAGTCTTTCATCCATTATATTTTGAACTAATGAAGTTCATTTTGGGACTCACAGGCAATTACTTGTGATACATTAAACATGTTTATTTGTGCAATAAGATATAATCATGTACATTTATTAGGGCTCAGTGGTGGCTTTTTCACAGTGTGAGTACTTTACAGAGACACAAAATAAACATAAATGCACAAAGAACTGTAAAAATAACATTTTACGTCCCAGTTTTTTGTGAATCCCTTATTGAGCTTAAAAATGAATGAAAGTGACATTTTCAAACAATGTGTGACACTTGGTCGTTATACTTGAAAATTGCAGGTTTACTGAGTAAAACGTGCTTGGTGTTTTTCTGTTTTTGTGCTAAGAGTTAATTTGTTTGACTTCATATGTTTGTCAAACCAGAATCGAAGCACAATGGGGCAGATTTACAAGCCCCTTGCGCCTTCTTGCGCCTTCTTGCGCCGCCATTGCATCACTTTTTTTGACGCAATGGCGGTGCAAAAAATGCGGCCTATTTACAACGTGAAGCATCTAGGGAGATGCGTCACGTTGTAAAGCCCTGCGTCACATTATACCTGCGTCAGGTATAATGTATGCAGGGTGGGCGTTCCCACGCAGGAAGGCCTCGTAAAGTGACGCAGTGAAATCTACAAGATTTCACTGCGCCACTTTTAGGACGCCACTGCGTCAAAACCTTATGCCTGCTTCAAGCAGGCGTAAGTAGTGACGCAGTGTAGTGGGAATAGGCCTCAACACGCATTGCTGGAGTTGTGTCGTGCTTGCGACACGACTCCAGCAATGCGTGACTTTTCCGCCAACAGATGCGTCAGAATTTCTGACGCATCTGTCAATCCTTGCGCCATAGTGCGCCGTATTGTAAATACGGCGCATCTATGGTGGCGCAAGGGTTTCTAAGGGTGGCGCAGGGAAAGTGACGCATCTATACAGATGCGTCACTTTCTTGTAAATCTGCCCCAATGTTTGCAGCAGAACAGCACCAACAGTGGGGAATAAGCAAGATGGTGCCTTTTACATTAGTTCTTATTAAAAAGACACCACATAGCCTCCCTGTTCCTAAGGGGAACAGCACTCTCTCTGTAAAATTAGTGTAGGTGTTCTGTACACCCGGGTACACGGCTGACGTGCGCCCTGCTGTCGGTAGTGTACAACACTCAAGGAATTGACACCAGCCATAGTGTTTCATCTCACATCATATAGTCTTCTGAAATTATTGAATTATATAGATCTTCGGTCATGAAATTCCTTCACAGACGTTTTTGTTACCGGCTGCCGGTTTTGCAGCATAGTTGCAATATCAGCCCCTTGTAACAAAAGCAGCTGCAGTGTTTTCCAAGCGCACCTCCCCACCCCCCATCCCTCGCCCCCACTCGCCCCCCCACTGCCAGCCCGACTCAATTGCCAGCGCCGGTTTGCTTTCTCAATCCGGTCCTGATTCGTCTCAAACCTCAATCCATCAATTCCTCTAAGTAGTTACTTGCCACTAATATAATAAGGAGGGTAGTAGTGGACTAGATATCGCACCTCGTATTGATGTACAAAATGTAGTGGGTATACAGTAATAAGTGAAAAGCACATACAATTTGGGTTGCTGCTTTGAAGGTTATCCCACACCCTACTACGAAAGGTGTGAGTTACACGTCGGACCTAAAAGATCCAATATGACAACATGGAAAAGAAAGGGAAAACCATAGCACTCAATAAGTCCAATAGTGTCCAAACAGTAAGGACTTGTGTTGGGTAGAGAAAACTCTCTACCCAACACAAGTCCTTACTGTTTGGACATTATATGGGGCATATTCACAAGGACCGGCGATACCTATCGCAAAGGCCAGTTAGCTGCAGTTTTTTTATCGCCGCCTAACCCTGAAAACTATCGCCATGTTAGCGGCGTATTACCAAGCCGTCGCTACATGGCGATAGTTCCAGGACACGGCGGTGAAAACTGCCGCTAACATCAGCGCGAAGGCAATAGGAAATCCGGCGTTAGCGGGCGAAAACTAACGATAGGCCCATTAGCGGCAAAAAAACTCACGTTAGTCAGCCCAACATGAGTTTTTTTTGCCTCTAATGCAAAAAATAGCCTATCAGTCAACATCCAAGAGTAAATAGGCATAAAAACAAAAAAAATGCAGAATGGAGCAGCCTGGGCCAAGTGCAGCACACATCAACAACCCCTGCAAGCCACCCAACATCCAGGATGACCAGGATGAGAGCCAGGATGCCTCGCTGGACCTGCGTCTGGAGCCTGGATGCCTCGCTGGACCTGCGTCTGGAGCCTGGATGCCTTGCTGGACCTGCGTCTGGAGCCTGGATGCCTCGCTGGACCTGCGTCTGTAGCCTGGATGCCTCGCTGGACCTGTGTCTGGAGCCTGGATGCCTCGCTGGACCTGCGTCTGGAGCCTGGATGCCTCGCTGGACCTGCGTCTGGAGCCTGGATGCCTCGCTGGACCTGTGTCTGAAGCCTGGATGCCTCGCTTGTCCTGCGTCTGGAGCCTGGATGCCGCGCTGGACCTGCGTCTGGAGCCTGGATGCCTCGCTGGACCTGCGTCTGGAGCCTGGATGACTCGCTGGACCTGCGTCTGGAGCCTGGAGTAGGATGTGGAGTCAATGAGCCGTGGTGGTAGACATTGAGGCGGGGCGATCGCCCGTACCTGGTGGTGAAGTCTGGCAGGTCGCATGGAGACACTTTGCTGACCTGTGTGAGAAGACCGCCTTGCGCACCTTGGAGCTGTTAATAGTAGAGGCGTTCCTGCGCCCCAACGTAGGGAGGTCTGCATCGCATACTATGATCCACCACTACACCGGGGTGCACGGAGGGGATTACCAACGGTGGGTGCCGCCTCTCTGCATCACAGGCCGGATGATGTTGGGCTGGCCGGACGCTGTGGAGGGTGAGGCCCCTGAGCTGCGCCAAACTTGTGTGGCGGGAGCGCTGCAACTTCACGCCTAAGGGGGGCCTGCTGTATCAACTGCATCGGGAGGTTCACCAGCGGACTTGGCGGCGACTGCTGTACCCAGGCTTGTGAAATCCCACCTGGCTGAGGCTCCTGCTGGCTGAGTCACATATTTGGAGAGAGTGCAGCGGATTGCGCCACAGTGTCAATGTCCAGGTAAGGAGAAGGTGGGACGCGTAGCGCAGGACGCCTGGGGGTCGAGTCGCCCAGGCCTAGCACACGTAGATGACGCACCCCCAGTGGCGGCTCATCCGCTATGGCGGAAGAGCGTCGTCCCACTGCTTTCAAGCAGTGCAGAAGAGGAACAATCATCCCATGATGATAACTTACTGATGTAACCGTGCTATGTTTCCTTTGCGGGTGGGAGGGTGGGTAGGACTGCTCCAAGCATGGGGCAAGGCATGGGCGGATTGGCATGCCCACTCAAGTGCGCAATGACTGTTTGGTCGGCCCACTCAGGCCGCCCAAAGCAGTCATGCGCACTTCCCTGTTCGTAGTGCAGGCTGCATTACAGCCTGCATGGAGAACATGCCCACCCCTCCAGCCCCTGACTGCATGCCTTGTCCCGTTGCCAATTACCAATCCCACCGCCGCATTCCAGCGTTGTGATTGGCTCAGGGGAGGGAGCCTGGCTGCCTACTTCCTGTTCCTGGAAGCAGACACAGGAGAGCAGGAGCAACGAGAGCAGGAGCAACGAAGACTTCCCTTATTCAAATATTTACAACACCCGCTCACACACACATCCCCACATCCACGCCCCATCCAGTGTTCTTTCCAGTGTTTACCACCTCACAGCTGTCCAGCCCCCCCCAGCACTTCTCAATGGCGGCCGCTGTGCGCCCATGCACAGCAGGCGTATCACTCATGTGCCAAAGGCACATACGTGGTTGCGACGCATGCCATAACATCGCATTCCATTCCAATGCATACTAATACTAGGCACATTGCAACAGTAGAGTAGGTGTAGCATAGCGGAGACATTAATATCACTATTCCCACTTCAATGAGTGCAACCCAAAACTAAGCTTTGCACCCCAAACCCAACCGTGAACCCTTGAATTCCTTTTTGAGCCCCCATAACACACCCAAAAATCAAATTTGACCCAAATGCACACCCCAATTTCCATATTTTACCCCAAATGCCCACCCCATTTTCCATATTTTACCCCAATTGCACACCCCAATTTCCATATTTTACCCCAAAACACACCCCAAATTCCATATTTTATCTCAAAACACACCCCAAATTCCATTTCTTACCCCAACACACCCCCCAATTTTCATATTTTACATCCGAAACCCATACCCACCCGAAAAACTTAAATTTACCCCATTACTGACCTCACAATGCGTTGTAATCAAATGCGATGTAAAGGCACCTGCGTTGTCGGAGTTGCGTTTTTGACGATGTACTGCCTGCATTGTAATGGTCGTCTCCCGTGCCAAAGGCAACCCATAGGCTACGCCGTTTGCGTCCATCTGCCCCTGGACCGTGCTCTGCACCAAGGAGCCTTCCTCTTGGACACTCCACCGCTACAACACCAACACCCTCCTCGCCATCAACCCTGGACGCCACCTCCACTGCCAGGATCAACCTCTGCTCCGGACCGGGTCATCGTCATCGCCATCACTGACGGCTGCAGTATCGCCCGCAAGGAGGACCCCGACCATCAAGGAGGAGGCATTGCCATCACCTACAGAAGCACACTCCGACTGACCACGCACTCTAATGACCCAAGGGTGACCATGGACCACCTCAACTCCCAGATCCGGACCAAGCCCAAGCACATCCTCTGCGGCACCCTCATGTGCAGGCCCCCCGGGCCATGGCCCCCATTCTTCAATACCATTGTAGACCTCATTGCACTCCAGGGTCTCCCATCCACCGACGACATCCTACTCGGTGAACTCAAGTTCCACCTGGACAACCCCAGTGACCTGGACACCACCCCCTCCTGGGGAAGGTCCCCTACATCAGACGAAAGCAGCAAGTCAGCTCAACAAGCCACATAGCAGGACACACGGTCGAGCACGTCACCTCCGCCAGCGGGTACTTCAACTACAGCCACAACACCGGACTCTCCTGGACCGGCCATCATTGGTAACATCACGTCTTCACCTTGCCCACCGGACGCCACCGCCATCATCGCACCCCCTCGCAGCTGGATCAAGGCCACCGAAGAACGTCTCGTCATCTCCCTCCGCACCAACACTCCACCAATGCTTCCAAACGATGACACCGCAGCGCTCTACCACCACCGATGGATCTCCAACAGCGCCGACATTCAGGCACCCCTCATGAACGGCACTGCGTCAGTACCTTCCGCCTGCCTGATGGCAGGCATGAGGGTGACGCAGTGCCACAGGGATAGGCTGGCCCCATGCATTGCTGGAGTTGCGTCATGGTTGTGACACGACTGCAGCAATGCGTGACTTTAGCGCAGACAGGTACGTCAGGATTGCTGACGTATCTGTCATTACTTGCGTCATGGAGCGCTGTCCAGTGAATACAGCGCATCCATGCTGTCGCAGGAAGGGCGTAGTGAGAAGTGTTGCAACACTGTCTTGTTGCAGTGCTGCAACACTTTTCATGACTGGGGCCCAGGAATGCGCACTATCATATTGATGGTGCGCATTCCTGCACTGTAGTTTTGTCGCAGGGCAGCGCTGCAACATTGCTTGCAGCGCTGCCCAGCAGCAAAACCTGCTGAGATGTGGCCCCAAGCGTTAACCCCATTTTTAAGACCAGCTATTTTCTGGTCTTAAGTAACTAGCTCTAACTGCAGTTAGAGCCAGTTTTTTTGGTTTTCAGAAGGTCAAGGATCCCCTTGTGAATATGGAGTAGTGGTGTTTGCGTGCGTTTTTGCAAGGGAACGCCTCTCCTGCATATAATTATCGCTAACAGAAGTAGCGATCTTTATGACAGACGTCATAAACTGTCTCTAACGGCTGTTAGCGACAGCTTGGTAATAGGGCGATAACATTATTGCCACTTTAGCGGCAAAAAAGTGCGGCTAACGCGACGATATCGCCTTGAGAATATGCCCCTATATGTTATCAGTAATTACTTATTGAGTGCTATGGTTTTCCACTTCTTTTTCTAATTTCTTGCCACTCTCTGGCCTATTAAAGGTGTTCAAAAGTGTGAAGATGGTGAGACTTGTGAGGAGGTGCCTGTGTCATAGTTTTTGGTTTACCCAGAATGTTACAGGGAGTAACGCCTTCCAAAATATAAATTAAATACCTGGCTGCGTAACACTGCATGTAAAATATATAAACAGCTTAAAACTGATGATTCTTTTCATAATGAAGGGGAACTTTTGAGAGCTTATGATGGTAGTTGCAGCTTAGTAATATCCAGAAAGGCCATGCTAGTGAAACAGCTTGTACAATATGGAACTGCCCTTTTCTATACAGGAATTCGACAATCCTCTGTGCATACAAGGGATGTCCAAAAGCTCTACAATTTTTGTGATTTTGATTGTCTTTAGAGTTGTTATGGGCAGTAGAAGGACAGATTCATACTCTTCTAATGAAAGAATCTTCATTACCTTCCTTCTCTGTCTTCCTCATCACAGTCCTGACCTTGGAGCACTATGTGTTCGGGGCACAGCATTCATCCACAGCAAAAAATCCCGACCCACACTGGTGATCTGGCAGGCAGTACCTGTCACCTGACCTATAAGGGTGGGGCAAACCCAAACCACATCCTGTTCTTTTCTTCTGTGTCCGGATGCAAATAAGTTTTTATTTAATTTTCATGAGTGTTTTGTGTTCTACTGTAACGTCCATAAATTTTTTCCTTCAACTGTTTCGCCGCTCCTATGCCAAGAGATACGAAGCAGCGGTTGCTGTTATGCATTTCCATGGCCGACTCTAGCAGTCACTGTTTATGCTCCTTTCACCGCCGCTCCTACGCTACTTGTTTGGCAATTGCTTCCAGGCTGTTCTAGCGGCTGTTGTCTTCTGCCTCTCTCACAGTCACACCTATGCTGAGTGATTGGGAGTGGTGGTGGCTTCATTATACAGTTTTCAATGCCTGCTCCAGAGCAGGGGTGGCTCCTCCGCTATGGCGGAGGTGCGTCGCTCCACTGCTTTTAAGCAGTGTAAAGGAGAGAAACATAAAATGACAATAACTTTAAGTTATTATCATTTCATGCTTCCTGACGTGTCCTGCTGCTTTGCGGCAGGCGGGTGGGCGGGGCTGCTCTGCTCTCTGAGCAGGGCAGGGGATGAGTGGTTTGCCCACTCCAAAGTGCGCAATGACTGTTTGGTCATCCCTCTCGGGCAGCCCAAACCAGTCATGGGCACTTCCCTCTTCTCTATGCAGGCTGCACTACAGCCTGCATGGAGAACATGCCCACCCCTACAGGCCCTGGCTCACAATGCTGCATTGCAGCCTTGTGGTAGGCTGAGGGGATGGAGTCTGGCTGCCTGCTTCTTGTTCCTGTCGGAGGCAGGAGATCAGGAGCAGAGAAGACGCAGGACCCGGCCTCGAGGTAAGTTTAGATTTTTTTTAAAATTATTTCAGCCCCCACGCGACACCACCCGTGTCCCCCCACGATCCCTGCGCCCGCCCCCCCACCCGCAATCCATGCCGGCCACCGCTGTGCCAGAGGCCATTGCTGGTGCACGCCTCCTCTACTACACTGAGCAACTGGGAGCAGCGGCAGGGATTACCTGGCATGTGCGACCAGCTTTAGCAGCCTGAGGCATCCCTTTTTTTTTTTTTTTTTTTAGAGTTTTATATAGCGCGAACTAGACCCGAGACACCGGGTATCAGAGCGCTTTACATGAGCACCAGTTTCGTTACAGATGGACACATTCATTTTTGTTAAGCATGGGGAGATTAAGTGATTTGCCCAGAATCACAGGATGTTGAGCGTCGCTGCCGAGACTCGAACCCGGTTCCCCAGCTTCGAGGTCGACCGCTCTAGCTGTAAGGCTACATCCTCTCCTTTGTTAGGTCGAGCCTGGGCAGCGCATGCGCTGCTCTGCAAGGCATGCTGTATTGGAGTATGGACTTAAAGCTCCAACCACTCTCCGCCCATATTTGTCATTGGCTTGTGTCATTGTCCTTCGTAAATGGTGGCTTCTGATTCGTTAATAGGCTTGTTAGTCCATCCTTAGTACTGCCCTTTTACTTCTGTTGTTACACGGTTCTTCTTATATAGTCTGTAAGCACTTTTTTCTTTAATGCTTTTCTCCTACTGCAGGCACTACATGCTTTCCTGCAACATTCAGCGCATTCAGCGCGTCATGCGTGGTTTCACAGGGTGCTTTTACAAAAAAAGCGCTCCATACCGCGCTTTCACTTTAATAGGGGCCGCGGACCGTTCTTTAGACACGGTTTGTCTAAGGAAGGGGGCGTGGCCTCTATTGACGTGAAAGCGCAGCATGAGGAGCTTGTAAACAAAAAAGCATTTGCAATGCAATAGGTCTCACATTTTAGAAACTTTGACCTATTGGTATTGTAAATGACAATGCCTTTTATTGTTGGAGGGTTTTTAAACACATAAATAAAAGGCATTGTCATTTACAATGCCTACAGCTCAAAGTTTCGAAATTCCAAGACCTATTGCGTTGCAAATATTTGTTCTGATATTGCCATCATGGCGCGCGTAGCCAGGCGGCTTCATATTTCCGTGTCGGTTGCTAGGTAGAGTTGGGATGCAGGAAGGAGCCATCTGCAGCATTCCACACCATTCTGTAGCTGTTGCTTGGCAACAGTAGTACAAGGAAGTATATTAGGCAGCCTTTTTTTTCCAACCATGCTGAAATTTGTTAGTATGGACCTGGATGTCCTTCAGGTTATCGTTAATAAAGCTGTGGATTCGGCCTTTGTGGCAAGAGAGCCTAAGATCCCTAAGCCCTCCTCCCAGCATTCTGAGGAGTCAGATGAGGAGCAGAGAGGATGCTTTATTAAGGAATCTGAGTTGAAGAAAGTGATGGCCCCCTTGAAGTAGAATTTGGCCTTCCCTACGGTTGTTCCTCCAGATGAGGATTTTTTCTCTCAATATCGTTGGAAGGAACCTGAGGCTCTTCCCATCTATGAAGTGATTTGTGGACTATTGTCCAGGGAATGGTCTGAAGTTGACAAGTCAGGGTTCCCTAGATTCCTTACCAAGAAGTATCCACTCAGCAACTTTCAAATGGAGTTTCCCCCTCAGGTGAAAGTGGACTCCTTTATGGCAGGACTGACCTGCAGTGGCTCCATCATTTCTGAGGATACATTTCCAAGCGACCAGTTGGATAAAAAGGTGAACAGTGCAGCCGAGTGAGCATATTCAGTGTCTGACTTTTCCATAAGGGCAGGTGCATATGCCACTTTTGTCTTTCAGTGCCTCCTCCATGTCTTTCAGGCTTTTTCTGAGGTACTTCAGCAGGGGGGATGATATTAATTCGAGACTGTCTATTATGAAACAACATATTTGCTTCCTGTCAGACATTACCTTTGATTCCCTGTCAGCGGCTGCTGCCATTTCTGGTTCTATTATATCGGCTAGCCACCATATGTGGGTGAGGTCATGGAAGGCAGAGACCTCCCAGAAAGCACTTCTGTCTCGGCTGCCTTTTGATGGGGTAAAACTGTTTGGCCCTCAACTAGAGGAGTTGTTAAAGAAGTCTGTAGAGGATTGTAAGCTCCTGACACCTCTGGGGCCTGCGGCGAGAGGTCAGGGGTTTGCTTACAGATGAGCATTTGAAAATTCCTCGATGCCTGGGAGAGGGCACGCTCAGCCCTTTCATGGAAGAAGAAAAGGCCATGGCACTCCCTCCTCTGATAAGTCCCGGAAAAGCCAGCAAGCACCACCTCTGCCAGTTCCACCACAAAGGCATGACTGTCAAAGAGTGGGAAGTCGAATCATAGAATTCTCATTTGTTTGGTCAGGAGACATCACCCATACCTGAGCTCTTTGTTTGGTAGAAGAGGGATATTCTATTGATTATCCTTCCCAGCCTCCAGATTTTTTTGTGTCAACCCCAACTACTCGGAGTCCACTGAAGTTCCAGGGTCTCCAGAGGGGAAATTTCAACCTTCTCCAGAAGGGAGCCATCATTCCTGCCTCATAATCAGAAATTGGTCAGGGATGCTATTCTCTGATGTTCCTGGTCCAGAAGACATTGGGTGGTTTCCGGCCAGTCTTATATCTGAAGACAGTGAATTCCTATGTTCCATACCAAAAATTCAAGATGGTAAGTTTGCAGACAATCTTACCCCTTATTTCTTCTGGGTCATTTCTGGCTTCTTTGGACCTTTTGACTGTCTATTTCCATATCCCAATTCATCATATTTCACAGAGGCTTTTTAGGTTAGTTGCATTGGGGCAGCATTTTCAGTTCTGTGTGCTTTCCTTTGGCCTTGCTTCAGCCCCTGGGGTCTTCATGAAAACATTGGCTCCTCTGGTGGTTCTTTTACATGCCCAGGGGTGGTTTTGTTTCTGTACCTAGATGATAGGCTAATTCCTTCCTCATCTTTCCTTAAGGCCCAGTATGCAGTGGAGTTGTTGTGTGGTTGCCTTGAGACCCATGGATCCATAATGAGTCTCAACAAGTCCAATCTCATCCTGTCTCAGGATCTCTTGTTCATAGAGGCACTTTTCAATACAAAGTTAGGAAATGTGTTTCTTCCACCAAAGCGACAACTTCTCAGGTCTAGTCTTGGGACTTTCCTGGCAGCGCAGTCAGCTTTGGCAAGGGACTGATTGAGAGTTCAGGGGGACATGTCTGCCACCATGTTTCTGGTTCCTTGAGCTCACAGGCTTCTCTTTCATCTAATCTTAGAAGAAAAGGAGCGTGTAAAAGTCCATCCTTGATTTGTCTTTCCAAAATTCAAAGAATAATACTGTTCACTCCTTAACTATCATCAGTCCATTAAAGAAATAATGGAATTCAAATACAATACTGACAATATTTATTGTGTCAAGGAATTTATCAATTGTAATAGTTGTGGTGTTGTGTATGTCATTAAATGCGAGTGTGGGAAAATGTATATCGGCAGTAACAAGAGAACATTGAAGACTAGGATCCACAAGCATAGGAAATCCATAGTCAATAAAGACAGCGGGTCCCTCATTTTTCAACACATGAAGGACAGCCACCCAGACAACACCAGTTTTAAATTTCATGGGATACAAAAAATTGTTCCGAGCAAGAGAGGAGGGAGACTGAGGCAGGAGGAGGCTAAATGGATGAGCAGATTGAGGACAGTACAACTGGGCCTGAATATTGAAAATGAATTCCATTACTTTTTGTAATCCTGACTCGGGAGGTATGGCAACAGCTTAGGGTATGGATGTGGGGCACACTGTCTTTAGTGTTATGGGTCACATAGTGGAGTTATGCAATTTATGGGTGAATGGTTGGGGCATGAGAATGGTACATGGATGTAGTTAAAGGAGATGCATAGGAATTTGGGCACGGCAACACACAGTCTGATTAGAGAGATGGTTATTTTGATGCCAATAACTTGCCAATTGAAATGTCAAGGGTGTGAGATGGGACAAAGTGATTTCAGGAGATATGAAGGATAACTGTTTCACAGGCCATTGGTGGCCGACAGCAGCGATCGGACTGATAGAACTTGATAGTTAGGAAAGGTTTATATTTTTGTCTGGGTCCCCTTTTTGACTGATAAAGAGACTGACTACAGAGGATAATTGAGATGGGGGAATGAATTACTTTTGCCGGAGGAGCTAGTATTGCAGCCGACAGCAGCGATTTGATTAGCAAAATTTGGCCTTCAGAATAGGTTTATATGGGGATCTGGTTCCCTTACGATTGGAGTGGAGACTGACTACATAGGACTATTGAAACGTGAAAATTTAAAAATAAGTATGGCCGGAGGAGCGAGCACGGGGTTCTATTTTCAGTACCCATCCTAGGGGCTTAAGGCACTTTGATTGGTTGAGCGATCGGTGATTCTTTCAGAGGACGGTTCCCCTTCAGGCCCGACTCACCGGTGATTGGCTAAGAAAACGGAGCCTAATAGTAGAGGGTTAGAATAAGCAAGAGGATAGAAAACCAGATTTTTGATTGGCCCCTGAGTAAGAGGACCAGATAGGGAACGTTCATGCAGCTTATGCATACTTATGGCTGAGGGGATAGAAATCCAGACTTTTTGTTTGTCCCGGGAGGTAGAGTAACAGATAGGAAATATATGCACTTAGTTTATTCTAATGAGAGGATAGAAATCCAGATTTTTGATTGGCCCCGCAGGGAGAGGACCAGATAAGGAACTTGCACACAGCTTATGCACATTAAAGAATGAGGGGATAGAAATCCAGACTTTTTGATTGGCCCGGGAGGTAGAGGAACAGATAGGTAATTTGCACATTGTTTATTCTAATGAGAGAATAGACATCCAGAATTTTGATTGGCCCCAGAGGGAGTGGACCAGATAGGGAACTTGTGAGCAGCTAATGCATACCGATTCGTGATTGAGTAACCCAAAAGTATAAAAAGGGATGAGTGGAGACTATGGCTCAGCATTTAACTAGATGGATACTGGATGAGCAGCAGTCAGGAGTGCTCCATGGACACGTTGTTGGGACTGACAGCACAGTATGTGAACAGGAGGAGGAAATTGTTTGTGGGGCACTTGTGGAGGATTTGCTGGAATTTATGGTGGAGGGAAACTGGAGGGAGATTGGTAGTTTTGATGGGTTTATTTAAAGAAATAGGTACAAAAGGAGAAGAGGCAAAGAGGAATTAATGGAGTCTTCTGACTGAATCGTGATATTGAGGTAATAATTACGTGTTTTTTGCTCATGTTAATGATGGAACTTTTGATTCTTTAAAGGGAGGGAGTGCAGTATTCCAAAATACACAGATGGGAGGTTTTCTAAACATGACAGGGTGGTATACAGGAAATTTTCCAAACATTACAAGATGGTATACAGGCATTGAGGGTGTGGCTGAAAAGGAGAAAGTACATCACTATTTAGAGATGTCGAGCTTACATAAATAGGGGGTGTATCAAGATAAAATAAAAATAAAAACCTTTTTGTTATGTCACTAAGATGTTATTGGACAGAATGTCCACAGTAGAGTGTATATAGGCAGGGAGTCTTGTGGGGGTATTTTGTGCAATTTGTTGTATTAATGGGAATAATGCTGTATATTTGTAAATATGATTGATACATATGTTTTGATTTACAGCCCTGATGATGTCTGTAGGGACAAAACGCGTTGGCTGGGCTGCGTTGACTGCTTTTGATGAAAAGCATTGATGGAATAAAAAAAATTGAATCCATTAAGAAACACAAGACTCCCAAGTGAATATTTTATTGAATGGACTGATAATAATTAAGGAATGAACAGTATTATTCTTTGGATTTTAGAAAGACGAATCACGGATGGACTTTTACACGCTCCTTTTCTTCTAAGATTGGATTTTGCATGAACGTGGCCCTGGGGCAGTGTGACCACTTAAAGTTGAGCGTGAGAGTATGCTAATGGAATTGCCCTGATATTACAACAGTGCGCCTTTGTTTTTAGCCCACATTGCCAGTTGCAGAATTTTGGATTTCTCTTCCATCTAGTTTACCATATGATGGTGCTCTGGAACATAAGGTCCCAGGATTACAACGCCTTGGTTCCTGTGCCGGCCGCAGTTTCCCTGCAGCTTCAGTGGTGGTTGCAGCCAGAGATCCTGGCAAAAGGGGTGCCCTCAGTCCCACCGGTACCCTGTTCCCTGACAACCGATACAAGTCCAACGCTCGAGACTCTTTCTTCTCAGGGATTTTGGTCAAACCCAGAGAGCTGGATGACTTCAAATTGGAAGGAACTTGTGTCAGTATTCAAAGCTCTTCTACATTTTGCCCCACTTCTCAAGCACAAGTTTGTTCAGATCAGAACGGACAATGAAATGTCCTATCTAAGTCATTTGGGCAGGGACTCTATCCCCTATTCGGGCACTCCTGGCAGATCAGATAGGAGCCTGGGCAGAGGGCAATTTGTTGGATCTGACTGCGATTTATCTTCTAGGGATGGTGAATGGGTGTGCAGACCAACTGAGTCGCCAACTGCCTTCCTCAGTGTCTATGTCCCTGACAGCTCTGATTTTTCAGGGGATAATGGAGAGGTTCAGGATTCCATGTCTAAACCTTTTTGCTTTCCAGCAGGATGTCCTTCTTCTGAAATTCAGAAGAAGGACATCCCTTGTTGGGAGGCCTGGAGGGTGGACGCAATGAGTTCTTTTTGCCTTTTCCTCTTCCCCCTTCTCAGTAGGGTCTTTGGCAAAGTTCAGGAGTGAATGGGTGATGGCACTGTTGGTATTCCCATTTTGGAGTCAGCAGCCGTGGTTCCCACTACTGCACAGTCTGGCCAGTGCCTCCTTCTTGGAGGTTTCCAGTATCCCCTTCTCCACTCAGGTTTCCCCATCTGTCCCACAGTTCAATCAGGCAGTTGGCATCAGGGTTTGGAAACTGAAAGAGGAGGCTAGTCACTTTGGGTTGCTACTCAGAGGTGGCTATTTCTATCCAAAATACTCAGAAACTCTTTGTGCTTATATGAGAGGTACTGGAAGAATATTTCTGTCTGGTGTTCTTCGAGGGGATTTCTCCCAGACTCTTGTGAGAGTGGTTCTATTCTGCAGTTCTTGTGGGATGGGTTCCAGATTGGCCTCTCTGTTTATATTCTACGTAGTCAGTGGGCTGATATCAAGGCTATCAGAGGTTCCACTCTTCTCCCCTTAGAATCCCTGGCTTCTCTCCTTCTCTGTAGTTTCTACCTCAAGAGACCAGTGGTATTTTCCCCTGTTCCTACTTGGGATCTAGATAAACAATGAAAGAGTGATTCCGAATTACTGTCTTGAACAGGGCAAAAGGAGTCACATTCGTTTTTAAGAAGAACCCTCACTCACCAACCTAGTTGGTGACATGCTTCATCATAGGGTTCCCACCCGAGGGGCCGTATGCCTCTCGGGTGTGCTACGATGCCTGATTACAGCGAAGCAGGTTTTGATTGAATGCAAAGAGTGAGTGATCAGTGACTCTGTGAATATTAAAATTGCCTTTACTTGTCCCTCCTTGGGATCTGCCACTTGTCCGTAATACATTACAGAGATCCCTGTTTGAGCCACTTTATACTGTGTCTCTGGAATTTCTGACCCTTAAGGTTTGTGTCCTGGTAGCGATCACCTCAGGTAGGAGTCTGGGAAGATAGGGGCTCTGCTTTCTCATCCACCCTATTTGAGGTTTATTTCTGACAAGGTGGACCTTCGCCCAGACCCAGCGTTCGTTTCCCTCGGTCCCTTCTCCATTCCATTTGGCTCAGGGCATAGTGCTCCCTGCAATATTTCCTTCCCTGTGTACAGAAGAGGAGATTCTGCTACTGTCTCTGGCTCTTACAAGGGCTCTTGTTAGAACTGCCTCTATTATTCAGATGGATTTTCATTATGTCTCTTTTGGGGTGGCTCAGCAGGGTCATCGCCCTACGACAGAGACCCTTTCTCGCTTGGTCAGGTTTTCTATTTCCCTTGCCTATCTTCACTCAGGGGTTTCCCTTCTGTCTGTGGTTCAGCTTTCAGTCAGTTTTTATGCCTAACTATCTCTGAGACTACGTCTGGTCCACAACCTTTAGGCCAGAGACATAAATATGGTCCACCTCACAGGGACCATCCTGGTGTACTAATACTTATAAACCATAGACATGACTAATTGTTGTACTGTTTGTCTGTTTTTGCTCCATATCCCTCTCCCTCTTGTTTTTTTAGATCGGACCACCTTTCATGTCTGTCTGGTTGCACTGCTTGAATTGATGAGGCCATCTTCAACACACTTCTTTATCGTATTCTAGTTCCTTTTGGTCCTGAAGAAGCGCTAGGGATCTCCTCCTGAGACCATCAAGAGCGCGAAACATGTTGACCTAACACATTCCACCTTCACACCTGCACAGTATCTCACAGCTACTGAGGGCCATAATCACCCTTGAGCAGCCTCTAACCTCCCAGTTTTTTAACCATGACAGAGAGATCCCTCTCATTAAACCCGCTCATTACAGATACCCTCTAGTCATTTTTTAAACTCACCCATCACTGAAGTAGCACTAGCTCACACTCATCATACGGCGTGAAAACTATCTCTGACAAAGCGACCCTTCGGGTGACCCGTAGGGCATTGCAGCGCAGGCCCCACGTGGAGCACCGCCCTATGATGAAGCATGACATCATTCGGGATGTGTGAGGGCACCAAGTAAAAGTCACTTTGACTTCCCCTCCAATCTTTCTAAAACGACTCCTTCTGCTTTTCCTTGGGAACAGTGGCCCTTCATTAGTTGTGAATCAGGGGCACTTCAGTCAGCAGAGTTGCATCCTCATGGGCATTTTTTAAGGCTGCCTCATTGAGTGACATTTGTGCAGCAGCTACATGGTCTTTCCCTCATACCTTTATCTCCTGTTTTAAATTGAGGATGGGAGAGGGTTTTTCTGTGGATTTTGGTTCATCTGTTCTTGCTGCAGTTCGCTGATTTGTATTTGACCGAAATAAAGTTTTCTTGGCATCTTTTTGATGTTTTCTTTTTGTTTTCGTCAAGTGCTTTGGTATACACTTCAAAGCCAGGACTGTGATGGGGAAGATGGAGGAGGAAGGTAATGACTCGATTACTTACTGGTAATCTTCATTACTCTGAGTCATAGTCTTCCTTGTCACAGTCCTGTGTCCCTCCCTTCCTCCCTTAGGAGTTGGAGGATGAGCAAAAGAGAAAACAGTGTGACTTGTAGTGTCTGTGGGCCAGTTGATAGGTCTCATTTGGGTTCTTCAACTGATATTGTTTTTTGGTCTTTATGATTTGTTGGGAATTACAGGATGTGGTTCGTGTTTGCCCCACCTTTATAGGTCAAGTTACAGGTACTTCCCATCAGATCACCACTGTGGGTGTTTTTTGTTTTTTCTCATTGGATGAATGTCGTGACCCGAACACATAGTGCTCCAAGGTCAGGACTGTGATGAGGAAGGCTATGACTCGGAGTAATGAAGATTACCTGTAAGTAACAGAGTCCTTTTTTGCTAGCTTTCAGCTCTGGACAAGGGTACACAGCTCACCAGTGAGAGTGAAAGACACCCCCTGAGTGTGGAGAAGCAGTGCTGCACAGTGCCAGACCCTGCCCCAGTGGTGATTGGTAGGTACTGCAGACACCCTCAATGGTGAGAAGCGACAGCTGCAACATGACAAACTCTACACTAGTACTCAGAGGTAGTACCTATTGCTCCATAACAGACTCCTCCTACCCCCTTGCCTCCCCCCTGCAAGGAAGTGGCTTCACTTTGACATAGCTATCCATGGTGTTAAGATGTATGGGGTGCGCCAAGGTAGGATTTTCTCCGATGTTGAGTTGCAATGGGTCTTCACCGCCACCACAGAATTTTGCATCCCCCTCGCCAAGAACTCCAAGCTATGTCTGAATAACGCCTTTGTGCATTGGTCTCAGGGCACCTACTGTACTAAATACCAACAAAGTTATTTAGTGCCATAAATAATAAATACAGGAGAACCGCTGGATAATAGTCTATAAATTGAATGGGTAATATATTGATTGTTCCGAGAACATTGAAGATGTATTCCCTTTAAAGGTGCATACAAAATTCATGAACTTCCTGAGGAGGGAGACCTTGGAGCGTTCCCCTAAGTGCTTTTCTATGTTCATGTTCGGCCATGGTATCCTATGGGAGGGCCTGTCAGACACCACAGCATTAAAAGCTGGATGAACTCAGTACTTAGCTAATGTATTGTCAGGGGAGTTGTGTCATGCCCAAATCTCATTTTAACATCTCTTATTTCAAAGATGACAAGCAAACAAGGGGAGTGCCTCTAAGGGACAGAAGAGCCTTTTCCCGTCAGTGAATCAACCAAAAATGTAAATAAAAAAACGATAACGTGTAATGTAACCTGATGTTCCTTTAAAGAGCTCTAATGCACTCGGGCCAAGTACCCACCATATAAAACTGAAAAAAAAAACGTTTTAGTGATCTTAATGGACATTGACTAGATATTAGTGTCTAAACTTGACACTACCAACAAAACCCTGTTACGAGAAAAAGAAAAAGTGTATTTCATAATTTTTTCTCTAATGTCTAAAGAGGAAGATTATGCTTGTGTCTCTATGCCTGTATGTGTTTGTGTGTGTGCTTACTTTCCTGCATATATGTGTATGTGTGCGTGACCGGTGACAGAGACAGAAGGGCATATGTATGAGCCCCTTGCGCAGCAGTAGTATCACTTTTTGTGACACCCCGGCAGGGCAAACCACAAAATCATATTTATGAGGCAGCAAAGCCACTCTGCGTGTCTTTGAATGGCCTCATAAATATGGAGTAAGGCAAGGCAGTGCAAATCGCTGTGTTGCCTTACTGTGCGCTAGGAAGGTGTTTCATGGGCGTTGCAGTGGGGGTTCCCAAGCAACACCCATGAATTTTGATGCTTCCCCAGATTTACAAGACCATATAAATCTGGGGATTATGCCAATACCTTACGTCTCCCCAGGGGAAGCGCAACGAGGAGAAATAACTTTATTTCTGTTCGTTTTTTACCTCTTTCTATGTGAGCTGCATTCTGCCGCACCATTAGAAAGTGGAAAAAGTCTCCCAGGACTGTTTTTGTGCAGGAAGGTGGCCCTTCCTGCACAAAAACAATTCTGCTGACAACACAGGCACCCTTGCACCGTGGTGTAAGGGTGCCTGCGTTGGTGCTAGGCTGCCGAAACAGCAGCCGCGCAGGGGGAAAGGACAAGAATGCCCCGTACTAGATAAATGTGGTGCCTTCCTGCCCTTTCACTTTGACGTAGGGCAGCGCAGCAAGATGACTTGCTGCGCTGCCCTATGCTAAATCCCCATAAATATGCCCCAGAGTGTGTATGTCTCTGTGTGCACCCTCTAGCCTGCACTCCGGGTGTTTATGGATGCATTTGCCTGCATGCATGTGTGTAAGAGTGTCTGCATCACTGTGCATGTTAAGACTAAAGATAACACAGCCCCAAATTATGAGATCTCGCTTCATCCTGTGCTAGGAATGGGCTGCTCTCAAGATCCGTCCAGATATCACACGTCATCCCATGTCGGGTGTGATTAGTTGTTTCAGTTCTGTTTTCTTTTCTTGCTGGTACGTATAGTTTTTATTTTATATTAAACACAAAGGATTACAACTGCCAGAATACTAAACAAAGAAAAGCAGGATCAAATGCCAAGGGACAACTTGAGATGTATGAAAATGTGTTTGAAATATTGTTGAAAACTGGCTATTGAAAATGAGTAATGTGATTCTGCGGTTATGAATCAATTATTTATAGCAGCCTGAACATTAGGAGCCAACCAATAGGGAAACAGCCTGCCCAATGGTTGATTGCTTTCCATCAACTTACCAAGAGGAACATGTATACAAAACAAGGGGGACAAATGGAAATAAATGGCGTGCTTTAAAGTATGTTTTGCTACATAAATTACATCAGTCCTTTTATCTGGGCACAGTGTGTTTTCGGGGATTTCAGGATAACTGAATTATTGTTTGCTATTTTGCCATTGCGAAGGTCTATAAAAACCTTTGCTAGTTCATAACATTTGAAAAGTTATTTGTGTTGAAATATTGCATGAAAATGGTGTGTTTAACAACATTGTATGTTGCCTATGCCCAGTGCTTTAGATGGGCAGGTACTGTCCGGCACCAAGTATTCACAATTACATTTGCAAGGTTGAGTACCTGCACTTCTCAGCACTGCTGCAGTACATTTGATAGGAGAGTTATAGCAATTATCAGGAGCAAATAGGTACAGTCAATAGTGAGTACCAGCACTTCTATGTTCCTATTTAAAGCACTGTAGATGCCCCTATTTAGCACTTCACAGTGGCACTGCATAAGATCACTTCACAGAGAGTAGTGTTTCCTAGTTGTTGACACCAAGAGTGGGCTCGCAGTACATTGCAATACCCATTCAAAAACAATCTGCCCCAACTACACACCACATTGTGTTATATATTTTGGGTTTGATTCAGAGCAGGGTTCTCCAAAGTTGGTCCTGGAGGGCCGGATCTATGCCTGATTTTTAGCATATTCCATCTAGATAAATTTAGTTATCTTAAAAATATGCCATGCATCCGGACTTCCAGGACTGACATTGGAGAACCCTGATTTAGAGGGTAAACAGTCAGAATATAGAGTAGGAAATGTCGACTTGCACTAATATCGAGTGCAAAATATCGTGATACAGAAATATCGACTGCCAGAATATCGTGGTCAAGAATATCGAGTTAAAGGTAAGAAATATCGTTTTCCAAAATATCATTAATATTGTTTGCAAAAATATAGTTGTTAAAAATATCGTTTTTTTAGTTAGTGTTATGTATTTTAGTATGTATTTTGAATGTATGTGCTAGATTTTTTTGTCTAAGTACTGCATTTTTTTTAATGTATGTGTTAAATTTTTAGAAGTTATTAATTTTATTTTAATTACATTTTGCGTTTGAGTTCCGTAGCGGGTTATGGGTTTATATGGGAATAGGGTGGGAAGTAATTTAATTATAATAAATTGAAAATTATTATTATTTTTTTTTTAACAACAGATTTTATTGAATTTTCGTCGTACCAGAAAGGCGGAGCCCAGCAAGCAAAGTACAATTGAAAGGCATAATGGAAAATCTCTGGGTACTGTATAACACCCACCCCCAACGTCTGCAGAACATCAGACCAAGGAAAGCACCCATCCCCCCACCCCCAAGTGCGCACCATACATACTTCGATAACATTATATGTACAAGCCAAAGGAATTCCTGTCTATGTCTTTTTAGCACTGATACTTTAAACAGGTAAATCATTCACCACCAGTCGTTCAATAGGGTCCCGGGTGGCTGTCTGCGACATTAAGGACAGATCTATACCCCTGTACTTGGCCCACCGAGACCAGATCTTCCCATGCTTCTGTGGACACCCCCTCGCCTGGAACACAGCTATCTCCGCTGACATGCACCTATCCAGGGCCTTTTTCCAGTTAGTTATACAGGGCGGGGACGTATCCTTCCAGTGCTGTGCTATGTCCCGCTTAGCCAATGTGAGACCCAAAAACAGAAGGAGTCTTTTATACCTGTGGCCCCCGATGTCTTCTGTGCTGTGTAAGAGCGCCAATCTAGGGTCTGTCGGGATATCCCATGCCAAAATACGCCCCATGCAAGACAACACGCCAGACCAGAAGAGTTGCAATGCCCCGCAACTCCACACCGTATGTAGGAATGACCCCTCGTCTGCACCACAGCGGAGACAGATAGGGGACTGAATTGCCCCCATTTTCCAAAGACGGAGACGCGTGTAATATATCCTTTGGAGGTATTTAAATTGGATTAGCCTGTATCTGGTAGAGACGGCGGCATACCGAGGGCTAGCCAGCGCCTCGGCCCAATCGTCGTCTGTCAGGGCTGGCAGGTCCGCCTCCCAAGCCGCCCGGGTTCGGTGAATAGTGGTCTTGGAGTGTGTAGTGAGAGTTTGGTAAATTTGCCGGATTTTGTGAGCCCCCAGATCTCCCATCAGTAAGCGACCTTCCAGCGGGTGGAACTCAGGTAAAGACTTTAGCTGCCGAATCAGGGGAGTCAGTGCGTGACGGAGCTGCAAATAGCGATGGAACTGCGATTTATGAAGGTCAAAATCCGCCTGCAGCCTTTGAAAGGATTTAAGGGGCCGATTACGATGGCGGGTGGATCGGCACCGCCGTGCCGGTGGTGGCTTCCGCCGGCCTGGCGGGTGCTGTTTTGCCAACCACGGTCGCGAATCCCTGACCGCCATATTACGATGGGCAGACATAGGCCAAATCCCTACCGCCGCGGTGTTTTTAGTACCGCCAGTACCTTGGTTCCGCGACGACGGCGGACGTAGCCAATAGCGGGAGACCGCCGTGCGGAATGACGTGTAGACCGTCGTCCGAATCACAATGCCTCAAATAGGCAATCGGACCGCAACGGAGAAACCACCCATTGAAACTCGGCGGAAGCAATACTGTGGAGGAAAACGGCAATAACACACAACTCCATGCGTTCGCTACCGCAATGGATCCTGCTCTACAAGCCCTACCGCTGCTGTTCCTGATCCGCGGTCAACAAAGACGCCGCCATCGACAACACCGCCACACCTCCGCATCGGGGTCATCCATCAACAAGGTCATCACTGCATCCTCCCGGTCACGTCACCGCAGCGGTGAAGACGCGGGAAAAGTTCCACACAATCCAGTAGGCAGGGCCAGCGGCACGCATGGGCAGTCACAGGGACGTGTAAGGATTGTGTTGGCCCTGGCCCAAATGTACATTGTGTGCCTCTGATGGTAGCAGCTGACATTACCTGATACCATCACAGCTCCTACCATCCCACCCTGTTCAACATCAAAATGTGTGCCCATCTGATATTCAGGGATAGTGATGTATGTGAACAAGTTCATAGGTGTATTGTGGCAAAACAACACCTGCAAGGTAATGCCAAAAAGCTGCCTGTGGTGTGAAACCCCCTGCCTGCCACTGCCAAGATGAGTATTAGGGGGCAAACCCCACCTGCAAAGTAATGCCACAAAGGTGCTTGTGGTGTGAAACCCCCTTCCTGCCACTGCCAAGATGAGTATTAGGGGGCAAACCCCACCTGCAAAGTAATACCAAAAAGCTGCCTGTGGTGTGAAACCCCCTTCCTGCCACTGCCAAGATGAGTATTAGGGGCAAACCCCACCTGCAAAGTAATGCCAAAAAGGTGCCTGTGGTGTGAAACCCCCTTCCTGCCACTGCCAAGATGAGTATTAGGGGGCAAACTCCACCTGCAAAGTAATGCCAAAAAGCTGCCTGTGGTGTGAAACCCCCTTCCTGCCACTGCCAAGATGAGTATTAGGGGGCAAACCCCACCTGCAAAGTAATGCCAAAAAGGTGCTTGTGGTGTGAAATCCCCTGCCTGCCACTGCCAAGATGAGTAATAGGTGGCAAAACAACACCTGCAAGGTAATGCCAAAAAGCTGCCTGTGGTGTGAAACCCCCTGCATGCCACTGCCAAGATGAGTATTAGGGGGCAAACCCCACCTGCAAAGTAATGCCAAAAAGGTGCTTGTGGTGTGAAACCCCCTGCCTGCCACTGCCAAGATGAGTATTAGGGGCAAACCCCACCTGCAAAGTAATGCCACAAAGGTGCTTGTGGTGTGAAACCCCCTTCCTGCCACTGCCAAGATGAGTATTAGGGGGCACACCCCACCTGCAAAGTAATGCCAAAAAGGTGCCTGTGGTGTGAAACCCCCTTCCTGCCACTGCCAAGATGAGTATTAGGGGGCAAACCCCGACTGCAAAGTAATGCCAAAAAGGTGCTTCTGGTGTGAAACCCCCTTCCTGCCACTGCCAAGATGAGTATTAGGGGGCAAACCCCACCTGCAAAGTAATGCCAAAAAGCTGCCTGTGGTGTGAAACCCCTTCCTGCCACTGCCAAGATGAGTATTAGGGGGCAAACCCCACCTGCAAAGTAATGCCAAAAAGTTGCTTGTGGTGTGAAACCCCTTCCTGCCACTGCCAAGATGAGTATGAGGGGCAAACCCCACCTGGAACATACACGTTTATAGTTGGCATGTACAGGGCCACATACACCTCAACACCACTGACAAGGACAGGCCAAGCACACTGTGTGACCACTCAACTGCACACATCCAAATATACCCATGTGAGTACGAAGACAGGCCTTCACAAGATTACCACACACACACACTGCTGTTCACACATCCAAACACATCACACAGACATCACCAACCTTGGACACCCCGCAAGTTAGACTGTGTGTAGAATTCACCTCTGTTGTGGTATAGCCCCCTAACATGACATGTGTACAATCATACTGAAATCAACAGCAAATGATGATTGCAAGAGTACATCAACACCCACAAACATCATTGCACCCCAAACCTCAGAGTCAAGCAGACCAAAAGTGTGTGTTACGTTTGCCAAACAATGACAAAGTGAATGAAGTAAATGGCAATGTGGAAGTGCCATGCAGAGCATGTGGCACATTCATCCATACCCACACATCAAAATGTTTAAGTAAGCAAGGGCAGTAACAAACGATACAACAGGAGTAACAGTGTTTATTGCAAAATATCATGATAGTCACAAAATTTCAAACAAATAAAAGGCCATTGGCCAGTCCACAGTCCAAACAATGCACATGTGTGCATGAAAATGTTTACAGTGAATGTGGAACACCGTACACTGCCATGTGAATGAACAAAGCACCGGGGCTATCAAAGCGCAGTCCAGGCACCTCTGTGGGAGAGATGGGTATGGGAGGGGGTCTATGCCTCAGACTTGCCTGTCAGTTGGACTGGGAGGTGGCTGATTGTTGTGGCCACTGGCGGAACTGGACCTGGGAGAGAGAGGATCATCAGAGTCAGAGTCAGCAGTGGCTGTGGCAGGCGTAGGGCTGCTTGGACCGGGTGGCATGGTGGCACGTGGAGGCGGAGAGATGCTGCAGTGAGACACAGAGGCAGTAGTGGCTGTGGCAGGTGTAGGCCTGCTTGTACTGGGTGGCATGGTGGCACGTGGAGGCGGAGAGATGCTGCCATGAGACACAGACGCAGTAGTGGCTGTGGCAGGTGTAGGCCTGCTTGGACCGGGTGGCATGGTGGCACGTGGAGGCGTAGAGATGCTGCCATGAGACACAGAGGCAGTAGTGGCTGTGGCAGGAGTAGGCCTGCTTGTACCGGGTGGCATGGTGGCACGTGGAGGCAGAGAGATGCTGCCGTGAGACACAGAGGCAGTAGTGGCTGTGGCAGGTGTAGGGCTGCTCGGACTGGGTGGCATGGTGGCACGTGGAGGCGGAGAGACGCTGCCGTGAGACACAGTGGGTGAGGGTGAATGTTGAGGGCTGCCTCTACACTTCTTGGGTATCCGATATTGCAGAAGTGCTTGGGAGTAGTGGGAAGTGTGGCTGGCACAACAGAGTCCCTCTCCACCAAAGGTGTGACAGGTGCAGGTGGCCCTCCTTGTGGGGATTTGCTGGATATGGACTTAGCCTTGCTTTTTGCTTGCATTTTGCCCTCCATCCCCTGTGGCCCTGGTGAACGACTCACATTGCTCTCCTGACCACGCTTCACAGGGGTGTGGGTGGGAGTAGAGGTCCTGGGTGAAGCTGTCTTAGGTTGCTTTGTGGGCTTTCCCTTCAGCGGCACCAGCACCACAGCAGGCATGCCAACTGTTTGTCTGTCACTTGGAGCAGTTGTGTGGATGGGAGTCTCTTGTGATGGGTGCAATCTTATGGACCGTGAGCTAGAGGCCTGCTTCTTTGCCTGATGCCCCTGAGTGTCATGTGAAGGGCTTTTTTCTTTGCGTCCCTGTGTGCATGTGTCACTTTTTGGGGATGGTGTCTGTGGTCTTGCACGCTTGGAGCGCTGCTGTCGTGTGCTGGGTGTCGACGACTCTGGGCCTGAGGGCTCAGTTGTGTGGTCACTCCCCTCAGGGGTTGCCACTGGCAGGGTGGTTGGTGAAGGCATTGGGGCTGGACTTGGATGCTGTGATAGCTGAATGGCTGCCGTCACGGTGGAGGACAAACCCTGGACAGTCCTGTGTAGCCCACCCACGTCCGAATGAATGCCCTCCATAAATGCCAGAACCTGTCCCAACTTCTTGTCCTGATCCTGGAAAGCATTTAGGAGAGCTGTCTGACCCACACACAGCTGGCGCAAGAGTTCTACCGCCTCAACACTGAGGGCAGCAGGGGAGACAGGGGCAGGGGCAGCGGTGCCTGGGGTGAAGGCGACTCTACCCTTAACAGCCCTGCGGGCACGGACAGCACTAGTGGTAGTAGCCGGGATGGTGGGCACTGGCCGATGTGTGGTGGAGGAAGAGGCAGCATTGTCACTCCCTGTGACCACCATTGTCGCTGACTCCCCACTGGAGTCCGATGATGTTGAGGTTGTGCTTTCTGTGCGTGAGTCCTCAAGGACACTCCTGTCCCCCTCCGAGGCGCTGGTCACATCAGTGTCAGTGATCTCATGGCTATCATGCGTGCCACATGCTTCAGCACTGGTGTCCGTATCATGGCCTTCCGTGCACTCGGTAGATGCTGCAATGGACAGAGACATAGGTTCAGTACAGTGCCATACACACAAACATCAAATGCAAGCACAGAACTAGACTAGATAATGACAACCCCAAGTTGCACAACACCCTGTGCAGTCTGCATGTGCAACAATCATGCTGAACACAGAAGATGCATGGAAATATGCATTGTTTACATCAATGAGCCATGTGAGGTTCACACCGGCAAATAGCAGGTCCCTGCCTCCTTGTAATGTAACCTAAACATCTCTGCAAGCATACCCACGTGCCTGTATGTGAGAGAGGCATACATCTCAGCATGTTGCCGCTGTCACATATGGAGTCACTGTAAGGGGAGAACACAGATACATATTCAAATTTCTACTTAATAATGTCCATGAGCTACTGATGTCTGACAAGGTGAGCAATTCATCTTGCAAACTGATGCACGTTGGTGTCAGATGTGTACTTCACACCATTTACAAGTCCTGCAGTGCACACATCGTTAAATGCACACTGACATGATGCACACTGCTGTACACTGCCTGGTGATGTCCATGACACCCAGAATGCAGAAGATGTCATAAGGCCACATCTCATCATGCAATGGCAAGGGCCACTGTATGAAACACATGATCAAGTCCATCTATGGGAAAATACATGACACCTGCACTGAACACATAGGCCACTGAGAAGTAGTTCCTAAACATTTACACAGCAGCAAGATCAGCAATGTCTCCCGGTCGCCATTCATGCAGTCACTCACACCCAAAGTCAGCCTAAGCAGAATACTCACCACTAACTCCCTGCTGATGGTCCCTCAAACGTTCATACAGCTCTGGCTGTGTCACAGACAAGATGCGGGACATCAGTGGAGTCATAGTTCGGCGCGCCAACCTGCCACTGCGAGGGACCAGCCCCACCGTCATCTCTGCCACGGTCCTGCTCAGACGGGAGATGTCGTCCCACCTCTTGTGGCAGTGTGTGTGCCGTCTGTTGGATACACCCAGAGTCCGCACCTTCCGTGCAATGTTCTTCCATGTGGCCTTACGCTGGTGGACCTTCAGCTGCACGCATAGGAGACAAGAAAAGGAAGTATCAGAGACCCTGTGTCATTCACACTGTGTGTCAGCACAGGAGAACATAAATGCATGGCACACAAATCGCTACATCTTCATCAGAGGCCATACAGCATGACACATAGTACATGTTCATTACAATACTACACAGAAATGAATGCATGTATGGCTTGGCACACAGTACATGGCCATCTCATACACATGCACAATGGCAGCACAGACAGCCATGTGCAGAAGGCCCTCATCTGTGATGCAGTATGTGAGTGAGCATGACATGCAATACAGTAATAATGAAGTGTAGTGGCAGACTCACTGTGTCCACCACTACACACCCCACGATGCCCTTGGCCTCAATGCATTTTTCAGGAAACATATAGGGACATAATCTGATTTATCACGCACTTCTCACAATGTTAAGTCCTCGATTGTGCAATTCTCAGGACTATGATGGCTCAGTGAGTATTAGGTGTGTGGACTAAACACATGTTTGACTCAGTCCAGTTAGGCATGGCTCAGAGTAACATTGGACAGTGTCTGTGCAGGCCAGAGGAACTCACAGTGCGGCTCAATATGGTCCCTCAGATAAATCACATGGATGTACAGCATGAGAGGGTGAAAAGTGCCAACACATGCGAGACTGAACACATGTTCAAATCAATGTAAGGATGACATCTACTACTTACATTGATGTGAAGTGTCATTGTTGCATTAACATCAAGTGGGTTCCACTCATGCATTGTACTATTGTGCATGATGCTCACATCAACATAGTGCACTTAAGAAATATTCAACACACATAAGTTAGTGCTCCATTCCAATATACATTTCAACAGTCACATATGAGGTTGTGAAGAGTGAGTGGACAGTCACATAACATGGCACAGTAAAAATCAGTCCCAACTTGTGCTGTTTCAGAACACCATCGTATCTGTGTGGCTGTTTAAACAATGCATGTCTCCCCCTACCTACAATCAACTTATGTAGGTGTGGAAATAAGCCTACAGACACCATTGACATGAAGTTAGCATGCATGGCAGTGTAACACACATTTACATCACCTAGTCTCAGCCCAACATGTTCATTAAGTTTGTGCAAGAATGGCTGTAGGAGTGTCCATTTTCTACACATAATCAAAGTCAATTCCCACAGAACATGTATGGAACATGCCATGTTAACTATTAGGATGCCTGTACATCGACTTGCACTGACAGGCACATACTACTGCACAGCAACATCATGGTATCATTTTGATCACTCTCACACTTGGAATCAGGGACACTTACCAGTACATCTGGTGCACCAAAAAGCCTCCCATACTGTGCAAGGACCTCGTCCACCAGAAGCTCCAGCTCCTCTGTAGTGAAGGGACGGGCCCTGACAATCTCTGTTCTCGCCATCACTGGGTCCAGGATACAGCAAAATATGCAGTTGTAGAGGAATGGCAGTCAGCATTGTCTGAATGCATGTGAAATGTGTGGCTCTCCCACAGAGATTTATAGGCCCCTGGGTTGGTATCAGTGGCAGGCAGCTGCTGCAATTGGTCCACCTGGCTGGCATCTTTCAATTGTGGCCAATGAGCTGCCCCGTGGTGGCGGTGCACGCCTACCGCGGGTTCCAAAGTAGCATTTCACTACCGCGACCGCGGGTCACATTGGCTGCAATGGCATTGGTGGTGTCACACCGCGGGGGACAGGCGGTCGCTACGCTATGCTGCATCTTTCAAGTGTGGCCAATGAGTGGCCCGCGGTGGCGGTGCACACCTACCGCGGGTTCCAAAGTAGCATTTCACTACCGCGACCGCGGGTCACATTGGCTGCAATGGCATTGGTTGTGTCACACCGCGGGGGACAGGTTCCAAAGTAGCATTTCACTACTGCGACCGCGGGTCACATTGGCTGCAATGGCATTGGTGGTGTCACACCGCAGGGGACAGGCGGTCGCTACCGCTATGCTGCATCTTTCAAGTGTGGCCAATGAGCGGCCCGCGGTGGCGGTGCATGCCTACCACGGGTTCCAAAGTAGCATTTCACTACCGCGACCGCGGGTCACATTGGCTGCAATGGCATTGGTGGTGTCACACCGCGGGGGACAGGCGGTCGCTACCGCTATGCTGCATCTTTCAAGTGTGGCCAATGAGCGGCCCCACGGTGGCGGTGCACGCCTACCGCGGGCTCCAAAGTAGCATTTCACTACCGCGACCGCGGGTCACATTGGCTGCAATGGCATTGGTGGTGTCACACCGCGGGGGACAGGCGGTCGCTACCGCTATGCTGCATCTTTCAAGTGTGGCCAATGAGCGGCCCCGCGGTGGCGGTGCACGCCTACCGCGGTTATGGACACATTATGCACTAGCAATGGCAATGGTCAAATTTAACAATTGAACACTATGCCTCCATAGTGTCTTTATGCACTTGTTTTGTACAATGAATGCTGGTGTGACATTAAACTCACTGATGCCTACACATGCCATGTCTGTGGAAAATGTGACATGCATTGACATGCACTTACTCACGTCACCTATGATATGTGTGTGGATGTACATCTATTGGTTGTATGATGTCTCATCTTTGGAATCAACTTAATGTGTGAGATGGCTAATCAAACAACAGTAATGATTGCCTGAACACATAATGGTGGTATGTTACTGTGCCCATAGCTGATTTAAGTAGGATATGTGATCAGCTTACACACACTGTGCACATTGTGATGATAACTCGTGGTCTGTGCAAAGTAAGCAAGAAGGTGTGGCAGGTAAAGCAGCTACATATGAGTCAGCAGTGTTGCTGTCTCATACCTCTGCTGGGTCACCTACTCCTAGGCCTGGGGCCACCAGATGTATTGGTGTACCATTCACAACCTCTGAATATGTTTTTCTGGTAGTCAGTATGTACAACATGACCCCTTGTAAACACACATGTGGTGAATGTCTCTCTGCATCTGAGTTGTGGATTCAGCAATTGTTGGAGTACGTTCATTGTTTCTGCTGCGTGAGTCAAGATGTGAGAAGTCGGACACATCTCATTGTGTAATTTGAATAACATTAGTCCTCTCCCATATCATGTAGGCGACGTCCAAATGTGCACCGGACTTTCACAGTCCTGGCGGACATGGAGGATGTGGACATCATCAGGAAATTTCGTCTGGATCGCGTTACACTGCAAGAGCTGTGTGCTCAGTTGGAGCCCCATCTGAGGCCTCAACGCACATATCCAACTGCCCTATCCCCAACAGTGAAGATCATGGCAGCGCTGCATTTTTTCGCTCCGGGCTCTTTCCAGTACATGGTGGCCACCGCCGGTGGGATGTCGCAACCAACATTCAGCATGGTGCTCTGGGATGTGGTGTCCGCAATGATGCTATACAAGGACCAATACATACGATTCCCAAATACAGCAGATTTGCCTGCTGTGAAGGCTGGTTTTTATGCCCTTGACCACATTCCTCATGTAGTTGGTTCCATTGACGGCACACACATTGCCCTTGTCCCACCACAGGCACGTGAGCAGGTGAATAGGAACAGGAAGCACTACCATTCCATAAATGTGCAGGTGGTATGCCAAGCTGATATGATCATCAGCCATGTTTGTGCGCGATTTGCTGGCTCCGCCCATGACTCCTACATCCTGCGGAACAGCATTGTACCCCGGCTGATGGAAAATCTACATCCAGAGCGTGCATGGCTTGTAGGTGAGTACACTGAGTCAAGTAGTGTGCTGTGTGTGACATGCTGTTCTCGTCAACTGTTTGTATCACAACATTTCTCTGTGTATGTCACACCTAGGTGACTCAGCGTATCCCAACAGGCCGTGGTTGCTGAGCCCACTGCGGAATCCAAGTACCCCGGGTGAAGTCAGCTACAACGAGGCACATGGTAGGACACGACGTGTGGTGGAGCGCACCTTTGGCCTTCTGAAGTCCCGATTCCGGTGCCTGGACAAGAGCGGAGGTGCACTGTTGTATTCCCCATGAAAGGAGTGCCGGATAGTTGTAGCATGCTGCATGCTACACAACCTTGCCTTGCGCAAAGCCGTTCCGCTGATCATGGATGACGATGAGCAGCAGATGCCCCCTCCTGCACACCCACACACTTCCAGTGCGGACGATAGTGGTGAAAAGGAAGGTGTTGACCTGCGCGAACAGCTCATTGCCAACTACTTCCCTTGAATGTAAGTGACTTTGTAGACAAGTGACATTGGGTGTTTGCTTGGATGTTACTATCAAGGCATCGATAACTTTAACTGCTGGCTGTTGTTGTGTGTGTGATGAGGGATGATGTGTGTGGCACAGGGTATTTGTATCCAGGTACATCATGTGTATGTTGAGGTTGTTGACCATTGCTATGGGTGCTTGTTTTTGTACCTTGATGCCTAGTGTTGTATTTCTGCTGTTAAGGCGTCACCTGATAAGTAAATGTCATTCTCTTGTGTCTTTCTAGGTTCATTCACCCTCTGAATGCCTCCTCTGCTTCACAGCTGTTGGAACATTGAAATCTGATTTGTCATTGTACATACTGGAATAAACATGTAGCTCACACAGACATAGGTATGTGAAGAGTGTTTATTTGGAATTAGTTTTTGTGCAAGTGACGGGGATATGTACATAAATGTGAACAGTGAATAAATGAGTTGTCAGTCATGGTAGTTGAGACAAATAGTGTAGTCACCACAAAGCTGAAGTCACACAGTCCAACAGACTCAGGCCATCAACATGGCAATGTGGGCAAGAATAGTCAACATAGTCAATGCAAAGGGGAACAACAAGATACCATCATGGCTGGCTCTGTGAGTGGCGTTGGTATGGTGGCCTGCCACCAAATCCTCCCCTGTGGATTCTCGGACGGCCCCTGGTGCGTTTGGGAGGGGGGGCATCTGCTGCAGGGTCAGTGGTGTCTGAGAACTCACTCTCCTCCTGCACACCCCTCTCTGTGGCTGTAGCTGGAATGTTGGGCTGCACAGCAGGTAATCCACTGGAGGGGGGTGGAGCGGCACTTGGGGCTGGGAGTCTGTCCCTCAGGACACCCACTAGCTGGCCAACAAGGTTGACAAGTTTGCCCATCCGTGTGTCCATGGACTGCTGCAGCAGGCGGATCTCATGCATGTCTTCAGCAAGCTGGCCCATTACTCCATGGTTCTCTTGGTAGGCACCAAGGACTCTTGCAATGGTGGCCAGGGATTCAGGGTCATGGTCCTCCTGTGTCTCTGCCCCAGTTGTACTCCCACCTGCCCTCCTGACACGGACCTGTGGCATAGTATCCCGACGCACTGGCACACTCTCCCTGGCATGCTGTGATTGTGTGGTGGTGTTGGTAACCACCGTGGCAGGGCATGTGTTGCAGGCAGCAGTGGTGATGGTGGTGGTGGAGGCCACACAGGTCGTAGTGGCAGGGGGCAGCACAGTTGTTCTTGCCGTGGTGGTGGTGGAGCCCACGCAGGTCGTAGTGGCAGGGGGCAGCACGGTTGTTCTTGCCGTGGTGGTGGAGGCCACACAGCTTGTAGTGGATGGGGGCAGCACGGTTGTTCTTGCCGTGGTGGTGGTGGGGACAATGAGGGCTTGAGACATGTTAGTCCCTCCCACACCAGAGGGGCCAGCTTGAGAATCCTCATCCGAGAATGTTGGGGAATCTGCATCCGAGAGTCCACGTTCCAGGGGGGGAAACTGGCTCTGCATGTTGGTGTCATCCTCTGCAGTTAGTTGTTGATCTCCTGTTGAACAGAGGTGATATGGTAATTGAGTTGCACGCAACAAGCTTGATGTTAGACAATTGTTTGAGACATTTGATACAACACACACTTTACAATGCAATGACTTTGTATGCCTGCTATATGCTGTGCACCATGACATGACATTGAGGTACATACCTTATTAGTCCATGGTGTCCGTTGTGAATTTAAACTTGGTGCAGTGTACAGATAGTGTAAATACACGGACATGTCCTCATCTACCTAATTGCGTGACATCAATTTTCTGTTGTGCGTCTTTTCATTTAGCTGTTCATGTTATCTATTTCAACAGAGCTAGAAGGAACCATTGTCATGTTATACATAGCTTTGGGATCACATGTACTTTCCTTTTTTCCATGTAGACCATGCATGTTTGGTGTTGAGATGGGCGTTCATGCTCAGACACCATGGCACTTCCACATTGCATTCTTTGCTGTGCACAATTGTGGGATGCATTTGTTTCACTTGTGACTTGGTGAGTATGAGTTCAAAATATGTGACAGTTACGCGCACTTAGATGTCTGCACACTGGTTGTGGCATTGAAAACTATGCCAAGTTGGCTGACATGTTAGTGCTGATGTGGTTATGTGGCTACATGCATTTAGATAAGGATGGCGGGGAACATGCAGTCACTACCTACGTGTAAGTTTTGGGAGAGCAATGCGATGGCTGCCCCATGCTTGTGGGTGTGGGGAATGCTCCATCCTGCTGAGCTGTGTGACAAGGGGGCCTGTTGGGAGTTGTAGTGCAGGCTTCCCACCCACAAACACCCCTCCCTGTTAAGATGGCTACCTACCTGTAAGTTTGATGGGAAGAATGAAATGGCTGCAACATGGTTCTGGGTGGGGGGGAGTGCTCCATCCTGCTCAGCTGTGGGACAAGGGTGCCTGGTGGGAGTTGTAGTGCAGGCTTCCTACCCACATACCCCCCCTCCCTGTTAAGATGGCTACCTACCTGTAAGTTTGATGAGAAGAATGAAATGGCTGCCACATGGTTGTGGGTGTGGGGTGTGCTCCATCTTGCTCAGCTGTGGGACAAGGGGGCCTGTTGGGAGTTGTAGTGCAGACTTCACAGCCACAGAGACCCCTCCCTGTTGAGATGGCTACCTACCTGTAAAGTTACACATTGGAGGGAAATGGCTGCCCCATGCTTGGGGGTGTGGGGGATGCTCCATCCTGCTGAGCTGTGGGACAAGGGGGCCTGTTGGGAGTTGTAGTGCTGGCTGCCTGTACATGTGCCCCCATGTGAATATTGTTATGTACCTTTGTGGTGAATGAGAGGGAGTTATTGTGGGATCTGTGAGACCTGTTTGGGGGGAGTGTGGTGGACATGAGTACATTTGGCCCTAGGAGGTGTTGCTTTTTAGTTGTGCAAGCTACTACATAGCAGTGTTATGGCAGACTTTTGTTGGTACTTACCAGCCTCCATTCCCCCCTCAATTCCAGTGCAACTCTCTGTGTGCAGTATGCCAAGCACCTTCTCCTCCCATGCATTGAATGTTCTTGGTGGAATGGGAGGGCAACTGCCAGTCCGGTTTGCCAGCTCACGGTTCTTGCTGTTCTTCTCCTTGACCTTGCTCTTGAGGTCAGTCCACCTCTTCCTGATCTCCTTCCTGTTGCATGGAACTTGCCCTACAGCATTGACTCTGTCAACTATCCTTTGCCACATTTGATTTTGCCTGGCTGATAGGGTCTGTTGGACCCTGCTTCCTAAAATATATGGCTCAACTCTTATTATCTCATCCACCATGACTGACAACTCACCATCAGTGAATTTGGGCATGTTATGTGCCATGGTGTGTGATGTGCTGAGTGGTTAAGAGTGCAGGTGTGCAGGTGGTGGTGGTGGTGGTGATGTGTGTGGTGTGTGTGTATTTGTGATGGTGTGATGTGTGCAGGGTTGCCTATCCTTTGTGTGATGTTGTTGGGCCCTTCAGTTCTGGAGTTGTGCAAAGAATTGTGGTCATGCAGGGGCTGGTTTTATGGTCTGCTATGTGGGTGGGTCCAAACTGAGTATACAATAATTTTGACCTTTTTAAATATGTTTTTCAATTATTAATAATTTTTAAATTGATAATTGTGTTAATTATGGAGGTACACTTATTTATTTAATTTAGATATGTGTTGTAATTTGTGTGGTGTTATAGGGTAGGAAAAAAATATTACATTTATGTAATAATTATTTTTTTAGATTACAATTAATTACTATTACTAAATATTTATTTGTTTGATAATTTCTTGTTAAAATTAAAATAATAATCTTTTTATGTAAATTTTAAATTTTTTCTACATTATATGTTTCTATGTTTTGTAAAAATTTATAATAGATATGTTTTGTTTTGGGTGTTTTATTATATGTTGTATAGTAGTTGATATTTTGTTTGTTATTAAATTGGAATTTTCTTAAGTGTGAATAGTAAGTTTTACCCCTTTGCTATCCAACACTTTCCCTACTGCTGCATTTGCAGGAGAGGGAATAGTAATGTATACCCCTACACTATCCAACACTTTCCCTACTGTTGTACTCACTGGAGTGGGAATAGTAATTTTTACCCCTGCGCTATCCAACACTTTCCCTACTGTTGCACTCGCTGGAGTGTGAATAGTAATTTTTACCCCTACGCTATCCAACACTTTCCCTACTGTTGCACTCGCTGGAGTGGGAATAGTAATTTTTACCCCTACGCTATCCAACACTTTCCCTACTGTTGCACTCTTTGGCATGGGAATAGTAATTTTATCCCCTCCGCTATCTAACACTTTCACTACTGTTGCACTCATTGGAGTAGGAGTAGAAATTTTTACCCCTACGCTATCCAACACTTTCCCTACTGTTGCACTCGCTGGAGTGGGAATAGTAAATTATTCCCCTCCGCTATCCGACACTTTCCCTACTGTTGCACTTCCTGGAGTGGGAATTGTCATTTTTATCCCTATGCTATCCAACACTTTCCCTACTGTTGCACTCGCTGGAGTGGGAATAGCAAATTATTCCCCTCCGCTATCCAACACTTTCCCTACTGTTGCAGTTATTGGAGTGGGAATAGTAAATTATTCCCCTCCGCTATCCAACACTTTCCCTTCTGTTGCAGTCAATGCAGTGTAAAGTGTAGGTTTAAAAATATTACATATTTTAATATTTTAATTTATAATTGAATTTTTATTTTTTTATTTTTATGTTACAGGTTTATTTATATATATATATATATATATATATATATATATATATATATATTTATTCATTTTAATGTATTTCTAACATTTTATAATTAATTAAAATTATTATTTATTAATTATTTTTAAGTAAATACATATATATTACATTGTAAATATGCATGTTTAATTTATTTTTACATTACATTTATTACTTATAATTGTTAAAATATACAAATAAATCTAAATATTTTTTTAAGTTAAATGTATTATTTAATTTATTTTACATTATTTTTTATATATATTAAAAACGATATTTTCTACTTCGATATTTTATTTTTTTTTTTTTAAATCTGTTTATTAGTTCAACAGGTACAAGAACAGCATTGATTGCGAATCCAATACAGAGCTGCAGCATTAAACATCACCCCTGTAAATACCCCCCCACCCCAGGCAGAACGAGAGTAGAGGTCTAGTACATGCAGAAAAGACCTGTGCATTAGTAACCAGGCGTATACATATCAATAGCATTATTGGGCATGAATGGGTGCTTACATTAGATTTATCAATGCGGAGAGGTAACATCAGCATAGAGAGCCTCAGACAATGCTTAAAAAGCAACAGAAATTGAGACAGTGAGCAGGTTATCCCCCAGGATCCGTTGGTGTAGGCAATTTATAACAACATGCAGGCCTTTCCAGAGACTCACAGTAGGTTGGGGTTAGACAGTAGGTATGCTGTAAGCGGGGCCCAAAAGTCCTTAGTGCGAGATACCTCTGGTAACTCCTCCTCATATAGCAACAACTAGTCCCTGCAGTAAAGCAAGTCACGGAGCCATTTCTTTACAGTTGGACTTGCCTTAGCTCCCCAGCATTGCGCAACAGCCCTTTTGGCAAATAAGGTGGAAATTGCCACAACACGTCTATTGCAGGGTTTCAGGCCCTTAACATCCCCCAGAAGGCAGATCTCCGGAGTGCAGTGCACTGGTTCCAGCACAATATCAGACAGCATCTTCGCCACAGCAGTCCAAAAAGCGTACACGCTAGCACACAGCCACGCCACATGCAAAAAATCTGCATCCGCCACTCCACACCTCACACAGTTGGAGGTCTCTCGCAAGCCATACCTGCAGAGTTGTGAAGGGGTTGATGCAAGAATTTGAAGTGAATTATTCTAAGGTTACAGTTCGCTGTAAGGCGATCAGTGAGTGTGCAACACGCCTTCCATACTTCTGGCGTAATAGCGTTACCCAACGCCGCCTTCCACTGCAAACATGAGGGGTGTTCACCCAGCTCCCACTCGCGCAAGGAAGCAGTGTAAAGCCTAGTAATTAAGCCCTTACACCCCTCTCCCGCCAGCATCGCCTGCAATGCCCGTAGAGTAGTGGGTTCCTCCGGGTAGGCCGGATAGGCTGCCCGAATCGCCTGCCGAACTCTGACATAAGTAAAGCCGAACATAAAACCGCGATCCGCACCATTCTGCGCCTCCTGTAAAGTCTTGAACTGGCCATTCGTGTACAAATCAACCAGCCGAGTAATATCCGCTTTAGCCAGCTCTCGCAAGGCAGGCTGCTCTCGTGCCGCAGAGATGTCCGGATGTGAGGCCAGGGGCAGCGACGGAGCATACAAATAGGATAGCTGAGCCCGTCTCGCCAGCATTCGCCAAGCCCACGCCGTGCACTGTACCGGACTTATTTCAGTTCGCGGGCCACCTGAGCCCCCAGACAAGGTCGCCGCCTGCAGAGGCAGTGGTAAGGCAGCATCCGATTCAATTGCTACATGCTGCTGGAAGCGCTGGGGGAAGTGCCAATAGTGTGCGAATTGCGCCTGAGCACACAGATAATAGAGCCTGAGGTCAGGGGCCTCAAAGCCACCTCGATCAAAGGGCTGAACCAATAGGTCCCATCAGCATCTGGGCTTCTTACCTCCCCATACAAATGAAAGCAGCGATGACTGAAGCGCTTTAAACATCGCCACGTTTAGTTTTATGGGAATATTGACGAAGAAATAAAGCAATTTAGGGAGGAAAGCCATTTTTACAACCGCTATCCTATCGGCCAATGATAAGGGCAGATGCGCCCATCGCTCAGCCTGTTCGGTAAAACGCATGATCGCCCGGCCATAGTTCTCAGCTATAACCTTCTCCGGGTCCCTGTGCAGCCACACCCCTAAGTATTTCACAGGATCTGACGTCCAGGCAAGTGGATAATCCAGCTCTACCTCTTTTGTATGCTCCATCAGTGGAAACACCACTGACTTAGACCAGTTGATCCCAAGACCTGAGAAGCTTTCAAACTTTACATACTCCCTAAGCAGTGCAGACAAATGCACAGCGGGCTCGCGGACATATAAAAGCATATCGTCCGCATAGAGAGAGACCACCAGCGGACGCTGCCGAAACCGCAGTGCAGCCTCCGCATGCCGCTGACGGAGCCTACAGGCCAGGGGCTCCAAGGCGATCAAGAAGAGCATGGGCGACAAGGGGCACCCCTGCCGCGTGCCTCTCTCAATCGGGAACGGCGCTGACACCCACCCATTAACTCTCACTCGGGCAACCGAATTATCATACAGCACTCTGATCCACTGCAAGAAAAATGGAGGGAAACCCATCCTAGTCAGTACCGCAAACATATAGGGCCATTGTAAAGAATCAAATGCCTTTGCGGCATCTAGCAGCACGGCGACTGCTTGAAAGTCAGGATCAAAATAGTGTAGAGTAGAAAAAAACGTGCGCAGATTGTGAGCCGTAGAGCGCGCCGCGACAAAACCCGATTGATCCGGTAGGACCAGGAGAGGGACCAGCGGTTGTATCCTAGTAGCAATCATTTTCGCAAGGATCTTGGCATCGATATTAATCATTGATAGAGGCCGATATGACTCGCACTGATTCAGGGGTTTGTCTGGCTTCAAGAGCGTTACAAGCAAAGCATCCAGAAGAGAGGGCGGTAGTGTACCCTCCTCATATCTGCTTCCGCATACACGTCTAGGAGCCTGGGGGCAAGATCCGACGCGTACGTCTTGTAAAATTCGCTGGGCATCCCATCAATCCCTGCGGCCTTGCAGGTTGGAAGGGACATTATGGCCTCCTTAACGTCTTCTACATCGAATGGTCGTACAAGATATTCACAGTGCGAATTGGAGAGCCACCCCAATGCAACATCATCCAGATATGCATTTACCTCCTCCAGCGATGGTGAACCCCTGGCAGCATAAAGCGAGTATAAAACTGCAAAACTCTGTCACATAACTCCGTGGTCGAGTACCGAGCGACCCCCTCTACGTCCAACAGTTCCGTAATAAACTCCTGTCTACGCGGCTCTGCTAATTTTTGCGCAAGGGAGCGACCAGGACGGCCACCCTCCCCATAATAACGAGCAGTTCTCCGTCGAGAGCAATGCATCATCTCCTGATCCACCGTGTCATTGTGTTCTGTGACAAGCTCTCGTATTGCAGCCAGTTTTGCTGGGGAAGCATTGGCCGCATATTCCTGTTCAAGCATAGAAATTTCTGACGCCAATTTTTTAATTCGGCGCTGGATGTCCCGCAGCACACCGGACTGCGCCCCTATACAAGCCCCCCTTATGGTCACCTTGAACGCCTCCCAAAGCATTCCCGCGCTATCCACCGATCCCTCATTTTCCCGAAAAAAATTCTTAATTGCTTCAGCGATTGTCTGTTTAAATACTGGATCCGCTAATTCAGTGGGTTGCAGCCTCCACGCGAAAGGCGGTCTCTCACAGGTAGGAACCCGCATTTCAAGAATTACCGGGGAGTGATCCGAAAGTGTGCGAGCCTCATGGTTCACCTGCAATACCCAAGGACAAGCCCCTTCCGAAAGAAGCCAAAAGTCAATACGGGACCAGGACCCATGAACCGAGGACACGAATGTACTCTCCCGACCAGCGGGATGTCTAAGGCGCCAAATATCATGCAAGTGTCCTGCATCCAGCAACCCCATAAGCATTTCTGCAGCCCGTTTAGGCCTCACATCCTCACTGCCAACTCTATCCAGGGTAACATCCAGACAAACGTTAAAATCGCCGCCCCAGATAATTGCAGCCGGCGGGAAGTTATTAATTCTACGCCACACATCAGAATAAAAAGACGGATCATCCGTATTTGGGCCATACACATTCACCAGCAGCACACTCTCACCGCCTAATTGCCATGGATGATCACCACTCGCCCATACACATCCGTGTCTGATCTTACCACAGTAAATGGGACACCTTTCTTCACAAGAATCAGCACCCCCCTAGAGTAGGTAGAGTAAGAAGAAGCCACTTTAGCACCTGCCCATCGCCCACCCACTTTTTTAGCAGAGTCGCTAGTTAAATGAGTCTCTTGCAAGAGAGCTATGTGCACCCCCATACGATCCAAATACGCAAAGACTGATCTTATCTTTTTGGGATTATTAAGCCCCCGTACAT
Organism: Calotriton arnoldi; assembly: GCA_963921515.1. Classification (NCBI taxonomy): domain Eukaryota; kingdom Metazoa; phylum Chordata; class Amphibia; order Caudata; family Salamandridae; genus Calotriton; species Calotriton arnoldi. Next base: position 1,330,017 of record CAWUFW010003505.1, read on the forward strand.
TCCAAGTCAGGAACCTAAGTGTACTAGTCATGTTGTAGAGTCACCTGAAACTGAGCGCCTGGACAATAGTGCATATAGTGCATACAAAAGATCCATCTCGTACCATAACATGTGATACTGAACACAGTTACCGACTCATTCTGCCTTCCCCAGCACAAACCCCTCATCCCCCCATCCACTTCAGCATCCCCAACGCGCCAAAGCCATCCCAATTCAATAACCCCCACCCCCCAACAAACCCACAGTAAAGTAAAACACATTTGGGGTGCTCCCAAGTTGGGGACGCAGAGTGCTACTAGCCTCCCACAAAGTAGGAGGTGACCGAGCAGGTCTAGATTTTGCCAGGATGTGAGCACTTCAGATGCTAATTCGCAATAGAGTAATGAACCTCAACCCCTGGCGCATTCTTATACCTCCCAAAGAGCACCCCCCAGCCGAACTCGTCCTGACCGGCAAATATCATCACAGGGAAGTATGCGCCATACTCTCTAAGATTTTTGCCTCCCTCCCGAGCCCCAGGCCCTAACCAGTGTGCCTTCCTAACTGGTGCAGTACTTCATATAGCCAAGGTCACCCAGAACCATACATACCGGAGGGAGTCTAACATAAGCAAATCAGGAGATTACCTAAGGGTAAAGCATACAGCCCATTCACCCATCGTCCCTGTGTCCCCCCTCTCATCAGTCATCCTGTTCCTGCGGCGAAACCTATCTACTACGCCTGCGCTTAAGCTGCTTCGCATGTTCAAGGGCTGCTTTTGGATTGGAGAACATTTTTGAGTCCCCTTCCGGACCTACGCGCAACCGTGCAGGATAAAACATAGCGTAAGGGACGCCCTCAGACTGCAAGAATTTCTTGACCGCAGTGAACTCCCGCCTAGCAGACTGCACAGCCACAGTAAAATCAGGGAAAAAAGCCAATTTGTTGCCCTGATGTTCAATAGTCCCCCTACCCCGTGCCAGACGCAAAATTGTGTCACGGTCTCTATAGTTTAATAGCCTAGCTATTATGGGGCGGGGTGGGGCGCCCGGCACCGGACGTGCCGCCAGAGAGCGGTGAGCTCGTTCAATGACAAACATCGTCGAGAAGTGTTCAGTGCCAAACAGTTCCCTGAGCAAGTTCTCCATAAAGAGCTCCATCCTCCCCACATTCGTAGACTCCGGCAGCCCAGTAAGTCTAATATTGTTGCGCACGGGAGCGCGCCTCCAAGTCCTCATTCTTGGCCTGGATGAGGGAGAGTACCTTTTCCATATTGAGCGCCTTGCCAGCAACTTCACTCAGGCCATCCTCAGTTGCCGAGACCCGCTGTTCGACCTCACCCATGCGGGCATTTTGTTTCTCCAACTGTGAGGATAGGTGGTTGAGTCGGTGATTCACCGCGGCCATAGAACCCTCGATAGACTGGAGGCTGCGCTGCATCGCCATAAGAGTAGTCTCCAAGCTAGAGGGGCTATCCCCCTGTGCCTCAACCTCCGAATCCGATGCCGCCTTCTGTGAGGACTTGGTTGGCTTGCGGGCCTCGAAAGTGAGACGAGGCTGTGATTTGTCGGTTCTCCCCATGTTAGGTCGGTCAGGGCACACAAGCCTAACCCAGGATCCAGTAGAGATAGCGCCAATAAAACAGAGAGTACAGCAGGGTGGCGAGCACCATGAGGGTCCGAGAGGTCAGCTGCCACGGCCCCCAAAAAAACACGAAAGCCACTTCAACCAACCCAGTGAAGGCCCGGCACAGGCCCAAAGCGCCAATAGAGGTCTGCGAGTCCGCAGGACCACAGACGGCACACAAGTGCCTATCGGCTGTAGAGATGCAGGGCGCAATCTGGGCCCACCGTTGTGTAGGATCCACGTGTGCAACCCGATGCAGCCCCCCCAGGCCAGCCCGGCCCAGCCCGCAGCGACAGCCACCAAGCAAAGCACCAAGGAGGGATCCAGTGACCTGTTAGTGACAGCAGAGCAGCGTCCTCCAACCCCAGCAGGCCAATAGTCAAAGAGAAGCCACCAATCCGGCGCACAAGGATGAAGCAGCCAGGAATCCCCTCAGCCCCAGGGAGTCAGGTGGCACACCAAGCGCCCGACAGCCTCGCCGTGTGGAGCTCAAGAGGTAGGCCTGCCGCCCGGGCCCTCCAGCGGAGATAGCTCATAGTCCAGCAGCCTGCCCCACGGATGATGCGGCTGGGCAGTCCTCCTTCCTGCCGCCCAGCGCCAGTCAGCACAGCCAGTGAGAACAACCACTCGTCTCGTGCACTAGTAGGGGCCCAGCGGCAAGGCAACAGGTACAGAGCAGGTTCCTTGAGCCTAAACAGTCCCAGGGCATCACAGGCTCCAGGCGCAGAATCCACGGTTCTGGGCAGCTCTCCAACCCAGGCCCACAAATCTCGCCCAGCTGCAGCGCCACCAGCAGCCCGCCCCCCCACCAAGCCCAGCAGCAGCGAACCGAGCGCTGCACCCGCTAAAGCCCCCAACCGCCTCCGTTGCTGCGGGCCCAGCAGGCGCCGACCCCCACTCACCACCGCCGGTCCCAGCGGGCGACACGAACCGCCGGCAGCACCCCACGGCGCGGCTCCGGTCCTGCCGACGGGCAGGCAGGCGGCCTCTCTCCCAGGCGTGCCCCCTCGCTTCCAGTAGTGCGCCGATCAGCCAGCCGCTCTCTCTCTTCTTCCCAAAGCGCCGGTCAGAGACGTGGTATCGGGGCAGACGCACACCGCTAGCTCCCACCAGGGGCCGCAGCTCCAGTTCCACGGGAGCACCCGGGAGCCGCCATCTTGCGGGTTCAGCCCAGCCAAGCCGGCCAGCCGTAAACAGGTGCTGCGTCCGAGCGAAGTGCAATTTTTTCGTTCCCAGCCCCTCAGGCATGCACTCCAGTGCTTCCCCGGCCTGCCAGGAGCTAGGATGTCTCGATAGCGGGCGAATAATTGGCGGATCTTCGCTCGGTCGGGCGGAGCTGCACTAAGGTGCGGCCATTTTCACCGTGCGCCCTCTAGCGCCCCTACTTCGATATTTTTAACAACGATATTTTTTTTCTCGCTATTTTTGTACTTACCATTATGAAGATAGGAGGTGGATATTTTTGACAACGATATTTTTGTCACGATATTTCTGTAAGTCGATATTTCTGTTGTCGATATTCTGTCAGTGATCCGATTTAGAGGCATGGGTTAATTGCACAATTTTAAATACCAAAGAAGAATTTTATGAACTTCTTAACCCTTTCGGTGCTCATGACGGAATGATTCCGTTATGAGCACCAGTGCTCCTGTGCTCATGACGGAACCATTCCGTCATGAGGACAGGGGCACAAAATCCCTCTGCTGTAAGCAGCAGAGGGATTTCCTTTTTTTTTTTAGGCCTCGGGAGGTGGGGAAGAGCTTCTCCAACCTCCCAAGGCCCTTCCCTGGTTTTCAATCCAATGACGATCGCGCGCATGGCGCGCTGTCGTTATTAGATTGAAAACGAAACTGAAACTTAGTTTCAGTGTTTCAGTGCTCGCGGGGCTATCTCAGCCCCCTGAGCACCGAAACACTTGGGAGAGGTATCGTTGGAAAGGGGAGAATCTCCCCTTTCCAATGGTACCCTTCCCTAGTGGATCCCTGCTTGGGGATCACCCCAGGAGGGTGATCCCCAAGCAAGAATCCACCCACTAGCACCAGGGAGGGGGGAGCGGCCCCTTGGGCAAGGGTCTTTACTCCCTCCATATGTTTTTGGGCACAACAGTCTTTCTGCCCCCCCTGGGGGGCAGATGGGGCAGTAGCCCCCAATCTGCCCCCCTGGGGGGCAGAAAGCCCACTAGAAACCAGGGTTTATTTTTTTTAGTGACATTGGGGTGGGGGCTGCCCAAAAAGGCACACAACTTTCCACCACAGAAATGTGAGGAAAATGTGGGATTTTTTATAAATGTTTAGGTTTGCAATGGATTCTGGGTAATAGAACCTGGTGAAAGCCAGTCAAGTCACCCCATCCTGGATTCCCCTGTGTGTCTAGATTTCAAAAATGTATAGGTTTGCTCAGTTTCCCTAGGTGCCGGCAGAGCTAGGGTTCAAAATCTACAGCTAGGCACTTTGCATAAAAAGGGTCAGTTTTCACTGTAAAAATAAAGTGTGTCCACGTTGCTTTTTGAGCCGTTTCCTGTCGCGGGCACTAGCCCTACCCACACAAGTGAGGTACCATTTTTATCGGGAGACTTAGGGTAACACAGAATTGTAGAGCAACTGTTATTACCTATTGACTTTTAATGCATTTCTGCCTTCCAAATGAAAGACAATGTGTAAAAAAGAAGTCATTTTGAAAAATGACCTAGAATTCTCATGTTAGTATGGGTACTCACAATTTCGGAAATGTGCAAATATCTACTGTTTCTAAACTCTATATTTTGTTCCAATTTCAGAAATACATAGGTGTCTTTCATACCGATGTTTCCATGTATATATTTTCCCAAATGAATTGCTATATACCCGGTACATAATAAAAAACCATTGCAAGACGCTGCTCAGTTATTGGCTCTGGGTTCGTCGGGTTCTTGGTGAATCTACAAGTCCTATATATCCCCACAACCAGAGAGGTCCAGCGGATGTAACGGTATATTGCTTTTAAACAGTTGTCATAATTAGAAGAAGTTACAGGTGCAAACGTTGACACAAATGGCTGTTTTTTTCTACTAATTTTCAATTTTTCCTATATTCAACTGTTAGTTTCTATAAAGAAACCTTGAAGGATCTACACAAATGACCCCTTGCTAAATTCAGAATTTTGTCTACTTTTAAAAAATGTATAGCTTTCCAGGATCCATTATTGCTGTCATACCCATTTCTACCATTAACTGGAAGGAGGTTGAAAACACCAAAAATAGCAAAAATAGGCTATGTCCCAGACAAATGCCAAAACTGTGTAAAAATTTTGATTTTCTGACAAACGTCTGCTTGTCCCTGAAAGCTGGGAAGATGGTGATTTCAGCACCACAACCCCTTTGTTGATACCATTTGCAGGGAAAAAAACAGACGCTTTCATCTGTAGCCTTTTTTTCCCATTTCCCCCCCCCCAAAAAAAAATTTGCTGTATTTTGGCTAATTTCTGGGTCCCCTCCAGGGGAATCCACAAGCCCTGGGTACCTTTAGAATCCCCATGATGTTGGAAGAAAAGGACGCAAATTTGGCATGGATACCTTATGTGGTCAAAAAGTTACAGGGGCCTAAGCGCGAACTACCCCAAATAGCTACAAAAAAGGCTTAGCACAGGGGGGGAAAAGGCCTAGCAGCGAAGGGGTTAATTTTAATTGTTCCCTCTTACAGGCCTTCAGCAATTCAGAGGCAGGAGTCACCTAACCTACAGGTATGTTTTCTAGGATTTTAAATGACAGTCAAAATGCATCCCATTCCACTACAAGCTCATAGCTGGCTAAATAAATGACACCTAAAGCAACATCGCAATTTCATACTAAAAATACCCACCCTGTCTTTTCTCATATATCATCTACTAATCATGCTCAAATTTTCATCTCTGCTCATCTTGCAAATTTGTGATTTTGAGATCAAATTCTCAGCAACTTATAGTACACCCAACGTGAACATTTCCCTTCATTTGGGGCAGTGTGTCAATATCTCAATTTATATCAATGGCACCCTCCTAATGTATTACTTGCATTACAACACATGCGTATTATATCACATCAATTACATTGACCTAACCATTGCTCGCCAATATAAGTATTATAGATGAATACAATATTTGTACGGGTTAGGTAGACGGTGTAAAGGTAAACATTGTAATATTACACTTAGCATGATGAAGTAGTCATAGGCATTGTACTGAATGTAATATAATTGTAGCTCAATTTTATTGATGTTGATACAGTGTTACTAACAGGCATATTGATTGGCCAAAGGTGGTTTAATGCAATATTTAAAGCATTTGGAGGTATGGTGGTATCAATATTTTATCAGAGGTGTCTGCAGGTTAAAGCCGTAATAATGAGATGATTTGTGATAGGAAGAGAATTGATGTGGAGTGAGTCGCTAGAAATGGTCAGGGGCATTAGAGCTTATGCATTATATTAATGGCTACAGCACACTGAAAATTGCATTAGCTGTTCTTAATCTGTTAGCATTAAACTATAATGTGCTTGTCCAAGTGTGGACCATGTATTAATCTTGAAGACTTTGTGAGTGAAAGGGGGGCTATGAAACATACCTTCTTCAGCTTTCAGTTTTTACCACAATTCTGTCTCTCTGGCCTTTGAGGACATCTCTTGTAATATGAATATTCCTATGCATCTACATCGATTTCAGGACATTATGGGGATTATAGAGTGCAGAATCAATGGATTTAAGTCATTTTATAGGCTTTTCTACTTTCTTATGTAGAAAACTGATAGCGTTTTTGTGGAAAAACAGGACAGTTCTGATTGTACACAAATAGGAGATGAAATTGAAAGGAAAACATCATGGGCTTTGAAGAAAGAGAGTTACCAGGAACTGAAATGATGGTGTCTTTGAATAGATTTGTGATGTTGAATTCGTACATGATCCCTCTAACCTAATTTTATATAATCTTTATATTCTAATCTATTTTAATCCAAAGAAGTCTATTAGTTTATGTTACTAGCTCGAAGTGAAGATTATGTTCTAATCTGCGGAACCATTGAAACCATATTGATTTAGCAGTTTAATGCATCGCTTTCTTTTTCTTGGGTTTTAAAAATTGTGAAATCCACAAGTTCGGCAGGCTTTTATAAAAATGTAGGTTTTCCTGGGAAAAAAAACCTCGCAAAGCCTACTTTGGTGAGAGAAGTCTTGCGTAAAACAGTATTTGCAGAAAGAATCTCCTGCACCTTCTCAAACAAAATATCTTTAGAATTATAACTTTATGCACCAATAATTTTTCTTGCCTGTTACTTTATTTTATGTTTTATTTCAGTTTATTCGTTTTTTTTGTCTAAAAGAGGTTGCTCTAATACCTGCAATAGGTATATCATGGTTGGTCGAATTGTCTCACTAAGGGGCCGATTCCGATCTTGCTCGGAGAGCCCTACTGCCGACTCGCGCTCATAGAGCTTTCTGAGCGACTCGTGCTCCTGGGCTCCGAGCGACAGAGTACGATGCGTTGCAGCGTTGACGGACTCGGGTCGCTCGGAGCCCCATTGAAGTCTATGGGAGCCTGGTGTATGTTGCGTACATAGGCTCCCAAAGACAATAAACGCACGTCTCGGACTAGGGTGCCCTGTGTCGCGGGGACGCCTCGGTCCTGCCCGCACCGTGCATGCATGTGTAGGGGGGACCCTTGGGCCCCCCCAGTGATCGAGTCGTAGGGGCACGGGTTAAGGAGGGCCTGCTACGGACCCCCGAAGTCCACTTCCCTGAGCTTTTTCAAGTTGGAGGCTCCGACTCGATCCAGCTGCTCGGCGCGCGCATCGTACTTGGTCGCCCGGGAATCCGCACCGTTGCGCTCTGCGTGTCGGCCATGGCGGAGTCTTCCGGAGGGGATCGCTGACGCGTGCGAGCCGCTCAGAGCACGAGGCGATTATCGCATCGTACTTGCTCGCTCGTACAGCTGTACGAGTTGCACGGAAATCATGTGTACGACTCGGACTCGCTACTGACGGATGCCGTCAGGAGCGCTTCCGAGCGAGATCGGAATCGGGCCCTGAGTGTTGGGCTAGGGCTGGTAATTTAATTCACAACACTGAGGACCTCATCTACAAGAAAATGATGCAGCACGGTGCTGCAAGCCATTTAGCTGCGGCGTGCTTCGTAATTTTCAAAGCACAGGGATGCGTTGTATTAACAACAATATGACGCATCCCTGTGCTCTCCCCCTACGCTGGAGCAAAATTGGCTGCCATGCACCAGCGTAGGCACCCTCGCGTCATATTGCAAAGGTGCGTGGCTGGCATTTTTCTCTTTCTATGCGTGCTACATATAAGAGGAAAAAACATGGAGAAATAAAAGTATCTCAAGTATTTCTCCTCGTTGAGCCATTCCTACACCTCCCCTGAGTGATGGGGTATGTGAATGACTGTATGGGTGAGTGAGTGAATGTGAGAGTGGCTGTATGGGTGAGTGTGTACTTGTGTCAGTGACTGTATAGGTGAGTGAATACATACTAGTATCTCTAAGAGTAAGTGAGTGAGTGTGTGTACCTGTATGGGTGAGTAAGCGGCTGTGTGATTGACTCTATGGGTGAATGAGTAGGTGTGTGAGTAGCTCTATGGGTGACTGACCCAGTGTGTGAGTGGCTGTATGGGTGTATGAGTAGATATGTCAGTGGCTGTATTAATGAGTGAGTGGGAGTATGAGTGGCTGTATGGGTGATTGAGTGCATGTGTGTGTTGATCTATGAATCAGTGAGTGGCATGTAAGTACTGGTAGGTCGCTCCCCCACCACACAGATCCGCCTGTGCTGGCCGCCCGCTGCTGCTGCTGGTAAGATCACCCTTCCGTTTGTGGCCTCGGTGCCCGTATTGCTTGCTTGTCTCCCCTTTTCCCTTTTGTGCCCCCGCTGCCCCCATTTGAACTGTGCCCGTATTTGTGTCCGCTTTCTCTCCCCTTTTCCTTCTGTACCCCTCGCTGCCCCATTTTGAATTGTGCCCGTACTTGTGTCCGCTTTATCTCCACTTTTCCTTCTGTACCCCTCGCTGCCCCATTTTGAATTGTGCCCGTATTTGTGTCCGCTTTCTCTCCCCTTTTCCTTCTGTACCCCTCGCTGCCCCATTTTGAATTGTGCCCGTATTTGTGTCCGCTTTATCTCCACTTTTCCTTCTGTACCCCTCGCTGCCCCATTTTGAATTGTGCCCGTATTTGTGTCCGCTCTCTCTCCACTTTTCCTTCTGTACCCCTCGCTGCCCCATTTTGAATTGTGCCCGTATTTGTGTCCGCTTTCTCTCCACTTTTCCTTCTGTACCCCTCGCTGCCCCATTTTGAATTGTGCCCGTATTTGTGTCCGCTCTCTCTCCACTTTTCCTTCTGTACCCCTCGCTGCCCCATTTTGAATTGTGCCCGTATTTGTGTCCGCTTTCTCTCCCCTTTTCCTTCTGTACCCCTCGCTGCCCCATTTTGAATTGTGCCCGTACTTGTGTCCGCTTTATCTCCACTTTTCCTTCTGTACCCCTCGCTGCCCCATTTTGAATTGTGCCCGTATTTGTGTCCGCTTTCTCTCCCCTTTTCCTTCTGTACCCCTCGCTGCCCCATTTTGAATTGTGCCCGTATTTGTGTCCGCTTTCTCTCCACTTTTCCTTCTGTACCCCTCGCTGCCCCATTTTGAATTGTGCCCGTATTTGTGTCCGCATTCTCTCCACTTTTCCTTCTGTACCCCTCGCTGCCCCATTTTGAATTGTGCCCGTATTTGTGTCCGCTTTCTCTCCACTTTTCCTTCTGTACCCCTCGCTGCCCCATTTTGAATTGTGCCCGTATTTGTGTCCGCTTTCTCTCCCCTTTTCCTTCTGTACCCCTCGCTGCCCCATTTTGAATTGTGCCCGTATTTGTGTCCGCTTTCTCTCCACTTTTCCTTCTGTACCCTCGCTGCCCCATTTTGAATTGTGCCCGTATTTGTGTCCGCTTTCTCTCCACTTTTCCTTCTGTACCCCTCGCTGCCCCATTTTGAATTGTGCCCGTATTTGTGTCCGCTTTCTCTCCACTTTTCCTTCTGTACCCCTCGCTGCCCCATTTTGAATTGTGCCTGTATTTGTGTCCGCTTTCTCTCCACTTTTCCTTCTGTACCCCTCGCTGCCCCATTTTGAATTGTGCCCGTATTTGTGTCCGCTTTCTCTCCACTTTTCCTTCTGTACCCCTCGCTGCCCCATTTTGAATTGTGCCCGTATTTGTGTCCGCTTTCTCTCCACTTTTCCTTCTGTACCCCTCGCTGCCCCATTTTGAATTGTGCCCGTATTTGTGTCCGCTTTCTCTCCACTTTTCCTTCTGTACCCCTCGCTGCCCCATTTTGAATTGTGCCCGTATTTGTGTCCGCTTTCTCTCCACTTTTCCTTCTGTACCCCTCGCTGCCCCATTTTGAATTGTGCCCGTATTTGTGTCCGCTTTCTCTCCACTTTTCCTTCTGTACCCCTCGCTGCCCCATTTTGAATTGTGCCCGTATTTGTGTCTGCTCTCTCTCCACTTTTCCTTCTGTACCCCTCGCTGCCCCATTTTGAATTGTGCCCGTATTTGTGTCCGCTTTCTCTCCACTTTTCCTTCTGTACCCCTCGCTGCCCCATTTTGAATTGTGCCCGTATTTGTGTCCGCTTTCTCTCCACTTTTCCTTCTGTACCCCTCGCTGCCCCATTTTGAATTGTGCCCGTATTTGTGTCCGCTCTCTCTCCACTTTTCCTTCTGTACCCCTCGCTGCCCCATTTTGAATTGTGCCCGTATTTGTGTCCGCTTTCTCTCCACTTTTCCTTCTGTACCCCTCGCTGCCCCATTTTGAATTGTGCCCATATATGTGTCCGCTTTCTCTCCACTTTTCCTTCTGTACCCCTCGCTGCCCCATTTTGAATTGTGCCCGTATTTGTGTCCGCTTTCTCTCCACTTTTCCTTCTGTACCCCTCGCTGCCTCTCGCCACTCCCGCCGCTGCATCCCCGCCCCCCTGACTGCCCATTCGCTGCCCCTGCCTCCCGCCTCCCAGCTGCTCCTCCCTCCCACCTCCCCATAAATGACGGCCGCTGCGCGGTGAGGTGAGCGACCCTTGACCTTGCCAGGTAGGTCGCTCCCCCACCACACAGATCCGCCTGTGCTGGCCGCCCGCTGCTGCTGCTGGTAAGATCGCCCTTCCGTTTGTGGCCTCGGTGCCCGTATTGCTTGCTTGTCTCCCCTTTTCCCTTTTGTGCCCCCGCTGCCCCCATTTGAACTGTGCCCGTATTTGTGTCCGCTTTCTCTCCCCTTTTCCTTCTGTACCCCTCGCTGCCCCATTTTGAATTGTGCCCGTACTTGTGTCCGCTTTATCTCCACTTTTCCTTCTGTACCCCTCGCTGCCCCATTTTGAATTGTGCCCGTATTTGTGTCCGCTTTCTCTCCCCTTTTCCTTCTGTACCCCTCGCTGCCCCATTTTGAATTGTGCCCGTATTTGTGTCCCCTTTATCTCCACTTTTCCTTCTGTACCCCTCGCTGCCCCATTTTGAATTGTGCCCGTATTTGTATCCGCTCTCTCTCCACTTTTCCTTCTGTACCCCTCGCTGCCCCATTTTGAATTGTGCCCGTATTTGTGTCCGCTTTCTCTCCACTTTTCCTTCTGTACCCCTCGCTGCCCCATTTTTGAATTGTGCCCGTATTTGTGTCCGCTTTCTCTCCACTTTTCCTTCTGTACCCCTCGCTGCCCCATTTTGAATTGTGCCCGTATTTGTGTCCGCTTTCTCTCCACTTTTCCTTCTGTACTCCTCGCTGCCCCATTTTGAATTGTGCCCGTATTTGTGTCCGCTTTCTCTCCACTTTTCCTTCAGTACCCCTCGCTGCCCCATTTTGAATTGTGCCCGTATTTGTGTCCGCTTTCTCTCCACTTTTCCTTCTGTACCCTCGCTGCCCCATTTTGAATTGTGCCCGTATTTGTGTCCGCTTTCTCTCCACTTTTCCTTCTGTACCCCTCGCTGCCCCATTTTGAATTGTGCCCGTATTTGTGTCCGCTTTCTCTCCACTTTTCCTTCTGTACCCCTCGCTGCCCCATTTTGAATTGTGCCCGTATTTGTGTCCGCTTTCTCTCACTTTTCCTTCTGTACCCCTCGCTGCCCCATTTTGAATTGTGCCCGTATTTGTGTCCGCTTTCTCTCCACTTTTCCTTCTGTACCCTCGCTGCCCCATTTTGAATTGTGCCCGTATTTGTGTCCGCTTTCTCTCCACTTTTCCTTCTGTACCCCTCGCTGCCCCATTTTGAATTGTGCCCGTATTTGTGTCCGCTCTCTCTCCACTTTTCCTTCTGTACCCCTCGCTGCCCCATTTTGAATTGTGCCCGTATTTGTGTCCGCTTTCTCTCCACTTTTCCTTCTGTACCCCTCGCTGCCCCATTTTGAATTGTGCCCGTATTTGTGTCCGCTTTCTCTCCACTTTTCCTTCTGTACCCCTCGCTGCCCCATTTTGAATTGTGCCCGTATTTGTGTCCGCTTTCTCTCCACTTTTCCTTCTGTACCCCTCGCTGCCCCATTTTGAATTGTGCCCGTATTTGTGTCCGCTTTCTCTCCACTTTTCCTTCTGTACCCCTCGCTGCCCCATTTTGAATTGTGCCCGTATTTGTGTCCGCTTTCTCTCCACTTTTCCTTCTGTACCCCTCGCTGCCCCATTTTGAATTGTGCCCGTATTTGTGTCCGCTCTCTCTCCACTTTTCCTTCTGTACCCCTCGCTGCCCCATTTTGAATTGTGCCCGTATTTGTGTCTGCTTTCTCTCCACTTTTCCTTCTGTACCCCTCGCTGCCCCATTTTGAATTGTGCCCGTATTTGTGTCCGCTTTCTCTCCACTTTTCCTTCTGTACCCCTCGCTGCCCCATTTTGAATTGTGCCCGTATTTGTGTCCGCTTTCTCTCCACTTTTCCTTCTGTACCCCTCGCTGCCCCATTTTGAATTGTGCCCGTATTTGTGTCCGCTTTCTCTCCACTTTTCCTTCTGTACCCCTCGCTGCCTCTCGCCACTCCCGCCGCTGCGTCCCTGCGGCCCCGCCCCTGACTGCCCATTCGCTGCCCCTGCCTCCCACCTCCCAGCTGCTCCTCCCTCCCACCTCCCCATAAATGGCGGCCGCTGCGCGGTGAGGTGAGCGACCCTTGACCTTGCCAGGTAGGTCGCTCCCCCACCACACAGATCCGCCTGTGCTGGCCGCCCGCTGCTGCTGCTGGTAAGATCGCCCTTCCGTTTGTGGCCTCGGTGCCCGTATTGCTTGCTTGTCTCCCCTTTTCCCTTTTGTGCCCCCGCTGCCCCCATTTGAACTGTGCCCGTATTTGTGTCCGCTTTCTCTCCCCTTTTCCTTCTGTACCCCTCGCTGCCCCATTTTGAATTGTGCCCGTACTTGTGTCCGCTTTATCTCCACTTTTCCTTCTGTACCCCTCGCTGCCCCATTTTGAATTGTGCCCGTATTTGTGTCCGCTTTCTCTCCCCTTTTCCTTCTGTACCCCTCGCTGCCCCATTTTGAATTGTGCCCGTATTTGTGTCCGCTTTATCTCCACTTTTCCTTCTGTACCCCTCGCTGCCCCATTTTGAATTGTGCCCGTATTTGTGTCCGCTCTCTCTCCACTTTTCCTTCTGTACCCCTCGCTGCCCCATTTTGAATTGTGCCCGTATTTGTGTCCGCTTTCTCTCCACTTTTCCTTCTGTACCCCTCGCTGCCCCATTTTTGAAGTGTGCCCGTATTTGTGTCCGCTTTCTCTCCACTTTTCCTTCTGTACCCCTCGCTGCCCCATTTTGAATTGTGCCCGTATTTGTGTCCGCTTTCTCTCCACTTTTCCTTCTGTACCCCTCGCTGCCCCATTTTGAATTGTGCCCGTATTTGTGTCCGCTTTCTCTCCACTTTTCCTTCTGTACCCCTCGCTGCCCCATTTTGAATTGTGCCCATATTTGTGTCCGCTTTCTCTCCACTTTTCCTTCTGTACCCCTCGCTGCCCCATTTTGAATTGTGCCCGTATTTGTGTCCGCTTTCTCTCCACTTTTCCTACTGTACCCCTCGCTGCCCCATTTTGAATTGTGCCCGTATTTGTGTCCGCTTTCTCTCCACTTTTCCTTCTGTACCCCTCGCTGCCCCATTTTGAATTGTGCCCGTATTTGTGTCCGCTTTCTCTCCACTTTTCCTTCTGTACCCCTCGCTGCCCCATTTTGAATTGTGCCCGTATTTGTGTCCGCTTTCTCTCCACTTTTCCTTCTGTACCCCTCGCTGCCCCATTTTGAATTGTGCCCGTATTTGTGTCCGCTCTCTCTCCACTTTTCCTTCTGTACCCCTCGCTGCCCCATTTTGAATTGTGCCCGTATTTGTGTCCGCTTTCTCTCCACTTTTCCTTCTGTACCCCTCGCTGCCCCATTTTGAAATGTGCCCGTATTTGTGTCCGCTTTCTCTCCACTTTTCCTTCTGTACCCCTCGCTGCCCCATTTTGAATTGTGCCCGTATTTGTGTCAGCTTTCTCTCCACTTTTCCTTCTGTACCCCTCGCTGCCCCATTTTGAATTGTGCCCGTATTTGTGTCCGCTTTCTCTCCACTTTTCCTTCTGTACCCCTCGCTGCCCCATTTTGAATTGTGCCCGTATTTGTGTCCGCTCTCTCTCCACTTTTCCTTCTGTACCCCTCGCTGCCCCATTTTGAATTGTGCCCGTATTTGTGTCCGCTTTCTCTCCACTTTTCCTTCTGTACCCCTCGCTGCCCCATTTTGAATTGTGCCCGTATTTGTGTCCGCTTTCTCTCCACTTTTCCTTCTGTACCCCTCGCTGCCCCATTTTGAATTGTGCCCGTATTTGTGTCCGCTTTCTCTCCACTTTTCCTTCTGTACCCCTCCCTGCCCCATTTTGAATTGTGCCCGTATTTGTGTCCGCTTTCTCTCCACTTTTCCTTCTGTACCCCTCGCTGCCTCTCGCCACTCCCGCCGCTGCGTCCCTGCGGCCCCGCCCCTGACTGCCCATTCGCTGCCCCTGCCTCCCAGCTGCTCCTCCCTCCCACCTCCCCATAAATGGCGGCCGCTGCGCGGCCGCGCCGCTGGCGCGCCGAAGGCGCGCCTAAGGCAAGCCCGTCTGCGCCCGTCCGCGCCTGGACCGCGCCCAGCGCCAAACCCCCTGGCCCCCGCAGCAGCCAACCCACCCACCGGACTTACGACACCGCCACCCTCAACGCACTCAACACCGGCCGCATCCCCGGCTGCCACCGTGCCACCCCAGGACGCTCCCACGGACCCTTCGCCTGCCAATCCTGCAAGTTCTCCTGCCTCCGGACCTGCACCACACCTGCCAAGCCGAGCACCAGCAGCAACTACCTGAAGTGCTTCCTGCTCAACACCCGCTCCGTCCACAGACACGCCGTGGAACTTTGGAACCTGCTCGACTCCACATCACCAGACGTCGCTTTCCTCACGGAAACATGGATGAACGCCTCCTCAGCGCCCGACATCGCCATCGCCATCCCGGACGGATACAAGATCACCCGAAGGGACCGCGCAAACCAGACAGGAGGAGGCATCGCCATCGTCCACAAGAACACCATCCGCATCACGACCAACTCCGACGACACCTTCACAGCCGGCGAACACCTGCACTTCCAGATACACACCGACCCCAAGACCACCCTCAGAGGCACCCTCATCTACAGACCCCCAGGACCACGCACACAATTCAGCGAAGACATCGCCGACCTCATCAGCCCGCACGCCCTCCCCTCGGCTGACTACATCCTCCTTGGGGACCTCAACTTCCACCTAGAGAACAACAACGATCGCAACACCACCACCCTGCTGGACAACCTCGCCAACCTCGGACTCAAGCAACTGGTGACCACCCCCACACACCTCGCCGGCCACACGCTTGACCCCGTCTTCTCCTCCAGCAAGGACATCTCCTTCAGCCACACCACCGGACTCCACTGGACAGACCACAGCTGCGTCCACTTCAGCTTCAGCAGGATCACCACGCACCACCACCCGCAACAGTTTCCGCGCAGAAGCTGGAACAAGATCACCACCGACCAACTCACCACATCCCTGAGCCAGAACCCTCCCGCCAGCTCAACGAACCCCAACCAAGCCGCCAGCAACCTCACAAGATGGATCACCAACTGCGCAGACGACCTCGCCCCATTGAAGACCCCCCAGTCAGACCCGGCAACAAGAAAGCATCCTGGTTCACCGACGAACTCAAGATATCCAAGAAGAACTGCCGGGCCCTCGAGAAAGCATGGCGCAGAGACCCGACTGCAGACAACATGACCACCCTCAAGCACGCCACCCGAAAACACCACCAGCTGATCCACACCACCAAGAAAACCGCATTCAAGGAACGACTGGACAACAACGCCCACAACAGCAAGGAACTCTTCATCATCGTCAAAGAACTCTCGAACCCCAGCGCCGGAAACAACGACATCACTCCCTCGCAAGACCTCTGCAACTCGCTCGCCTCGTTCTTCCACAGCAAGATCGCAGACATACACTACAGTTTCAGCACACAGCCGACGTACCCTACGACCGTTCCAACGCCCCCACCTCCACCCTCCGAGCCTGGACCCCTATCAACACCGAAGACACTATCCGCACGATGAACTCCATCCACTCCGGATCACCAACCGACCCCTGCCCTCACCACGTCTTCAACAAGGCCGACGCCGTCATCGCACCCCACCTCCGGGACATCATCAACACCTCCTTCGTCACCGCCACCTTCCCAGAGAGCTGGAAGCACGCCGAACTCAGCGCCCTACTGAAGAAACCGTCAGCAGACCCCACCGACCTCAAAAACTACCGCCACATCTCGCTCCTTCCTTTTCCTGCCAAAGTCATCGAGAAGACCGTCAACAGACAACTGGCCGCCTTCCTCGAGACGAATGGATCCTCGACCACTCGCAGTCCGGCTTCCGGGCCAACCACAGCACCGAGACCGCACTCATCGCAGCTACCGACGACATCCGAGCCCTGCTCGACAACGGGAAACAGCGGCCCTCATCCTCCTGGACCTCTCCGCAGCGTTCGACACAGTCTGCCACCGCACCCTAGTGCAACGCCTGAACAACGGCGGAATCCAAGAGAAGGCACTGGAGTGGATCATCTCCTTCCTCGCCGGAAGAACCCAGAGAGTCCGCCTCCCCCGTTCAGTTCCGAGGCCACCGAAGTCATCTGCGGCGTACCACAAGGATCATCACTCAGCCCCACCCTCTTCAACGTCTACATGAGCCCCCTCGCAGCCATCGCACGCCAACACAACCTCAACATCATCTCCTACGCCGACGACACCCAGCTGATCCTCTCCCTCACCAACGACTCCACAACCGCCAGAACCAACCTACATGAAGGGATGAAGGACGTAGCCGAGTGGATGAGGAACAGCCGCCTGAAACTGAACTCAGATAAAACGAAAGTCCTCATCCTAGGATCATCACCCTCTGCCTGGGACGACTCCTGGTGGCCCCCTGCCCTGGGCAACGCACCCAAACCAACGGACCACGCACGCAACCTGGGCTTCATCCTGGACTCCTCCCTCTCAATGACCCGACAAATCAACGCCGTCTCCTCGTCTTGCTTCAACATCCTACGCATGCTGCGCAAGATCTTCCGGTGGATCCCCACCGAAACCAGGAAGAAGGTCACCCAGGCCCTCGTCACCAGCCGACTGGACTACGGCAACTCCCTCTACACCGGAACCACAGCCAAACTTCAAAAAAGACTCCAACGCATCCAGAACGCCTCAGCTCGACTCATCCTGGACATCCCCCGACACAGCCACATCGCCGGACACCTGAGAGACCTGCACTGGCTCCCCGTCAGCAAGAGAATCACGTTCCGACTCCTCACCCACGCACACAAAGCTCTCCACAACCAAGGCCCCAGATACCTCAACGACCGTCTGACCTTCTACACTCCCACCCGCCAGCTACGATCGACCAACCACGCCCTCGCCGCCGTCCCCCGCATCCGAAGAGCCACAACGGGAGGAAGATCCTTCTCCTACCTGGCTACCAAGACGTGGAACTCCCTACCCATCCACCTCCGCCTTACCCAAGACCACCTCTCCTTCAGGAAGCAACTCAAGACCTGGCTGTTCGAACAGTAGCGGACCCCCCTCCCCCAAGCGCCTTGAGACCCTCCGGGTGAGTAGCGCGCTATACAAATGCTTGATTGATTGATTGATTGATTGATGGTATGGGTGTGTGAATGGGTTTGAGAATGGTAGTATCGAAGTTGGATTGGGTGTATAAAAGGTTATAGGGGGTGTGAGTGGGTGCATGAGAGATTCTGTGGATGATGTCATCAGTGATGTCATTTGAGATGCATCAATGATGTCACTTACCATGTCATGAGTGATGTAATATGTGAGGTCATAAGCAGTGCATTGCGGGGTGTGAGTTATAGTTAGCTAACTATGACAGCTGAATTTCACTGGTTTTGTATGAGTGAAACCTGAGCCTAACTACAACATCCCTGTAACCTCTGTTTTTTTCAGTGAATTTCTTAGGTTTTTTAAATGCTAATTCCTAACTACAACGTCCCTGTAACCTTTGTTTTTTTCAGTGAATTTCTATGGTTTTTTAAGTAGTAGTCGCATTTGCAGAGTGGTGGAGAAAGGGGTCGGGCCTCCAACCACCACTCAGGAATCCCGCTGTGTAGGACTTACAGGAGGTGCCAGCATGGCTTCTTGGCCCCTGTGGTCACTCAAGAGCAAAGTGGGCTTCATCCTCCAACCAGTAGTGCGCCAGGAGCCGCGTTTGCAAAGTGGTGGAGAAAGGAGACATGGCTTCCAAAGACCTCTTAGCAATCCCACTGTGTGGGACTTACTGGAGGTAACAGGAGAGGTAGTTGGCCCCCAAGGACATCCTTGGGGGCCAACTGCCCCTCCTGTTACCTCCAGTAAGTCCCACAAAGCAGGACTGCTGAGAGGTTGCCGGAGGCCACGTCCCCTTTCTTCACCACTCTGCAAACATGCCTCCTGGTGCACTACTAGTTGGAGGATGAAGGCCTTCTGGCTCCTAAGGGTCCTTGGGGGCCAACTACCCCTCCTTTTACCTGCAGTAAGTCCCACACAGTGGGACTGCTGAGAGGTTTTCGGTGGCCACATCCCCTTTCTCCACCACTCTGCAAACGCACCTCCTGGTGCACTACTAGTTGGGGGATGAAGTCCCGTTGGTTCTTCAGGGTCCTTGGGGGTCAACTACCCCTCCTGTTACTTCCAGTAAGTCCCACACAGCTGGAGTGCTAAGATGTTGCCTGAGGCCATGCCCCCTTTCTCCACCACTCTGCACTCTACCTCCTGGTGCACTACTGGGTGGGGGAAGAAGTCCACTTTAGTCCTGAGGCCCTCAGGCATGAAGTGGAATTCACTCCCCAACCAGTAGTGTGCCAGGAGGTGCATTGCAGAGTGGTGGAGAAAGGAGGCTGGGCCTCCGGTGAGTTGCTGTTTTTTTAAATTAATTTATTTCTATTCTTTGGGAATGAGGGCTCCGTAGCTCCCCTTCCCTGAGCTGATTTTGTTCCCAGGGAGCCCATCCCCCAGGGACAGGCATTTTTAGAATGGGGAGGGCAGTCAGTGGCCCCCTCCTGGGCCAATTTCTGCCCTGGTGACCCCATCCTGTGGGGCCTGCCCCTTTTTAAAAATTGTTATTTATTTAAAAAAGGGAGGGGGGCTGCTCAGCCCCCCTCCCGGGCCGATTTTGGCCCCTAGGACCCCATCCCCCGGGGCCTGGCCTCTATACTGGGTGCCCTGGTCCCACCCAGGGCAACAAGTCATTTTTGTTGGGGACTGCAAGGGGAGCTTGAAGGCCCCCGCGGTCACTATCGGATCCCCGCATCCAGCGGGAGCCGGCATTGGTTTTGGACAGAGGGAGCTGCTGAACATGCAGCTCTCTCTGTCCAAAAGCAATTCTGCTCCGCTTTCAGCAAGCAAGAGCATTAACAATGATCCATGCAGCCCCCTTGCATTTAGTTTAAAAAATGCCCTGGGGAGGTGTCGGTCCCCGGGGCTGCAGGGGGTATGAGTGGCCCCCCTACATTTAATTTCAATGACACCCCAGGGAGGTGGCGGTCCAACTGACTGCTGGGGATCCACACGCCCCCCCTGCATTCAATTTAAATAAAACCCCGGGGAGGTGGCGGTCCCCAGTGCTGTGGGGGGTCTGCGTTGCCCCCCACATTCAATTTAAATAAAGCCCTGGGACGGTGGCTCTCATTTGCTGAAAGCACAGCAGTGTTTGCTGTGGCTTGACGGAAGCTGTGCTCCTGCCAAGTCATGGCAAACACTAATATCCCTGGGATGGGCAACCCGGGACATTGCTGGAGCCAGCGCTGGGGGGGTGGTGGTCTACGGCTCCATGAAGGGGGCTGCCCTACCCCCCTCTTTCAAGTGTTTAGCCCAGGGGAGGTGGTGGTCCCTGGGGGGCCGCAACACACCCTCTTAATTATTCTGTTTGTGCCCGGGGAGGTGGCGGTTCCGGGGCTGTGGGGAGGCCATAAGGCCTTTCCCGCATTCTTTTTATAATAATGTATGTGCCCCGGGGAAGTGGTGGTCCCTGGGGCTTAGAATGGAGTTAGGAGGGGGGCCCCGTGCACCCCCCTCCTATATATTTTACACATGCCCCCAAGACCAGGCCCATCCGGTTCCAGCACAATTCCCGACAATGTCTTAGTAAAAAAAACTTGTTTGGCCCTGTGGTAATCCCACAGGAGGCCTAGGGGGTCAGGTTTTTTAGATGACTCGGTTCAACCGAGTCACAAGATGGCTGCCAACACTTCCTGGTTTGAAGTGTCGGCAGCCAATCAGATCTCAGCATGAGATCTCAAAATGGGGAGGCGAATCCTCTGCGTCCCCAGTTGTATATCTTAAAAATATTTAAATAACTCCACAACTACTGAACAGATTTACACCATTTAACAAATAGGGTGCATTTTCTGGCCTAACAGCTAACTTCCTGCCAAACTTGGTGTAATTCCATTCAACCGTTCGGGCTGTAGCTGTGTCTAAAGTTTCCTATGGAAATTAACATGGAGAAAAAGTGTTGTGGGACCCCCCTATTCTCTCAGCCCCTGCTTGATGGATCACCCCTATATTTTTAAGACACCAGCTGAAGTGACTGGCAAACTAGTTTTGAAACTTTTGCGATGATTCGTCAAACGACGCAAAAGTTATTGCCAAAAGAAAAATGCTCTTCCTATGGAAACGACATCCTAACTATAACTACCTACTGCCGACTGCCAGTAGGTTAGATCTACATTTGAGATGTCATCAGTGATGTCACTGACCATGTCAAGAGTGATGTAATATGTGAGGCCATTGCGGGGGCGCAAGTTATAGTTAACTCAGCTAACTATAACTGCTGAATTTCTCTGGTTTCGTACGAGTAAAATGTCAACCTAACTATAACGTCCCTGTAACCTTAGGTTTTTTCAGTGAATATATATCTCAAATGACATCAATGATGGCATCACTGATGACATCATTCAGTAATTGAAAGAGTTTCCCAAAACTTACCGAGTGTTAAATGTAGATAGTAAGGTAAAAGGCTGATAAAGTGTTTTTATGGGTGAGTCAGTGGGTGTGTATATGCAGTATAGAAGAGTGAGTATGTATGTTAGTGACTGTAAACATTAGTGAGTATCTGTTTGTGAGTTTTTGTATGGATGAGTGAGTGGTGTCTTTATGGGTGAGTCAATGGGTGTGTGTATGAAGTATAGAAGAGTAAGTATGTATGTTAGAGACTGTAAACATGAGTGAGTATCTGTTTGTGAGTTTTTGTATGGATGAGTGAGTGGTGTCTTAGTAGTTGTATGTGTAAGTTAGTAGGTGTGTGAGTATATGTATAAGTGAGTGAGTGTGAAATTGGGTACAATGGTGATTGAGTGGGTGAATGAATGGCTCTATGCGTGATTGTGCAGGTGTAAATATATATACATATATTCACTGAAACATATATATATATATATTGACTGAAAAAACCAAGGGTTACAGTGACAATATAGTAAAGTTGACGTTTAACCCACACAAAACCATAGGAATTCAGCAATTATAATTACATTTATAGTTATACTTATGTTAAGAAACTATAACTTGTCATCTAAAGTTATTAACAGTACGAGTTATAGTTTCTTCAGATAAGTATAACTATAACTGCTGAATTTCTATGGTTTTGTGTGGGTAACGCATCAACCTAACTATAATGTCCCTGTAGTCCATGTTTTTTTTTGTGAATATATTTATGTGGTTCTCCTGCACAGATGTATTGATTCAAATTCTGCAGAATGTAGACAGCTAAGTTTGCATATGTATCCAGTTTCCAGGTACAGAGACACACACAGACACACACAGACACGTACACTGTGTTGTACTGGGGAAATAACTTAATCTCATTTTCATGAACGCATTCATCTGCACAAATTTGAAGTGGTTAAAAAAGGAGCAAGCGTATCAGTGGTACTAAGTGATTCATGAAAACAAGAAATGTATAGTTGAGGTTTATATCGAAGTAAATTATCCACATTGTTAGGGATATCTGAGCCGTATGATTGTTTTGTTTCGATTTACCATCAGTTACATTTCTCAAACATCATCTCTAGCATAATCTGATAAGAAAGCAAAGAAAATAAAAGATTGAACAGATAGATATAAATTTCTTGAAGTACAAGAAAAAATATTTTTAAGGACTGTCAAAATAAATATTTTATCACAGTGCATGCAAACTTTCAGTCTTTGGTATAGGTTACCATAAAAAAGTAGTCTTTTTGCCTGTATCGGTGTTATCAAGCCCACGGTTGTAGAGGTTTTTAGAGAGATATGGCATTTGTAGACACACAACTTGTTCTGAAAATCGTGTGATAGTTGACAAAGTGGGCTCTGGTCCTGTTTCAAGAACTGAGAGTGATGTTTTAGAACAAGAAGCAACGTTTAGGAATATGACATATTATTTAGTTTTTCTGTTTTCACGAAGATTAGCAATAAAATATTTTTTTAAATTTCCTGATGAACAGTGGATAAAACAATTGTGTACATTTTGCTCCAGGAAGAAATTTGAGTTATCTCTTTTGAAGACTAGCACGGAGAACAATCGCGGTCAAATTCAACTATAACATTACGTGTTGCTTTGTCAGTGAATTTCAATATGTAAGGTGAATGTCACAGATTACAGAGGTAGTGTAAACTTAGCTCTCTTAAAAGAACTTATGGCAGAAGTTGATGTAGAATGGTCTTGTTCTCTCTCGCAGAAATTAGGCATAAGGTCACTTACAATGAAAGATCATACATCAAGCTAATAGGACAAAATACAATGAGAAGTGAAACAGGGTATTGACCATTGCCAGGAGCAGAGCATGCTGGCTTGAAATTTTAAAATCTTGAAGCATCCTTATGTCATTAAAGATTGCCTCTGATCAGTTTTTGGAGGAGGCTCGCATCGATTTTTGGAAGCTCCAGTTCCATCCCATCAGGGGCTTCCATCAGAAGGGAACTGGCACGGGAACACTTTAATTCACTGCACTCATAGTGGTGTCGATAGGGGCTTGTAAATATGCCCCTTAGTGTGGCCACAAAACAGAGACAAAAAGTGGAGTGAAGTGATCTCTTGACACTTTGGGGCATATTTACAAGCCCCTATCGCCACAGGAACGTCACTTTTTATGACGTTCCCGTGGCAATAGGGGCTTCGCCTTATTTACAAGGCAGCGTTAAGCCACTTAATGTGGCTTACTGCTGCCTTGTAAATAAGGCCCCCTTTCACGCTGTGCTTAGGGTGAAAGGAGAGGGCAATGGATGTTGCTGTGGGCGTTCCACCGCAACACCCATTGATTCTGACGCTGCCTCCTATTTACAAGGGAGGTGTAAATAGGAGGCAATGCCAGAATTAAGACCAGGAAAAACCTGCTGTTTTCATGTGTGCTGCGTTGTACAGCACACATGAAAACAGAAAAAGGCCAATGATTGTTTATGTACAGGAAGGTCCCCCTTCCTGCTCATAAACAACTCGTTGTAACTACCCCTTTAACGGGTGATGCATTGCTGAGAATGTTATGTACATCATAAGTGTGTTGAGGGGACCTGGAAGGTCAGAGTGACAGTTATCTCTACTGCTGCTGGTGGTGTCCTCTGGTGGGTGTAAATAAACTCTTACTTCAAGATGAAATACAAGGATCTTTTGTTTTATTACAATCATTTTTTTAAAATGCAGTTTTGCAACTTCTATGTGTGCTGCCTTAAGCAGCACACATAGAAGTTACAAAACAGCATTTAAAGATTGTTTGTGTGCAGGAAGGGGACCTTCTTGCACATAAACAATCTTCCCCTGCACGCAGACATCCTTGCACTATGGTGCAAGGGTGCCTGCGTAGGCTCTAGGCTGTTAAGTGTAGCGCCAGCGCAGGGGGGAACGCAGGGCTGCATCATATTCTTGTAAATATGGTGCAGCCCTGCGTTCCTGAAGTGGTGGAGTGAGGCGTTAAGCCAGGAAGTCTAACGCCTCACTCCGCCACTTCCCTTGTAAATATGCCCCAGAGAGTCAGCGAGAAGGAATGTGGCCATACTACTGAGAAAAAAAAGTATCAGGATGAGAAGGATGATGGGATGGAGAGCAGGGGTTCACGCATGATATAGCCTTCAAGCATTGGAACGTTTCTGTGATGTAGAGACAAAAAGCAAGACTATAACCTTAAACAGATGAAATGCAGAAGGAGGGCACAGCAGTAAACATAGAGCAAAAGACACTTCATAATAGAGAAAACAAGAATATCTGTCTAGCCTTGAGACAAGAGTTAACTGAGTAGAGCTATTAAAAGTGTAAGCATTGTATATGAAAGAAGAGCAGAAGCGTTGTCATGATGCAGAGACAAAGAGTAGGAGTGCATCAAAGATGCAAATATTAAGAGCAGTAGTGTGTGAATTACACATCAGCAGTGTGGCCATGACAGAGCTAAAACCACAATAGGGTGACTGTGGCCCATGGATGAAGTGCACAAGTGTTACCAATACACAGACACAAAGATAAGGACTATGGACCGAAAGTGGAGAAAAGAGAGCAGATTTGCACTTTTTCCGGTTCGAAAGTATCACCCGCATTTGCTCACAGTGCAAATTTTCCACATGAGAAGAAACGATTTTGCAAAGGAGTTTTTGTTCCACTATCCTTCTTTTTGCAGGTTTTTGCTTTAAACTTTGCAAACATTGCTGTGTTTAGATTGATTGTAAGGTTTCAAAATATTCTTGAAGTTGCAAAGGGAATTCCTTTGAACTTTGCACAACAGGCTTATATCCTTCCCTCTTTGGGCTCAATCGTCTCCTTTTTTTGCACTTTGTTCTAGAATGCTTTTTTCCTCCTTTTCCACTTACTGTATTTGCACGCAAAATTAATGATTTTCTTAACTGCCCCTGTTTTGTACATGGAAAGGAACCAACATTAAAGGCCTTCTATGTACCTTAATACTGTTAGTGATTTTCGAAGGAGTCTTTGAAGGCAAATGGAGCCTGGATGCAGTGGCGGCTCGCAGAGGGAGTGCTGCGGGGCGGGGGAGGGGCTGGGTGGGGGGGGTAGTGGAGTCGGACATACGACGGGCAGGAATAAAGTAAATAAATAAATAAATAAAACTATTTACCTTGCGCCCGCTGCATCGCCGAGTGCGAAGCAGCGAGCGCAAGGTAAATACTTTTATTTATTTATGTACTTACTTTACTCCTGCCCGTGCGATGCAGCGAGCGCAAGGTAAATACTTTTATTTATTTATTTACTTACTTTACTCCTGCCCGTCGTATGTCTGACTCCACTACCCCCCACTCAGCCCCTCTCCCGCCCCACCGCCCCGCAGCACTCCCTCTGCGAGCCGCCACTGCCTGGATGTCAATGGAAGAAGCTACTCTAAAGGTCCCTCTACATAAAGTAAGTCTCCAACTGTGACTGACTCCCTTGCTCTTAACCAACAGCTAGATGGCATTTCCAGTCCAGGGAAGGGGGTTTTATGTGATCCAGGGCATATTGTTTCAAGGTTCCATCCAAGCAGCTTGGGCTAAAAAATGGTCTGAAATTCTTGAAGACCTACAGTTCCTGTGTCATCCCAAGGGCACAGCACAAAAGGCTGTGCATGCCTTCCTTTCTTAAACCTCACACAATGGCTCTAGCAGTTGTTACCTTCCTGGCATCTGACTTGACTGAGGGGCCTGGTGGGCTCTACATCTCTCACAGAACTGAGGCCTGCTGTAATCACAACTCACTGAATAATAAAAAACAATGAGCAAATATTTTTCTATTCATTATATGAATTGTAGATGAACTGTGAAACTTACTGTTTTTACATCAGGGGTTCATTACAGCAACATCTGAAAAATGAACAGAGTAAATTATTTCACTGTGTACACACCAGGGGGCATATTTACGTTCCCTGGCGCATCCCTGCATATCAGCAGGGATGCGCCAGGGAAAATGCGTCACGCAAGTTTACCCTTGCGCCACGTCCGATGTGCCGCATTTACAATGCGGCGCATCGTGGCGCAAGGATAAGCAGATCCGTGACGCATCTGCCGGCGGAAGGTTGGCGCAGTGCTGAAGTTGTGTCGCAAGCGCGACGCAACTCCAGCACTGTTCCAACCTTCCCTATCCCTAACATGGTGCGTCAACCCTTACGCCTGCTTTAAGCAGGCGTAAGGATTTGACGCACCAGCGTCGGAAAAGTGACTGCGTGAAATCTTGTAGATTTCACTACGTCACTTTTCCGAGGCGTTCCTGCGCCGGAACGCCCCCCCCCCTGCGCCGGTACGCCCACATGAAACCTGACGCAGGTTTCATGTGGCGCAGGGGTTTACTATGTGACGCATCTCCCTAGATGCGTCACGTTGTAAATATAGCGCAACGCGGCGCATGGTTTGCGTCGCCGCTGCGTCACATGCGTGACGCAACGGCGGCGCAAAAGTGGCGCAAGGGGCTTGTAAATATGCCCCTGAATGTTTTCATTGGCGCACTGTTGAGCCCGGCTGTCCCTGGTTCCAAATGCTGTCTGACAAACAAGAAGCAATACCCAAAGCGATAGAAGGACCTTTCATCTCTGAAACAAGTTCGACAGCAGGGAAGGCAAATGAAACACTCCTTTCAGCTGATGATTACAAAATACATTGGGGCTTATTTACAAGGCCCTTGCGCCACTTTTGCGTCATTTTTAACATGGGAAAAGTGACGCAAAAGTGGCGCAAGGGGCTTGTAAATCTGCCCCATTGCTTCTACCAAATGTGCCACACCGGTACTGTTGTGCATATAGCATGTTCTTTCAAAAGGCTGAGGTGACAAGGCTTTCTGCTTTAAAAAAACTCAGGGGCATATGTACAAGGAGTTAACGCCGCCTTAGCGGCACTTTTCCGACGGTTTTGCGGCGAGATTTTTATCGCCTTATGTACAAGCTGCCGCTAGATTCTGTTAGCGGCAGTTTTCCGGCGAAAACGTCCAATCTAAAGATCGCCACTTCGGTTAGCAATAATGACATGCAAGAGAGGTGTTCCCATGCAAAAACGGCCGCTAACCCCACTTCGTGATATTTACAAGGGGATTCCTGAACTTTGGAGGACCAAAAAAACTGCCGCAAACTGCAGTTAGAGGCAGTTTTTTAAGACCAGAATATAGCTGGTCTTAAAAATGGAGATAACACTTGGGGCCTCTTTTAAGCAGGTTTTGGTGCTGGACAGCGCTGCAAGCAGTGTTGCTGCGCTGCCCTGCGACAAAACTATAGGGCAGGAATGTGCACTATCAATAAGATAGTGCGCATTCCTGGGCCTCAGTCATGAAAAGTGTTGCAGCGCTGCGACAAGACAGCGTTGCAACACTTTTCACTACCCCTTTCTTGCGACACCATGGATGCGCTGTATTCACTGGACAGCGCTCCATGACGCAAGTAATGACAGATACATCTGGAATCCCGACGTATCTGTCTGCGCTAAAGTCATGCATTGATGCAGACGTGTCACAACCATGACGCAACTCCAGCAATGCATGGGGCCAGCCTAACCCTGTGGCACTGTGTCATCCTTATGCCTGCCATCAGGCAGGCATAAGGTACTGACGCAGTGCCGTTCTTGAGGGGTGCCAGGGTGTCGGCGCAGTTGGAGATCCATCGGTGGCGGTTCCGCGCTGCGGTGTCATCGTCTGTAAGCGTTGGCAGAGTGGTGGTGCTGAGGTAGTTGACGAGACGTTCTTCGGTGGCATTGATCCAGCTGTGAGGGGGGGGCGATGATGTCGGTGGTGTACGGTGGGCATGGTGAAGACGTGATGTATACAATGATGGTCGGTCCAGGAGAGTCCGGTGGTGTGGCTGTAGTTGAAGTTCATGCTGGCGGAGGAGAAGTGCTCGACCGTGTGTCCTGCTATGTGGCTTGCTGCGGTGACTAGCTGCTTGAGTCTGATGTTGTGGAGCTTTCCAAGGAGGGGGTGGTGTTCTGGTCACTGGGGTTGCCCAGGTAGAACTTGAGTTCACCGAGTAGGATGTCGTCGGTGGATGGGAGAGCCTTGGGTGCAATGAGGACTACAATGGTATCGGAGAATGGGGGTTCATGGCCCGGGGTGCCTGCAGATGAGGGTGCCGCAGAGGATGGGGTTGGGGTTGGTCCGGATCTGGAAGTTGAGGTGTTCCATGGTCACCATTGAGTCATTAGAGTGTGTGGTCAGTCTGAGTGTGCCTCTGTAGATGATAGCAATGCCTCCTCCTGGACAGTCGGGGTGGTCCTTGTGGGTGATTTAGTAGCCGTCAGTGATGGCGATGGCGATGTCCGGTCCGGAACAGAGGATGGCAGGCGATGTGGCGTCCAGGGTTGATGGCGAGGAGGGTGCTGGCGTCGTAGCGGTGGAGTGTCCGAGAGAAAGGGTGCTTGGTGCTGAGCATGTTCCAGGGGCAGACAGACGCAGACAGGCTTACCTATGGCTTGCCTTTGGCACGGGAGGCGTCCATTACAACGCAGGCATTACATCATAACGCCTTTACAACACCACCCCAACAGCGCAGGTGCCTTTACATCGCATTCCATTACAACGCATTGTGAGGTCAGTAATGGGATATTTTTAAGTTTTAGGGTGGGTATGGGTTTCGGGTGTCGGAGATTAAATTTGGGGTGTATTATGGGGTAAAATTTAAAATTTGGGGTGTGTTTTGGGGTCAATTATGAAAATTGGGGCATGAATTTGGGTCAAATATGATTTTTAGGGTCTGTTTTGGGGGCTCCAAGATGAATTGTAGGGTTCAGGGTTTGCTTTGGAGTGCAAGGGTTAGTTTTAGGGTTGCACTCACTGAAGTGGGAATAGTAATATTTACATCTCCGCTATCCAACACCTTCCCTACTGTTGCAATATGCCTAGTATTAGTATGTATTGTAATGGAATGCGATGTAATGGTATGCATCGTAACTTCATATATACCTTTGGCACACCAGTGGTACGCCCTCTGCGCATGGCCGCACATCAGCTGCCATTGAGAAGTGCTGTGGGGGGGCTGGACAGCTGGGAGGTGGGAAACGCCGGAAAGGACACTGGATGGGGCGTGGACACGGGGGTGTGTGTGTGAGCGGGTGTTGTAAATATTTAAATGAGAGAAATCTTAACTCGAGGCCGGGTACCCTTTCTTCGTTGCTCCTGCTCTCCTGAGTCTGCTTCCAGGAACAGGAAGTAGGGAGCCAGGCTCCCTAACCTAAGCCAATCACAACGCTGTAATGCAGCGTTGGAATTGGTCATAGGCACCGGGACAAGGCGTTCAGCCAGGGGCTGGAGGGGTGGGCATGTTCTCCATGCAGGCTGTAATGAAGCCTGCATTGCGAACAGGACAGTGCGCATGACTGCTTTGGGCGGCCTGAGTGGGCCGACCAAACAGTCATTGCACACTTGAGTGGGCATGCCACTCCGCCCCTGCCCTGCTCCGTGAGTGGAGCAGCCCTACCCACCCACCCGCCCGCCCGCAAAGGAAACATAGCACGATTACATCAGGAAGTTATCATCATGTGATGATTTTTCCTCTTCTTGCACTGCTTGAAAGCAGTGGGGCGACGCTCTTCCGCTATAGCAGATGAGCCACCACTGGGGGTGCGTCATCTACAGGTGCTAGGCCTGGGCGACTCGACCCCCGGGCCTCCTCCGCTACGCGTCCCACCTTCTCCTTACCTGGACATTGACACCGTGGCGCAATCCGCTGCACTCTCTCCCAATCTGTGACTCAGCCAGCAGGAGCCTCAGCCAGGTGGGATTTCACAAGCCTGGGTACAGCAGTCGCCGACAAGTCCGCTGGTGAACCTCCCGATGCAGTTGATGCAGCAGGGCCCCCTTAAGCGTGAAGTTGCAGCGCTCCCGCCACACAAGTTTGGCGCAGCTCGGGGGCCTCACCCTCCACAGCATCCGGCCAGCGCAACATCATCCTGCCTGTGATGCATAGAGGCGCCGCCCACCGTTGGTATTCCCCTCCGTGCACCCTGGTGTAGTGGTGGATCGTAATATGCGATGCAGACCTCCCTACATTGGTGCACAGGAGCGCCTCTACCATTCACAGCTCCAAGGGGCTCAAGGCGGTCTTCTCACACAGGTCAGCAACGTGTCTCCATGCGACTTGCCAGACTTCACCACCAGGTGGTGGTGATCGTCGCGCCTCAATGTCTACCACCACGGCTCATCGACTCCACAGCACCTCCGCATCCCATTCCAGGCTCCAGACGCAGGCCAGCGAGTCATCCAGGCTCCTGACGCAGGTCCAGCGAGGCATCCAGGCTCCAGAAGCAGGTCCAGCGAGGCATCCAGGCTCCAGAAGCAGGTCCAGCGAGGCATCCAGGCTCCAGACGCAGGTCCAGCGAGGCATTCAGGCTCCAGACGCAGGTCCAGCGAGGCATCCAGGCTCCAGACGCAGGTCCAGCGAGGCATCCAGGCTCCAGACGCAGGTCCAGCGAGGCATCCAGGCTCCAGGCGCAGGTCCAGCGAGGCATCCAGGCTCCAGGCGCAGGTCCAGCGAGGCATCCAAGCTCCAGGCGCAGGTCCAGCGAGGCATCCAGGCTCAAGGCGCAGGTCTAGCGAGGCATCCAGGCTCCAGGCGCAGCTCCTGCGAGGCATCCAGGCTCTCATCCTGGTCATCCTGGATGTTGGGTGGCTTGAGGGGGTTGTTGATGTGTGCTGCACTTGGCCCTGGCTGCTCCATTCTGCATTTCATTGTTTTTTTGTCTATTTTCTATTGGAGGTCGACTGATAGGCTATTTTTTCCAATAGAGGCAAAAAAACTCACGTTGGGCTGACTAACGTGCGTTCTTTTGCCGCTAATGGGCCTTTCGTTGGTTTTCACCCGCTAACGCCGGAATTCCTATCGCCATCACGCTAATGTTAGCAGCAGTTTTCGCCGCTGATCCCTGAAGCTATCGCCATATAGCGACGGCTTGTAAATACGTCTCTAACATGGTGATAGTTTTCAGCGGTGCACGGTGGTAAGAAAACTGCCGCTAACTAATGTTAGCGATAGTTTTTGCCAGTCCTTGTACATATGGCCCTCATTTGTTTGAGATGACGAATACAATATATCTTACTGATAGAGAAGGCAACAAGTAATGCAGCGACTACATGCTATTTTCATTGATGTGGCCACTTTAAAGAAATGTGAAAAAGCAGAGCTTAGTACAATAATGTGATAAGTGTAAGGCATGTTGGAAATTCAGTAACCAGTGACATTCAGCCTGACTTTAAGATGGCTGCCACTCAAAGTGCAACAGCAACAAGAGTACACAACAAGAGATGCACAATGCGATAAGTGCCATGTTGGAAGTGGGGGTCCTTATCACTCACCGCTGCCACCAAATGCTGGAGGAGGGAGTCCCCGTCCCACACCGCTGTTGCCACATGCGAGATCCGGACCCTCGTTTCAACGTTAGGCAAAGTAAGGACACCATCTGAGATAGCCCTGCTCACCCCCTTAGTAGCTTGGCACGAGCAGCCAGGCTTATCTCCAAGGCACGAGTGTACAGTATGTGCAACCACACTCACAGCAACCCAATGATGTCACCACAAATAGACTCCACACAAGTTTTTATAAAACGAGTATAATCTTTATACAAGAAGATATACGATATGACCACACGATACAAAACCAACATATAATAATGGGTAGTATTTCTTCCGGTGGATTGGTAGGTTCTAATCCCAACCACCGCTTCTAACCAACAGTTAAGCTGACTTCTAACCGTTTCCAAAAGGTTAGGTAGGTCATATTGCTAGAATCACACACGTTGCAAAAGAAACGAAATACTGCAATGCGTAACGATACACTCCTGAACTGTGCAATAGAGAAACAATGCCATACGTAGCGCCACAGTCATGTACTTTGCAATAGAAGGAATAATGCAATGTGTATCACCACCAGCATGCCCTGTGCAAGGAAGAAACAAAGCAATGCGTCACGCTACAATCATGTACTGTGCACTGAAGAAATAATGCAATGCGCCACGTTATAATCAGGTACTGTGTGATGAAGAAATAATGCAATGCGCCACGCTTACAATCATGTACTCTGCAAGGGAAAATAACGCAGTGCGTAGCGCACCCAGCATGTAGTTCGTCAGGCACAAATAGAGTCAGGCGTCATACGACAGTTCGATAGTTCGTTAGCAGCAATAATGCAAAGTGTAATACGACAGTCTAGGTGCTCCGTTAACAGTTGCCCCCGACATGGATCAATGATGACACAAAAGTACCGCTTCTCACTCCGGCCCCAGTACTGCCCCTCCTTGGGCCAGCACTGGCCTCGATCCGAGCCGAAGCAACAGGCTCACGCAGCTGCCAGGAGCGAGAGGCCGAGAGAGTGTCCCTCCGAGCCCACACCCCACCCCAGGTGGTGATCCACGTTACCTGGGGGGGCGCAACCCCACTCTCCTCCCCTCCTTCAGCGACTTGGGCCTTGATCCAGAACTCCGTCAATGGGCACGGCGAGCTCGGGCCGGCGACTCCGCTCCTCCGGGACTGCCGGTCCGGGCCGCTACTGCTGCACTCCGAGGGCCCAATGACCTGGCCCTCCTTCCGGCAGTCTCAGTGGACACCGAGACCCGCCCTCAGCACTTGTGGAGACTTACTTCGATTTCGGTGCACACGCTACCCAGGCACTCCTCACCAGCGCCTCTGGTTGCACCGCGACACGCACTCTGCGCGTCCGAGACTCACCTCTTCTCTGGTGCACACGATGACCAGGCGATCGCCACCACTCCTCGGCTTGCACCTCGACACGCACCCTGCGCGTCCGAGTCTCACCTCTTCTCCCGGTGCACACAAAAACCAGGCGCTCTTCACCAACGCCCCGGCTTGCACCACGACACGCACCATGCGCTTCCGAGTCTCACCTCTTCTCTCGGTGCACACAACGACCATTCGCGCTCCTCACTAACGCCTCGGCTTGCACCTCGACACGCACCCTGCGCGTCCGAGTCTCACCTCTTCTCTCGGTGCACACAACGACCAGGCGCTCCTCACTAATGCCTCGGCTTGCACCTCGACACGCACCCTGCGCGTCCGAGTCTCACCTCTTCTCTCGGTGCACACAACGACCAGGCGCTCCTCATTAACGCCTTGGCTTGCACCACGACACGCACCCTGCGCGTCTGAGACTCACTTCTTTTCCCGGTGCACACAACGACCAGGCGCTCCTCACCAACGCCTCGGCTTGCACCACAACACACATCCTGCGCGTCCGAGTCTCACCTCGTCTCCCGGTGCACACAACGACCAGGCGCTCCTCACTAACACCTCGGCTTGCACCTTGACACACACCCTGCGTGTCCGAGACTTAGTTTACTACTGCGTGCCCACGATCACAAGGCACAACTTCTGAGGGTCTCAAGCTGCAAAAGCACGTGAACACCGCGTTGCTTGGGACTTCTCCGGAAACTTTTATGTTCCTGTGTTTCCAAACAGGGAGCCAGCTCACCTCGGGCCCTTGTGGTTCTGGACACAGCACAAAGCACAGTCCTGTTCAAGAAGGGGGGACACCACCCACTGCAATGTCCCTTCAGTCTCTTCCTTAGTAAAAGCTACAAACTACAGGCCAGCCCCAGATCACGAAGCAAGGGTCAGTCCTATCCAGCAGTCTCTTCAGCAACTTCTTCCTTGGCAGAGGTTCTTCTTGACCACGAAAGAGGTCAAAGCCTTTGCAGGCTCGACCTGTCCATTTCGCCATTCAAAATCACACCAAATTCTAGGGGTTTCAGTTCTCTTAGTTATACGCCTTCATGTCTTTGAAGTTCATTGTGCTCAGGGGTCCCTGACCCCTGCCTAAATCAGTTCTGGGTGTCTCCCTCCCAGTGTCACCTTTCTACCTTTGATACTGGTGGTCTGGACCCTTAATCACTCAGCAGGAGATGGGTCAATTGTTTTATAGCTGCAACCCAGGCCTCTTCACCTCCCGTGGTTTCTCCTCGCATACTCTCCAGATGCAGGTCAGCCAGGTGCCATCTCACCCCCTCCCATCTCAGATCCAGACAGTCAATCCACATTCAGCAGACACACAGAAATGCTTAAAGCACAAAACTCAGCCACTTTCTAAAAGAGTGGTTTCTGAACACACAGTGACAAAACCACTTTCATAGAAAGATGTGTTATGACACTGTGAGTTCATACATACTAAACTTCACCTCTCCATTATAAACTTATAGGAAACTAGGCTAACAAAACACCATACCCAGCCTCCCCCATTCTGTCCTATGGGCAGAATGGCCTTTCACCAGTGGAAACGAAATGGAGTGTTTTTTCACAGTCAGGACATAGTAACACACCTCAGTATATGTCCTGCCTTTTACCTACACTGCACCCTGCCCAGAGGTTACCCGGGACCTACCACAGGGGTGCCCACAGTGTACGTAAAAGGGAAAGTAAGGCCTGACAAGTGGTTGCACTTGTCAGGACAAAATGCTAACTTAGCAAACTGCGCACAGGCCCTACACTGAAGGCCTGAGTTCCCTTCTCTGCGCACCTTTGCATTACTAGCCCTTGCACACACCGTGCACATCACTAGGGACTTTTACTAGTAAGGCAAACAAACCAATCATGACCAACCAATTACCATTGTACTTTACATAGGGAACCCTTGTACTTTGACACTGATCAGCAGTGGCAAAGTACCCAAAGCATCTAAAAACAAAGGACATAGAAGCAAAAAGTCAGGGGTAATCACGCCCAGATATGCCAGGTCTAACATACCAGCTTCCACTGTTGGAGACTTTGAGCATGCAGAGGTAAAATCACTATAAGATATCTCACATTACCCATAAGTATACTGTTAGTGGATCAAAGGAAAATGTTGCATCGCAGTGCGTTTGGGTCAGAAAATAATTAGATGAAAATATTCCATATACATAAATACACCCTATTTAGTTAGGCTTCGAGCCACTCATGGTGGTCTCAACTAGCCATGATTACAATTGTCAATATTTGCATGATTTATTCTCTGCAGACAGATTAATTATCTATGTCTTGCAAAACCTTTGATGAAGAACTTCACCGGTCACACAATAAGGACTCTTGAAGCTGTGGAAGGTCTAGCCCTAGGAAGAGTCAAGCTTCTTCTCAAAAGTCCTTCTGTCATTCAATGCAAATCCACCCAGAAGTCCTTTCTACTCAACAGTATGAAGGGCTTGTTTTTGTATGCTCTATCACGTCCAGCGACATAGCTGCCAAGAGCAGTGAAAGTTAATAAGGGTCATTGTTTTGTCCAAATGGGTTATGTGCTCAAATGTCCAACTAAATACTTTTTTTAATAAGTCCAGCATCAGATTTTAAAAACAAAAATATTTCCACATTTGAAAAGAGTGTATATCATCCTCTACGAGGTATGTTTTGCAGCCCAGCTTTAGCTTTCTGTATTGCCTTTTGCTGAAATTCGCTATGGAGCCTTCATAAAGGCATTGAATGCCAGCAAGTCTGTAGGTACATCCGAAGCAAACCCTAGTCAGACTCATGCTTCTACTGCAGGGGTATCTGGACTTTGATGCTGCTCGGTCTCTTCCACCTTGTATTCCAAGGAGGCTTGTTGGACTTGGCCCTTTTGCCCTGAATTTTTTCGCTTGTATTAAGGGTAAAACATGGTGTGTCCAAACAGAAGATGCCAAATGCTGTGTGATATGGTACACACTGTTAGCGCCACCATCTTAGAAAAGCACTGTGGAAATGTCACTGTTAAAATGGACGCCATGCCTGCCTGCCCATGTGACGCCTGACTGAGGTGGGTTGGCAGTCTAGTGGTTTGTTCCCCAGCGCCCCCTGCTTTAGGAGGGAAGCGTCGCACCGAGGGTGCTCTACTCCTCCCCTGAACCAGTTAGGACCGGTTCCCCGGAGAACCTTCTGGAAGCTGCCAGGCCTGTCTGGTAGGTGGGGTGAGGGGCGTACATATAGGGGGCTGGGCTGCCATGTGCTCAGTCCAGAGACAGAGTCAGTCCAGAGACAGAGTCAGTGAGGAGACAGAGAAGGGGAACTCTGCCAGGGGAGACCGCCACATTGGGCCTGTGTGCTGGCCCCTGTGCCCACCTACACCCCCCCTGTTGGCCCCAGGGCCAATGAAGAGACATTGCCGGAGTGGAGGCTGCTGTGCTGGCAGGATTGCCACCCTACCGGAGGATGACCGTTCTGAGGAGCTGCTGCTTCGGGACTGGTGAGCCGCCCTACTAGCCACTGATCTCGCCCTGCACCACATGTCTCTTGGCCCCTAGCACCTCGTGAGCGCTATACTGAGATTCCCCGTACTCCAAGGAAGAGAGGAGCGTGGGCGCGACCCTCTGTGGGGCCCTGGTCTTGTGAGGTCCCTAGCGCCTTGGGAGCGCTTTACCCTAACTGTCTGTTGTTCTGCCTGCTCCCTAGCGCCTTGTGAGCGCTACCACTATTTGTCAGCACCCCGGGAATCAGCGCTACAACTTTCTCCCTGCCTGAGGAGAGCACTTGATCTTAACTGCCCCGGAGGAGTGCTGGTGGCCTGCAGCACGCGGCTGCAACGTGTGTGGGTTCTACAGCGCTGTGCTGAAAAGCACCTGTCCCCTGCCGTGCTGCGCTGCCTGAGGGAGCCGATTCTTTCAAAGTAGCGGGTGCCCACCCCGCGTTTATGCAGTTAAAAATAGCGGGAGCCCACCCCGCATTTGTGGTCCTTCGCGGGTGCCCACCCCGCGTTATTACTTTTTAAAATACAGCGGGAGCCTACCCCGCGTGTGTGCTTATCCTAGGAGGGAGCCTACCCCTCTGTGAGGAAAACAGGAGTTGCCCAGGATCACCGCCGCGGCCTCGGGAGCGCTGTCGCGCGCTAGAGTGAAGAAGCGCGTGTGGCCGTGAAGGAGAGCGGCTTATTTGGAAGTGCCGCGGGAGCCTACCCCGCGCCTTCCTGCCTGGTGAAAACCCGAACGGGAGCCCACCCCGCACTACGGGATCTGCGAAGGGCCGCCGCTCTGCCTGCGGCGACCCGGAAGAAGACAGACCTCGGACGAGGTCTGCCAGAAGTAGGTGGGGGCTCCCCTGAGCTGAGGAGAGCCCCGCGTGAGGAGAGGCGCCGGAAGAAGAATCCAGGCGGGAGCCCACCCCGCGCTGGCCAACGCCGCCGGAGTCGTTTGGAGCCTCGCCGGCTCCAGGACCAAGTCCCGAGTCCCAGGAGGGGCCCCGGGTGAAGAGTGGAGTGCCGCCTGGAGCAGCACGACGCCTGCAGTCCTGCCGGTGAGTGGGGCTGAGTTCTGGGATGGTCGGGCCGGCCGAGGCACATTGTCGGTGCCTGAGGCCCCCGGGGCCAAGTCTGCTGGTGGTTGGGGGTGACGTCGGGGCACATTGTCGGTGCCCACCGCCCCCCTTGTTGCTCTGAGGGCACCGGTGTGCCCGCACTGGCTTTACAGCTGCCCCGTATACCAGTGGGCAGCTGCCACGTGTTGGGGTCCCAGTGAGGGGCTCCCCACCTGCCCATGGCTTGCTAGCATCCCAGCTGCACCGCGGCGGCGGGCAGCTGCAACGATTGGCCACCTCTAATCCCCGAGTCCCAGGGAGGGGCTCCCTGGACTCGTGTTAGCTTTACCGGACACAGCTGCCCCGCTGGACAGTGGGCAGCTGCAACGTTGAGGGGCATTCTGTTTGTGGAGTCCCAGTGGGGCTCAGCCTGGCCTTGGTGGGGGTGTGTTGGGGCACATTGCCGGTGCCCGCCCCGGGGCTAGTACTTTCGTTT
The DNA here is from genome assembly GCA_963921515.1 of Calotriton arnoldi. Taxonomy (NCBI): domain Eukaryota; kingdom Metazoa; phylum Chordata; class Amphibia; order Caudata; family Salamandridae; genus Calotriton; species Calotriton arnoldi. The sequence goes on from CAWUFW010003505.1 coordinate 1,367,773, forward strand.
TAGGGGATCCATCTTCCCCCAGTACTGAACAGCGCTTCCCATGACTGCCCCGCTGGGCAGTGGGCAGTGTCAACGGTTGAGGCATCGCTGATCTGAGGGCCCCAGGCGCAGGGACACCTAGGACTAGTCTGCACGTGGGGCAGTTATGATAGGTACAGTTGTCCCCTAATAGACGCCCTGCGGGCTGTTACGTAATGTATTGTAGGATGCCTAATGCCGCACTTATGTTTATGGTTATGCCCCTGCGTGATGAGTTGACCTGCCTACCCTGACTCATAGGGAGGCACCTTATGCCTGCAGTGATGTTTCATGCCGATGAGGTTTATGCCTTTTGATGTACCTAACCGGCTTTTAGGCCAACAGGCCTGTGTTTTATGAGAAGGTATATGTCCATGCCTCATGTTTTCAGGCTACTGCACGGATGCTTTATTCCTACGTCTATTGGTTCCAGTGAACTCACACATTTATCCTGTACTTATAATGATTCTGGCAGCGACCCGATTGGCGCTGCCCTGTACATAGTCCCCACTGTTTTATGTATACCGGGTGCCGGTTGGCGCCGTGTTACCACTGTGGTTACCATCTGCTAAGCTGTTGCCTAATACAGATGCTATTTTTCTTACTCCCACTGGTGTGGTCTCCTTTTTGTAGTGTGCCTGGTGTGTCGCCTGTGTGTGCTGCGCGGATGCTTCACACAATGCTCCTAGTTTAGCCTTCCCGCTCCGCACCACGCTATCCGTTTCCAACATTGGTGCTCAGCGGTGGGATATGACTTGTGTTTGCGCAGTACCACAGCGGCAACTGGGTGCACTACAAAGGGTGCACCTGAGAGTAATCACAGATTTGGGGACTGTTTTCCTGATTGTACTTTCCTCCTAAAAGTGTTGTGTTTGAATTGTGTTCCCCTGTGGCACTGTGGGTGGTGTATCCCAGGTGTATCTCGCCAGGATGGGGTTGGTCTACAATGAGGATGACCTGGGGAGTATACTGAGCAGGAGGTGATGGACCTCTGCAGGGAGAGAGGGATACCCACAGTAGGCAACACGCGCAGGAAGTTGTTTCTCTATGAGGCCCTGAAAAGGGGGGAACGCTTAGAGCCCCACGGGGACCTTTCCGATTACCCCTCCGCATAGTTAAGGGATGGATTTGGTAGAGACCGTGAGGAGGACTCTGAGAGTGAGAGGTCCCAGTCCATAACCCTGGAGGGTGGTGACTTTGAGGAGGAAGAGGATGTGAGGGCAGAGACACCGGTAGCGAAGGAGGACACCATAGACAGGGAGTCCTGTGCTGGGTCCAGCCCCAGGGGCACTGCCCCACCCCTTTCCCTGTCCCCAGAAGAGTGGGTAGATAGGAGGGAAGAAAGGGAGTATCAGCTGGCGCTGGTAAGGCTCAGAATGGAGCTAGCGCAGCTGAGGGTTGAGGAAAAAGGCTAGAGACCGAGAGGGTCCTAGCACAGGAGAGAATGGCTGAGGCGGAGAGGGCCTTCGCCAGGGAGAGACTAGCTCAGGTGGGTAGGTTGTCCCCTGAGAGTGGTGTCTGTGGTCTGGATTCACCAGTGAGGGTGGGATCCACTGGTGGCAGCGAGAGTGAAGCCAGTGCAGGAAGTCCCAATCCCAGAGCCCGGAAGTTGGTGCCTGATCCCCAGGAGGAGGGGGACAGGTTGGAGTTCAAGGGCAGGGGAAAACTGTCCCATCAGTCTTGGGGGGAGTATGTGGACGGGTGTTGGACTGCACTGGAGGAGTGGATGGTGGGTGGCGCGGTGACAGATGGGGAAGAGCTGTTCCGCCTGATTATCAGGGAGCATGTGCTTAAGAGTTGTTTTCCCGGGTTGCGCCACCACCTGTTGCAGTGTGGGCTCTCCGACCCCAGGGAGCTTGCACGGGAGGCAGACCTTTGGGTGAGTGCCAGAGAGTCTGAGAGGGCAGTGGGGAGTGATCCTGAAGGGAGTGGTGCAGGGATCTTGCAACCCAGCGAGGTGGGAGAGGTGGAGAATCGCCCAGCTAGGTCCCAGGAAGGTGAGAGGGTTGTAGGGCCTCACATCCTATCCATAGGAAGGAGTGAGACGGGGAGGTGTCCCGAGGTGCCCCAACCGCAGTCTCAGGGCCTGGAGAGTTCCATAAGGGAACCCCAGGTTGGGAGCCTAGGCTGTCCCGATGGGCCGTCCAGGGAAGGGGATCCCCTAGTGTCAGGAGAACCCGGGGCGTCGGTAATCCGAGCTCCAGGGGTTCTGGGGTCTGCCCAGCCACAGGGTTTAGATCCTGGGCTGGGGTGCCAGGTTCAGGGGCTGCCTGACCTGGCGGGAGGGACGTCTGTAACCAGTGTCCCTCCGGAATTGACTTCCAGGGGTACTTCTCCAGGTGGGAGGGTGCGGAACTCTGGAAGGGGGTGCCGAGGGAGGAAGGACTCGCCTCTGGCACCGGCTCAACCACAGGGCTTCGATCCTGGGTTGGGAGGCCCGGTTCAGGTATTGCCTGACCTGGCGGGAGGGACATCTGTAACCAGTGTCCCTCCGGAATTGACTTCCAGGGGTACTTCTCCAGGTGGGAGGGTGCGGAACTCTGGAAGGGGGTGCAGGGGGAGGAAGGACTTGCCTCTGGCACCTGCTCAGCCACAGGGCTTAGATCCTGGGTTGGGAGGCCAGGGACAGGTACTGCCTGACCTGGCGGGAGGGACGTCTGTAACCAGTGTCCCTCCGGAGCTGACTCCCAGGGGTACTTCTCCAGGTGAGAGGGTGCGGAACTCTGGGAGGGGGTGCAGAGGGAGGGAGGACTCGCCTCTGGCACCGGGGCAACCTAAGGGTTTGGACTCTGGGTTGGTGGATCAGATGCAGGGTCACGGCCCTGGAAGAGTGAGAGAGTGGTGTTCTGAGGGTGCCCCGCAGAGGAGGACAGGGCGGAACCCCAGAAGGAGAGGTAGGGGGAGGAGAGCCTCGCCCCTACCTGGTGGACAGTGTGAGAGTGTGGTCCCTAGGTGGGAAGACCATTGGCAGTTTGGGACTGCACAGAGGAGAGGGAGAGTGGTCAAAGGGTACTACGGGCCTGGGGCTACTGCCCCCCACTCTGTGAGACAGCCAGGGCCAGAGACATCTGGATGGCCTAGGGCCCGGTCCTGGCTGCAGCCAACTAGGGAGCACCAGTGGGGTGGCCTAGTTGGGTCAGGAGGAGTTGAGAGAGGGAACCATCGGGTTCCAGAGTGGAGAAGAACCTGCGGGTGTTCCTGCAGTTGTGGGCCCGCGTCCAAGTTCTCTCGCCCTAAGCAGGGAAGCCCATCAAGGCATTGATCGGTCTACCCTGGCTTTTGGCTGGGAGGGGTTGTGTTGGACTTGGCCCTTTTGCCCTGAATTTTTTCGCTTGTATTAAGGGTAAAACATGGTGTGTCCGAACAGAAGATGCCAAATGCTGTGTGATATGGTACACACTGTTAGCGCCACCATCTTAGAAAAGCACTGTGGAAATGTCACTGTTAAAATGGACGCCATGCCTGCCTGCCCATGTGACGCCTGACTGAGGTGGGTTGGCAGTCTAGTGGTTTGTTCCCCAGCGCCCCCTGCTTTAGGAGGGAAGCGTCGCACCGAGGGTGCTCTACTCCTCCCCCTGAACCAGTTAGGACCGGTTCCCCGGAGAACCTTCTGGAAGCTGCCAGGCCTGTCTGGTAGGTGGGGTGAGGGGCGTACATATAGGGGGGCTGGGCTGCCATGTGCTCAGTCCAGAGACAGAGTCAGTCCAGAGACAGAGTCAGTGAGGAGACAGAGAAGGGGAACTCTGCCAGGGGAGACCGCCACATTGGGCCTGTGTGCTGGCCCCTGTGCCCACCTACACCCCCCCTGTTGGCCCCAGGGCCAATGAAGAGACATTGCCGGAGTGGAGGCTGCTGTGCTGGCAGGATTGCCACCCTACCGGAGGATGACCGTTCTGAGGAGCTGCTGCTTCGGGACTGATGAGCCGCCCTACTAGCCACTGATCTCGCCCTGCACCACATGTCTCTTGGCCCCTAGCGCCTCGTGAGCGCTATACTGAGATTCCCCGTACTCCAAGGAAGAGAGGAGCGTGGGCGCGACCCTCTGTGGGGCCCTGGTCTTGTGAGGTCCCTAGCGCCTTGGGAGCGCTTTACCCTAACTGTCTGTTGTTCTGCCTGCTCCCTAGCGCCTTGTGAGCGCTACCACTATTTTTCAGCACCCCGGGAATCAGCGCTACAACTTTCTCCCTGCCTGAGGAGAGCACTTGATCTTAACTGCCCCGGAGGAGTGCTGGTGGCCTGCAGTGCGCGGCTGCAACGTGTGTGGGTTCTACAGCGCTGTGCTGAAAAGCGCCTGTCCCCTGCCGTGCTGCGCTGCCTGAGGGAGCCGATTCTTTCAAAGTAGCGGGTGCCCACCCCGCGTTTATGCAGTTAAAAATAGCGGGAGCCCACCCCGCATTTGTGGTCCTTCGCGGGTGCCCACCCCGCGTTATTACCTTTTAAAATACAGCGGGAGCCTACCCCGCGTGTGTGCTTATCCTAGGAGGGAGCCTACCCCTCTGTGAGGAAAACAGGAGTTGCCCAGGATCACCGCCGCGGCCTCGGGAGCGCTGTCGCGCGCTAGAGTGAAGAAGCGCGTGTGGCCGTGAAGGAGAGCGACTTATTTGGAAGTGCCGCGGGAGCCTACCCCGCGCCTTCCTGCCTGGTGAAAACCCGAACGGGAGCCCACCCCGCACTACGGGATCTGCGAAGGGCCGCCGCTCTGCCTGCGGCGACCCGGAAGAAGACAGACCTCGGACGAGGTCTGCCGGAAGTAGGTGGGGGCTCCCCTGAGCTGAGGAGAGCCCCGCGTGAGGAGAGGCGCCGGAAGAAGAATCCAGGCGGGAGCCCACCCCGCGCTGGCCAACGCCGCCGGAGTCGTTTGGAGCCTCGCCGGCTCCAGGACCAAGTCCCGGGTCTCAGGAGGGGCCCCGGGTGAAGAGTGGAGTGCCGCCTGGAGCAGCACGACGCCTGCAGTCCTGCCGGTGAGTGGGGCTGAGTTCTGGGACGGTCGGGGCCGGCCGAGGCACATTGTCGGTGCCTGAGGCCCCCGGGGCCAAGTCTGCTGGTGGTTGGGGGTGACGTCGGGGCACATTGTCGGTGCCCACCACCCCCCTTGTTTCTCTGAGGGCACCGGTGTGCCCGCGCTGGCTTTACAGCTGCCCCGTATACCAGTGGGCAGCTGCCACGTGTTGGGGTCCCAGTGAGGGGCTCCCCACCTGCCCATGGCTTGCTAGCATCCCAGCTGCACCGCGGCGGCGGGCAGCTGCAATGATTGGCCACCTCTAATCCCCGAGTCCCAGGGAGGGGCTCCCCTGGACTCGTGTTAGCTTTACCGGACACAGCTGCCCCACTGGACAGTGGGCAGCTGCAACGTTGAGGGGCATTCTGTTTGTGGAGTCCCAGTTCGGCTCAGCCTGGCCTTGGTGGGGGTGTGTCGGGGCACATTGCCGGTGCCCGCCCCCGGGGCTAGTACTTTCGTTTTAGGGGATCCATCTTCCCCCCAGTACTGAACAGCGCTTCCCATGACTGCCCCGCTGGGCAGTGGGCAGTGTCAACGGTTGAGGCATCGCTGATCTGAGGGCCCCAGGCGCAGGGACACCTAGGACTAGTCTGCACGTAGGGTAGTTATGATAGGTACAGTTGTCCCCTAATAGACGCCCTGCGGGCTGTTACGTAATGTATTGTAGGATGCCTAATGCCGCACTTATGTTTATGGTTATGCCCCTGCGTGATGAGTTGACCTGCCTACCCTGACTCATAGGGAGGCACCTTATGCCTGCAGTGATGTTTCATGCCGATGAGGTTTATGCCTTTTGATGTACCTAACCGGCTTTTAGGCCAACAGGCCTGTGTTTTATGAGAAGGTATATGTCCATGCCTCATGTTTTCAGGCTACTGCACGGATGCTTTATTCCTACGTCTATTGGTTCCAGTGAACTCACACATTTATCCTGTACTTATAATGATTCTGGCAGCGACCCGATTGGCGCTGCCCTGTACATAGTCCCCACTGTTTTATGTATACCGGGTGCCGGTTGGCGCCGTGTTACCACTGTGGTTACCATCTGCTAAGCTGTTGCCTAATACAGATGCTATTTTTCTTACTCCCACTGGTGTGGTCTCCTTTTTGTAGTGTGCCTGGTGTGTCGCCTGTGTGTGCTGCGCGGATGCTTCACACAATGCTCCTAGTTTAGCCTTCCCGCTCCGCACCACGCTACCCGTTTCCAACAAGGCTAAAAGTTGTTCCCGAGAAAACAGGGGGAAAGGGGAATACACACATCCCTGTACAAAACCGTCTCTTGAGCCTGCTATGGATTTGTCCTGCAGAGAATAAACAACAACATTACTATTTAGTCTCCTGAACTGAACTATCTAACATACTATCTATGATACACCTTTCAGATTTGGGTAACACCCCGCAGCTATGTGTGCTTGTGGATACAAGTGTTTCACCTTCAACATGTAATGCGAAATATTAGACCAAGTTCTAACTCCTCCTTTGATACAAGTATGCAGAAACTAATCCTTGAACTACCTAGAATAATATTGAATGTGATTCACAATACATTGAGAAAGCCAAATCATGTATGTGATTCAAAGTTTTCAGAAGGAATGAGAGATTGACACTCCATGGACAAGAAAATAGTTTTAGTTAAAAAACTCTATCATGAAACAATACTCGCTTTTATGAAAACTTTCAACTACATACAAACACTGATAGCAGTTCTCCAACAACAAGAGGATTTCCAAGGATGATCATAACACAATTCAGTCTTAAAACTTAGTGAAATGTGAGCAGCCAAATTCAGCCACTGGGAAGCAAGATTTTTCAAATGTAGTGCCTTGATATGCCAGAGTTCAAAGGTGGCTGCCACAATCCAGTTCACGTTCATTATCATTTGACGTTGTGTGGCTGCTACCTTGGTTTGCGAAACATATACCACTCACCATTTTGACTTCACCTTAAAAGTATTGAATGTTACTTAAATCTGCATTTAATCCTAATTCCATGAAATGTATATTCAAGATATAATGTTCTGGATAGCTAAATGTAAGAAAACATACATGTATTTTCTGCATATGTTCATCTACCTAGATTGGTCTCTGTGATGAATCCTCATCTACTCAGCCCTAGTGATGCGCACCGTGTTGATGTTTTTGACAAAGCTTCAGATTGTGAGTGAATGACTCACTCATTCCCTTACTTACATAGATCTGGTGTTTCGATTACAGACCGAATATGTCATTTTTTCTGAAGATGGTGAAGACAGGTCCTTAAAGAAATGTGATTAAACTTCCACAGAAGAACTGGCACTGAGGAGTATGCAATAAACATTACAAAAGTACAAACCTCTCACAATACCTCAGTAAGCAATTGATTTTTCAAACCCTGACAGATCTTAGCATGCAAACCTAGCCAGGTTCTCCACTTCTTTCTCTCACACCTTCTTTTATCATGTGTAGAATATTTATTTAAACCATGATGGTGGTGAGGCTCTGCGCATGGAACACATATCAATATTTCTCATTAATACTTTCAAAATAACTCTGTTATGATGAAAAAAAGTCTGACAGGCATTAGTTACAGTATTTGAAAGAGTGTAGGCTATGACAACATTGATATTATGATTAAACAATGGCAGGTGCACATGAGATCTGGGACTAACTGCTAAGGACAAAACTTCTGGGCACTCGAAGCCTCTCTGGGTGTATTGATACTTAATGTTGGGCATGCTTGCAATTAGCAAAGGACGCATAAAATGTAACTTTTTTGTGGTCGAGCAAAGTCCTTTCATGATTCTAGTCACATGAATAAAACTACAATGGCGAAAAGCAAAGCAGTAGGAAATGTCACCAGAACCTTGAGATGATATTACCAGAGCAATAAAGAAAAGTAATTGCTGTGTGTTTATTTAAAGTACTAGAAGTATTTTCTTTTTTATTTCACATCTCCTGCTAGTTAAAAACGCAATACTCGAAGGGGTTCCCTCTATCTATAAATTAACTTGTGTTAAATATTGACAAAGGTTAAGCACATCCCCATAAAACATGTAATAATGCACATTAGATTGGGAAGAGACGTGTTGTAGACTTAAATTGACCATTATATAGGCAGTGCACTCTAGTACCACCTGTGAGAAATTGGGCTGTTGGTTGAGTGGGGGGTTAACCCTACTCAAGCAACAGACACAATCCCTGTCAGGGTGAACCACAAAAGTCACTAAATTAACCTGTCCATAAAATCCTGGTAGCTTGGCACAAAAGCAGTCAGGCTTAACTTAAAGGCAATTTGTAAAGTATTTATGTAGCACACAAACAGTAATAAAGTGAAAGCACAACACCAGCAAAATCCCACACCAGTTTAGAAAAATAGAGTAAATGTTATTACATTACTTGACACCAAAATGACAAAATCCAAATACTAGAACCAGAGTAATGAATTTTTAAAGTTTAGTGTAAACACTAACCTCTAAAAGATCAAAGTGACAACCGCACAGTTTAACTGCACAAGACCGGGTCAAAATCGAAAAATATGGCTGACCACGAAGGAACGCGGGTTGATTGCAAGAAGTGGATTGGCCCAATTGGTTCTTACCTTCGAAGAAATTTCATAGAAAAATATCTAAGAAGATAAAGGGGCATATTATCTCAAAAGTGCGCTAAACATCGCAAAGCGTGTTTAGCGAGCACTTTCTTATCGCCGGCTATCGTCGGAATAATTTGCCATGCTAACGCTGTATTAGCGACATTTAGCGCTATGGCGATAATTATTCCAGCCATAGCGGTGTTTTCCATGAAACATTGCTGGTTTTCCAGCGATGTTTCATGGAAAACGGTGATAACCTTGCTGATACGACCCTGTGGTCGTATCAGCATAATCCACCCCCCCCCCATGTTAGATATGGCTAACACCTGCTAATTGCAAGTGTTAAATAAATGGCGATGACCCCGGTTAGCGCGACTTTTCACGTCGCTAACTGGGGCCATGGCCACCTTGCTAATAGGCGATAGGCCTGTTAGCGGGTGTTTCCCAGGTTTGTTCGTTGGAACGCCTCACTTTGCATGTCATTAGCGATAAATATCGCTGACATGCAAAGCGGTAAAAACACGGGCGCTAATGCCCGAAAACTGTCGCTAACTGCTGTTAGAGACAGTTTGCTGATAGGGCGATAAGAATATCGCCGCTTTAGCGGCAAAAAGTGCCGCTAAAGCGGCGATAGTGCCCTTGCTAATATGCCCCAAAGTTCAATGGGGCAAGGCTGCAGGCGGTGTCCGAGGAGGAGTAGGCGTCCTCATCGGGGAACCGCTGGATGAAGTGGCATTGGAGATTTCTATGTTCAGACTTAGGCCCAAATTACGATGCCGGTCAGACAAGCATCCGACCGGCATTGTTGCGGTAAAGGAAATGGCAGACAGGTAGTCGGCAGTCCCGACTGCCAAATTACGGCGGTCAGAAACAGGCCTCTTTGCATTGACGCTTGTGCTGCGGGCATGGAAAAGGGCCGCACAAGCCCCAATGCCAAAAGGCATGTTTTTAAACATCCCTGCACCCTATGGCAGGCACCATGGGGCATGGATGTTTGTGGGGGCAAATGTGGTGCCCCCCTGGCCTCATAGCGGAGGCCGCAGAGGGACGAGGGCCCTGCTAGGGGCCCCTAAAGTCCATTTCAAACAGCCTTTCAATGGCTCATTGTAGAGATTACATTCCGACCCCAGGGCCGACGGGATCCTTGAGCCCATCAGAACCGCAGCAGTCAGTCCCTCACCCATGCGGTCGGACCAATTGCATTGTAATGCGGCTGTCTGACCGCTGCTTCATATGTCGGTGGGACCCACCGACATCCTAATGAGGCCCTTAGTCTCTATTTTGGAAGTTGAAAATCTCCAGCGGAACCAGGCTCTAAGCTGTAGCTGACGAGGGCTCTACAAGGCTGGATACTCCTTTTGAGAAGGACTGCTGAACAGAATTTACTGCTGTGGAGAAAAATGCATTTGGGAGGTGCCGCAAAGTCAGGCCGACAGGTGATGCGCCTTGGGTGGATAGACGAGCAGGTAGGTCCCGGTCTCCTCTCAGATCTCAGGGCACTTTTTAGCTCAAAAGTTTCTAAGTCACAAGCTTTGTATTGTGGCTATCTGGATACCTTTAGCACCCGAGGGTCCAGAACTGATGAGGCACCACTTGGAGGGTCAGGACCCATGCAGGCTGGGTCCAGGTGTGAGTTCAAGATGGTTGGAGCATTTTTGGTCCCTGAGGTTCTAATCAGGAGGCCAGCCAACTAGCCCTTGGAGTCACACTGGTAGTCCTGGGTTCAAGATGTGGAACAGGGCTCAAGCAACAGGGCAGGCCTCTGAGGTTCCAAGGCAGGCTTCAGGAAACAGAGCAGTCCTTCAGGTGCAACAAAGAAGGCTTCTGAAGTACACAGCAGGCCACAGCAGCAAACAGTCATCTGAGAGTCCTTTCACAGCCCCAGAAAGAGAAATGAAGAGTGGGTCTGAGGGCCCTATTTTTCATACTTGGTGCTTTTTTTGAAGTAGGAGAAGTTGGAATAGATTCTCTTTGAAGTGCCTGGATTTTCCTGCCTCCCCTGCCCTGGCTCCAGCTTGGCTGCAGGCATAATGGACTAGTGTGAAGTTCTTTGTGTGAAGGCTGGGCACAGCCTATTGATTTGCAAGTGGGGCTGTGCCCACCTCTGCCCCCCCATCCCACCAGCGATGGTTCATCCAGGCACACCTAATCCATCTATTGTGGGGCTGTCTGGGAGGAATGCACAAATATCAACTGCCAACTACAACCAGTCATGTGATCCAGGAACAGGCTGTAGGTAACAAACAGTTAGGGCAGGAAACATTTCTAAAAGTGACATTTTCAAAACAGTAACTATAAATCTGACTTTACCGTTAAAAGGGTTTTTAAATTGCAATTTCTCAGACACCAAACATGAATTCCCTACCTACTTGCAATCAAAATGTAACACTTATTAAATGCAACGAGGCAACCTAATGCTATCCTATGGGAGAGGTAAGTCTTACATTAGTAAAAAACAAACTTCTGAGTTTTACACTACCAGGACATGTACAACGTAAAAGTACATTTCAACCTTTTAAGTGCAATGCGCCCTGCCCTATGGGTTGCCTAACGCCTACCATAGGGGTGACGTAGATGTAATAAAAGGGGAGTTTAGGGCTTGCCAAGGGGGTTATTTTGCCAAGTCGAATTGGCAGTTTAAAACTGCATTCAGGCTGCAATGGCAGACCTGGGACATGTTTTAAAGGGCTATTTAAGCCGGTGGCACAATAAGTGGTGCAGGCCCACTAATAGCATTTATTTTATAAGCTCTGGGTATATGAAATACCAATTTCCAGGGAATTATAAGTTAATTAAACATGCCAATCAGGTATAAGCCAATGTTACCATGTTTTAGGGAGTGAGCACAAGCACTTTAGCACTGGTTAGCAGTGGTAAAGTGCACGTAGTTCTAAGGCCAACAATAACTACTTCAGAGAAAATAGCAGGGTGGGGGCAACAAGTTTGGGGGTGACCCTGCTGAGAGGGTCAGTTCAACACCAGCCAGTGCTGTTCCACTTCATCACATTAAGAAATCCTGGAAAAATAACTTTGTTTCTGGTATCGGGGCCCCCTTGAATCCTGAAATTGGGAACTCTACAAAAAATATTGCAGATATGCATTATGTCTCAAAGTGATGTTGAGCTTGTAGATGAAATACTGTTTTCCATGCAGTTGTTCACCACAAGGGCTAGATCAAATTTTAATTAAACAGGCAAAATGTGCAAAATTCCAGTATTCAATCTTACACAAAATTAGAGATATTTCTTGAAAGATTTTATCATACGATTTAGTCTAATTTTTTTTTTACCTGAGTGCACATTTTGCATTAAAAAGTCTTGTGAGATACTAGGGTACCTTGTTTGCACAGATAATGTCTCACCGGGAGACATTTTCTGTTTGAACTAGTCTCCTGCTAGTATCTCACAAGCCTTTTTTACCGCAAGGTGCACACTTTGGTAAGATAGTACCAGCATGTCGCATTTCAAAAGCGAAATTTCAAGAACTTTTAAGGAAATGTAATGATTTTTGTGGCAAAAAATTAGGCTCACATCATGGTGCACATCCATACTACAGGTGCCAGGTTTATGTTGGTGAGATAGGTATATTAAGAGTGTAAGCCCCAGTTTTCTCTCAGCCAGTGAGGGGCCAATTTACGAGCTGGTTTGCATCGCTCTTGCAGGAGCAACTGTAAAGAAATGCCTATTTTTCCATGTTCACCCCCACATTTTTGGACAGATGCTGCTGGTTTTTTGACTCTGAGAGTGCACTGAGTGCTGCTAACCAGACCACAGTGCCATTGTTCTTACCCTATACAAAGTTATGTTGAATCTGATACACCCAAGTGGCAAGTACTGACTTACTTAAAAGTCCCTAGTTTATGGGTCAGAGGGCATGTAAGGCAGTGTGTTCACCCAGGGTTGCAGCACTGATTGAGCCACTCTGTGTGTGCCAGAGACAAAATAGACCCCAGCCTGCCACTGCAGACTGGCAGGACAGTGTGTGACACTGCCAGTTCGACTTTGCCACTACACCGAATGGAAAAGCAAACATTTCCCTTATGTGATATATATAAGTCTCCTCTGAGGAAGGCCTATAGAGTCCTAAGGCATGGAGCTATATATTAATAATATGATTTTCTATATGTCTTAGCAGCAACACTTATAAATTGTCATTTTGCTGTGGAAAGGTTTGGAGCCCCATTATCTAACTCAGGGTTAAACGTCTGACACCCCAACCCGTCTAAATCCTGAATGGGACCACCTAAACAGGTCAAGTAACATATCAAATTAATTGGGACATTAAATCCGAACTGATGGCCAGGCCAGATTTGAATTCACTATTAATATTTAGCAACTTTTCGAAGGTTGCACTCTGCACTCCAGCTAGTACAGTGACCTCACAGAGGCACTGACACATAGACGGGTTTCTGACCACCTGGGGAGACGTGTTATTAACTCCTAGGCCCAGGAATAAAGGCAGTTGTCACAGAGCGAGGTGTCATTTCCTCTCCCAGGATGGCCACTCAGAGTGTTAGCCCAAAAGGCAGGCTTCAGAGGTGAAGGCATCTTTGAAGGGTTGCTTGTGATAACATTCCTGAGCAGGATGCTTTTGGTCCTGCAGATAATTAGGACACAAAGCTAAGGGAGCAAAACCTGTGTCCAAACCGATTTCCCCTGGGTGTGTAGCCCACTGGTAACCACACCTCTACGGTGAGCTACTCTGCTCCCGACGACCAAGGAAGGGTTGGGCCATCTTGAAGGGGGCAAGAATGGGGCACTCTAGACTAGCCAGATTGCACACATCACAGGAACTTCATCACTAGAGAGGAGGGGAGCCAGTAGCCCATTGCCTCAGGGCACTTTCCTGGGATAAGTAGGGCACCCCTGGCATCCTGACCCTCGGTTCACATTGGAGAAGAAGTGCAGATCAAAGAAGGACTGCCCTGCTGTCCTTGAACCGTGCAAAGAAAGGCTGCACCATCAAGAGGACTGCACCTGCTGATCTTTTGGGCTAGCATGACTGTGACTGTGCCTGCGGCTCCTGACCTGTCGAAAAGTGGATTTCCCAGCTTCATCAAGAACAGTGACTCCAAGGATCAATTTGCGGATCTCCTGAAACCAGCTCCAGGACAACAAAAGCTGAAAGAGCCCAAAGAGACAAAGAGGTAGCCACCACAGAAATTTGCAGCTACCAGTCGCCGGGCACACACCGAGGGAAATTCTGAAATAGCCAAAATCTGCACCGAGTCTGAGGGACTCAGATGTGCTGTCCAAAATCAGATTTGTCGTTCCCAAGAGACACCAGCCTCATTAAACTGTGGTGCAGCGTGACTAATAGCGCAGCATCGGCTGTCCAGTTACTGCAATGTAGAGGACTTTGAGGGGCCCACCTATCTCCGTGGACAAAGTCATCACACATTGCCTGTGGACCAAGGAAACATCACAAAGATACCCCCGTCGACCACACCACAGCCGGAGCATCATTTTGAGCATATTTGTCTGCATTCTCTCAGCATTAGGACCCCTCAATTGACTTCTCTGGCTGTTGTCCTATAAAGTTTGGAATTTACTTCAACAACTTTCTGGTGGTCAGGTAACAAAGTATCCTTTCTGTCCCCCTGAACCTTATTCCTGCTGGATTTGGTTGCACAAGTTGGGCTGGAGTACACTAACTTTTCCAAACTTTTCAAAACATTTCGGACTTTATGTTTGCCATTGCTTGTTTGCGGTTGCATTTCAAAGTGATAAAAAGTTCTAAAATCTGTATTTCCTGAACCCTCAGGTGGATAATGATGAACAAGGCCTCTAAACATTCACTAAAATTTGCTCTATCTGTATAAATTGTTGTTGTGTCTTTTTATTGGTTTGTGATTTTATTATTTCATTCTTTGGTGCTGTTAAATGCTTCACACTATGTTCCTTTGCCAAACCTTACTGCTTGCAACCACTGCTACCCAGAGTTGAGCTTAAGGTTAAGTAAATGATACTGGTTGGACCCAAGATGGTGGCTGCGATTGTGCTCTACAATAAGGCTCCACAGCCATATCATATATTACAACCAGATCCTCATGGTGACGCAAACAGCAACGCAAACCTTATTTCAGATTTGAGTGGCTCTATAAACCTGGAGTAAGGCAACAGAGTGCAGATCTCTGCATTGCCGTACTCTGGACTGGGAAGGCGTTCCATGGATGTTGAGTGGGTATTCCCACGCAACTTTCAAGGTTTTTGATGCATTTGCAGATTTACCAGAACTGGTAAAACTGAGATTGTGCCAAAAAGATATGCCTTCCCAGGAGAAGCGTAACGAGGTGAAACATCATTATTTATTTTTTTTAGTTTTATATAGCACAAACTAGACCTGAAGGTATCAGAGCGCTTTACATGAGCACCAGTTGCGTTGCAGACGGACATATTCATTTTTTTTTTTTAGGCACGTGGAGATTAAGTGATTTTTCCAGAATCACAGGATGTTGAGCACTCCTGCCTAAACTCGAACCCTGTTCCCCAGCTTCGAGGTCGACCGCCCTAACCATTAGGCCAAATCCTCTCTCCGTTACTTCCTCTTTCTTTGTGTGTTGCATCCTGCAGCACAAGGTATTCAGACAAAATCTTGAGTACAAAATATCGAGACGCAGAAATATTGAGTTTTTAATATCTTGATCCACAAATATTATGATGCAGGAATATTGGTGACAAGAATGTTGATTTTCCAAGGTAAGTAAAAATATCTATGGTGTTAATATCGATGTAAAAATATCTATGTTGTTAATATCATTTTTTTAATTATTTTTATGTATTTTAGTATATGTTTTAATTGTATATGTTATAAAGTGTTTGATTATTGTTAATGTTTTTTAATATAGTTTGTAAATTTTTAGTTGTTTTTAAATTTAATTTAATTGTTTATTGTAATTTTTAGTGTCATAGTGGGTTGTGGATTTTGTAGGGGTATAGTGTGGGAAGTAATTTAATTATAATTTATTAATAATTAATTTTAAATTATTCTTGATTATTTAATTGATAGTGAATTTTGTAAGTAAGTTATTTTCTAGGTGCGGGTTTTTTGGTTTGTAGCGGTGCAGGGTGGGAAACAAATTAGTTTTAATGAATTAACAATTAATTTGTAATAATTAATTCATTAATTAATAATTATGTAAATTATGTAATAAATGTATTTGTAAGTTATATTTTGGGTGCAGGTTGTGGAGTTTATAGGGGTACAGGGTGCAAATTAAATTAATTATAAATAATTAATAATTATTGTATACAATTATTAATTATTTAATTTATAATTAATTATGTACATTGTGTAATTAAGATATTTTTACATTATCTGCATGTCAGGTGCAGGTTGTTGGGTTTGAAGGGGTAAAGGGTGGGAAATAAATCAATTATAATGAATTAATTATTAATTTAAAATATTAACTATGTGATTGATAATTAATTATGTAAATTGTGTAATTAAGATTTTTTTAAATTATATTTCAGATGTGGATTTTTGTGTTTTTAGGGTTCCAGGGCAGGAAGTTAATTAAGAAATAATGTATTGATAATTAGTTATTGCTTCAATATTAATTATTTAATTGATAATTATGTTAATTGTGAACTTATCATATTTGTTAGGTTATATTTTAGGTGTCTGTTGTTTAGTTTGTAGAGGAATGGGGAAAGGTATGTACGTAATCATAAATAAAACAAAATATTCATTTGTTTAAAAAAATTGTATTTAATAAGTTAATTGTGTTATACTTTGCTCATTTCTACTACATTTTAATTTATTGTGGGAATATAGTGTGATATTTTAATTATATTAATAATATTTGTGTTAATTGATAAGAATTATTTAAAAAATATATATTTATGTTTTTTTAAAATTTTGTTAAAATTAAGACATTTAGGAAGGTATTATGATGGCGGGCAGAATCACTTCCGCCCGACACCGCATCGGTAATGGGACCTACCGATACCCGGTTGGCGGTCCCGACCGCCTCTTTAGGATGCAACTGAACACTGTTCGGTCTCATTCCTACATTTTGCTGTGGCAGCATGCATTTCGGCCGTAAACCGGCTGTAATGCATGCTCCCATAGTGAAATGGGAGGTGCGGTTCATCCCTGCACCCCGTGCCAAGTATATTTATTATTCAAGGTGCTGGCCACAAGGTGCAGGGATTAACAGGGGAGCAAAATAGGTGCCCCCTCATCCTCCAACCAGAGGCCGTGCACCCAAGGGGACCCTGCTGGGGGCCCCAAAGACGCTTTCCGACATGGTTTCCATGTCAGACAGGCCGGCATGGAAAGCATGTCGGAAACTGTCAACATAATCTCAAGAGTGGAAAGGCCTGCCCTTGAGATTACAGGCCGGATTCCGACTGGCGGACAGCCCATTACGATGCAGCTGGAGCCTTTATGAGCCGCAACGTAATCGTCCACTTAATTTTTATATTTAGAATTTTATGTTTTTGGGTATTTAATAGAGTTGTTAAAATATGCTATTTGTTTGAAGTGAAGTACTCTCTCTGTACTGTACCAGTGACTGGAGTGGGAATAGTAAATTTTACCCCTTCTGAGTCTAATGCTTTCCCTACTGTTGCACCGACTGGAATGGGAATAGTACATTTTACACCTCCTGAATCCAACACTTTCCTTACTGTTGCACCAACTTATGTGGGAATAGTAAATCTAGCTTCTCCTGAGTCCAACGCTTTCCCTGCTGTTGCACCTATTGGAGTGTGAATAGTAAATTTTACACCTCCTGAGTCTAATGTTTTCCCTGCTGCCGCACCTACTGGAGTGGAAATAGTAAATTGAACCCCTTTATAGTCTAATGCTTTCCATACTGGTGCACACATTGGAGTGGGGGTCGTAAATGTTGCCCCTCCTGAGTCCAATGCTTTCCCTACTGTTGCACTGACTGGTGTGGGAATAGTTAATTTAACCCCTCCTGAGTCCAACGCTTTCACTACTGTTGCACACACTGGAGTGGGAATAGTAAATTTTACCCTTCCCGAGTCCAACCCTCTCCGTACTATTGCACAGACTGGAATAGGAATAGTAAATTTAACCCCTCCTGAGTCTAACGCTTCCCAAACTGTTGTACACACTGGAGTGGGAATGGTTCATTTAACCTTTCCTGAGTCCAACGCTTTCCCTACTGCCACACCTACTGGAGTAGGAATAGTAAATCTAACCCTTCCTGAGTCCAATTCTTTCCCTACTGTTGCACACATTGGAGTGGGAATAGTAAATTATACCCCTCATGAGTCCAACGCTTTCCTTACTGTTGCACCAACTTACGTGGGAATAGTAAATTTAGCCTCTCCTCAGTCCAACGCTTTACCTACTGTTGCACCTACTTGAGTGTGAATAGTAAATGTAACCCCTTCTGAGTCCAAGGCTTTCCCTACTGTTGCACACATTGGAGTGGGAATAGTACATTTTGCCCCTCCTGAGTCCAACGCTTTCCCTACTGTTGCACCAACTGTTGTGGGACTAGTTAGTTTAATCTTTCCTGAGTCCAACACTTTCCCTACTGTTGCACCTACTGGAGTGGGAATAGTTACCGTAAGCCCTCCTGAGTCCAACGCTTTCACTACTATTGCACACACTGGAGCGGGAATAGTGAATTTTACCCTTCCCGAGTCCAACACTTTCCCTACTGTTGCACAGTCTGGAGTGGGATTAGTTAATTTAACCTTTCCTAAGTCCGGCGCTTTCCCTACTGTTGCACCTACTGGAGTGGGAATAGTAAATGAAACCCCTCCTGAGTCTAACCTTTTCCCTACTGTTGTACAGGCTGGAGTGGGAATAGTACATTTTACCCCTCCTGAGTCCAACATTTTCCCTACTGCCGCACCTATTGGAATGGGAATAGTAAATCTAACCCTTCCTGAGTCCAATGCTTTCCCTACTGTTGCACACAATGGAGTGGGAATAGTAAATTTTGCCCCTCCTCAGTCCAACGCTTTCCCCATTGTTGCACCGACTGGTGTGGGAATAGTTAGTTTAACCTTTTCTGAGTCCAACACTTTCCCTACTGTTGCACCTACTGGAGTGGGAATAGTAAATTTAACCCCTCCTGAGTCTAATGCTTTCCCTACTGTTGCACACACTTGAGTGGGAATAGGAAATTTTACCCCTCCTGAGTCCAATGCTTTCTCTACTGTTGCACACAGTGGAGTGGGAATAGTAAAAGTTTCCCCTCCTGAGTCCTACGCTTTCAGTACTGTTGGACACACTGGAGTGGGAATAGTGAATTTTACCCCTCATGAGTCCTACGCTTTCCCTAGTGTTGCACACACTGGAGTAAGAATAGTAAATTTTACCCCTTCGGTGTCTAATGCTTTTCCTACTGTTGCACCTACTGGAGTGGGAACAGTATATTTATTATTCATGGAGTTAAAAGTTTTTTTTGTATTGTTTACATATTTATTATTAATATATGTTCATTAATTTAATTTTATGTATATATATATATATATATATGTATATAATTTGTGATATATTTGTAGTAAAACTTATTTTTATATATTGTTTACTGTTTTATGAATAATTAAATTTGAAACATTTTAAAGTTCTTTGCAGTTTATTTGTTGCATTTTTTTTTTTTAATCGTGTATGTATGTATATATATATATATATATATATATATATATATATATATGTATATATATATATATATATATATATGTAGTTGTTATAATGGTAGATTTAAAAACATTAGAAAATTAAAATGTAAATTACAACTAATAGTTTTTTTATCCTTTTATATTATATATGTGTCTATAAATATGCACACATTCATATGTGTGTGTTTGATTAAATGCGTTTGTATTTCTATATATGTTTATATATCAGTTAAACATATTTAATTTTTACTGTTTTTAGCAATATATATATATATTAAAAACCAATATTGTATATTTTTTTTGATATTAGTGTAAAACAATATTTTTTCGATATCTCAGTACATACCATTATATGCATAGAAAAACAATATTTTTGTGATCGAGATTTTTGACACGATATTTCTGTATCACGATATTGTTTGTTTTAAATATTGTGTCAGTGATCCGCAGCACACATTGATAGAGGAATATGCCTCTCAGTATTGTTTTTGTGCAGGATGGTGTCCTTTCCTGTACAAAAACAATCCAGCATGCAATGCAGGCACTTGTGCACCATGGTGCAAGGGTGCCTGCATTCGCGCTAGGCTGCCAAAAGGGCACCAGCACATAGAAATAGGCAGGAATGCACCGTATTGCCTTAAATACAGCAACATTCCTGCCCTTTCTCTGTCACACAGCACTGCGTGACTTTTTCATAAATAGACCCCTAAGGGGCATATTCACAAGGACTTATCGCCGAGTTATCGGCACTTTAGCGCATCAAAAGAGGAGATAGATTTATCGCCCCATTCACAAGCGGGTGCAAACTGCAGACATCGCCAGTATTCCCGCGATAACTGCCGCAAAATTTATCTCCACGGGTGACACCACCAACTAACACTAATGAGATGCAGAGTAGGCGTTCCCGTGCAAAAACTCACGAAAATACCACTACACCACTTTCACAACGAACAGCCAGATCTGCGATGCGAACCAAAAACAGGCAATAAGCTGCGGTAGCAGCAGGGATTTAACACCTGCCTTTTGCTGGTGTTAAGCAGGACGACTACCTGCAGTATGAAAGGGAGCCCAGCCCAGAGCCACATCTGAAGACCCACAGATGCCATGGAGACAATGATCATTCAGCTCGGAGACCCATGAGGGCCACAACACCCACCGCCACCACCCCCAGGCCCACCACCACCCCCAGGACCCGCCCCGCCCCCCCCGGACCACCACAGAGGCAGCGTAGACAAAGACAGCGGACCCACCTTAAACGCACCAGCCGCACAGACCTAATGCCAGAGGAGGCCATTGCCCACTACAGGCCCAAAACGACAACCATCCTCCGCATCCTGACCCACATCACCCACAGGCTGACGGTACCAACACAGCGGCCAACCAACATCCCTCCGCAGACAAAGCTGCTGGCTGTGCTGCACATGTTGGCCTCTGGTACCTTCCAACCCACAACTGCCAGAGTCGGAGGAGTCTCACAGCCAGCCCTATCCAAGTTCATCACACCTGTCCTGGATGCCATCATCAGCCTGGTCCCCCAGCACCTCCACTTCACCCACACTGCGCAGGAGCAGCTGAAGACCAACCAAGGCTTCTACGCCATAGCTGGATTCCCTCACGTGTTGGGGGCAATCGACTGCACACAAGTACTCCTCGTGCCCCCTGCCGACACTGCACACAACTACCTCAACAGAAAGCACACGCATTCCATCAATGTGCAGGCAATAGTGGACCTCCGGGGACTCCTCAACAATGTTGTGGCCAACTACCCAGGCAGTGTGCATGATTCATACTACTTCCGACAGTCCATCATCAACCAGCGCTTCCAGGATGGCACCTATGGAAATGCATTGCTCGTTGGTAAGTACCAAATGAACACACCACACACCTCCACTCCACAGTCATGCAACTCACGACACTGGCAATGGGCACGCAGCAAAACCACATGCAACATGCCACACAACATGCCAACCGACCAGACACGACAACACGACTCCATTGGGAACCTGGGCTTGCAATGCACACAACCCAGCCATGGCATGGCACCACAGCCACACAATAGCAGAATGTGAGGAGAGGCTTGGAGCAGGCATGTGCGAGAGCTGCAAGTGACTAATGAATGAGAACCTACCCAATGCCAGGTGTGGCGTGGAGGTGCCGGACAGACTCCAATGTGCAAACCACGGAAAAGGCCATGTGGACATTAACTGCTGGTGCATGGAGTGTAGTAGCCAGTGGACGCTACCATGTCCCCACAGGCTGTGGGGCAGAACGCGGAAATGTCGCACGTTACGTCCCCCCCTGTATGCGCGGGCAGAGTGGGTTGGCCCTGCGTACGCCAGGCCTGCATACGGGTGGGAATAAAAACCCCGTCGCACTGGGCGTGGTTCTCTTTCGGAATGGCCAACGTGCCTGCCAGGGCGGCGCCTCTCAGCCCGCCACGAGGCCGACGCCGTGAGCGGCAGAGCCTGCAACCCTGTGCGCCTGCTGCACCCCAGGCCGCTGGTCCCCAGACCCATCTTGCCTGCCCCAGCGCACCAAGGAGGCTCCGCTCACCTGCCGACACTGGCGTGTGTCAAAGAGGGCCCACCACGTGCCGGTGCAAGCTCCAAGCCCCAGTCCCGCGACCTTTGCAGCCTCCGCAGACCTTCGCTGGCCTCCACTACGCTGGCCCACAGTACTCCTTTTTCATTTACATACCCCACCGGCGGACTCTTCGGCCCAGTTGTTGGCACATGTTGTACTGAGTCGTGAGTTTTGAATGGCAGTGACCAAAAGACTGTGGCAGCGTCCACATCACTAAACTCCCTCCGATCAGTGATGCCAAAGTCTGCATCGCAAGCATACGACACGTGGTGCCACTAACCCTGTTCAACGCAAGCCGGCGACACGTGGTGCCACTAACCCTGTTCAATGCAAGCCGGCAACACGTGGTGCCACTAACCCTGTTCAACGCAAGCCGGCGACACTTGGATGAGGGCTCAGGTCTACACTGCGGTCCAGTAGGTCCCACATGTGGAACTGTGTCCTGAGTTTAGAATGGCACTGACCAAATGTTAATTGCCGCGTATATATCACTGAACTCCCTTCGATCAGTGTCCCAAACTCTGCATCGCAAGCACACGACACGTGTCTGTGGGCCCATGCTGACGGCTGCCCCCGGCCTACACTGCAGTCCAGTAGGTCCCACATCCAGCACTTAGTTGTGATTCATGAATGGCAGAGTCCATACCAGTGAACGCACGGAGAGGAGTAAGAGGAAGATGCGGTTCACTCCGGATGAAAGCCGGATCCTCATCACGGAGGTGACCGAACACTAGCAACAACTGACCTGATGCCACTAACCCTGTTCACCGCATGTCCGCGTCCCGTGGTGCCACTGAACCTGAACTACGCAGGCCAGTGGGACCATCCAACGTAAGCCGGCGACACTTGGTGAGGGCCCCTGCTGACCGCTGCCTCAGGCCTACACTGCGGTCCAGTAGGTCCCACATGTGGAACTGTGTCTTGGGTAACTTATGGAGGAGTTCACACCATTGGACACGCCTCATCGCAGGCGGCATCCCCTATCAGCACCGGTGCCACTAACTCTGTGCGCAATGAGTCATGGGCACTCTCTGGTTGAACTTTGGTGGCATCTGAGTCCATGGCCTGGGGGTTGTCTGCATCATCATCTGGCTGGGACGGACTTGGTGTTCGACATGTGTCTGTTCCATTCATCTCCACCATAGTTACTGTTTCTGCGTGGTTCTGCCCTCTTCATCATGCCCTGGGGGTACATTTTCCACTGTCCACCGAGACACTCCGCGACAACCCCCTTTGACATCTACGAGAACCTGCTCTGCTCTCGTGACCCTGCCCCAGTGCACCGCAAGTCAGCGGCCCGTGACGGTAGGCCCTTGCAGGGCCACTAACTCTGTGCAGCTCAAGTCATGGGGCCTTTATGGTTGAATGGTTGTGTCCTTTACGATGTACACTGTTGTCGTTTTTTGACTGCACCAGGCACTCCATGACGGCTGGTGTACACACACCCCACACACATCCAACACAGGTGTCACTCGACATGTGCGCCTGCTAATAAAAGTGGCTGGGCGCACGTGCCCGTAGCCATTCACACCATCTAAGCAAGTGTGTCCGTGTGGTCAATATGTCAGCATGATGGGCACGAGCCCTGCAACATCACAGTGTGCTGTCTTCAGTGGACGATACCATGTCACCTCAGCAGTGGCTAAGACCTTGGACATTAAGCTTCGTCCGCCCCCCCCTGCATGCACAAGCAGCGTGTGCTGGCCCGGCGTACGTCAGGTCAGCACCGGGTGTGCTGATTGGGCAGGGGGATCAGGGCGTGGCTCTGGTCTGGCCTTGAGCAGGAAGTGCGGTAAGCGTGTCTCTGTGTTGGAGTGTTGTCGCCACCAGGGCCACAGTAGTCGATGTTGCAATGTAGCATGCACCCGGAGTGCGGGCCCGCACGTACGGAGAAATGTAGGAGCGCAAGACCGCTCGGGGTCTTGGCTCATACATGCCAAGTGTTGTGTGTATCAGTCCTGTGGCTGCATGAGTCAGATGCCTAGCCTCAATCGCAGCGCGATCACAGCTGGCCATGGACTGTACACCTGTGTCCGCCCTGTCCAGACCATTGGCCTACACTCACGTGGCCGCACACCCTCAAGGGCCAGCATCACGGTGTTGTTGGCATGCCACTGGACATGCGCAACATCACAGTGTGCTGTCTTCAGTGGACGATACCATGTCACCTCAGCAGTGGCTAAGACCTTGGACATTAAGCTTCGTCCACCCCCCCCTGCATGCACAAGCGGCGTGTGCTGGCCCGGCGTACGTCAGGTCAGCACCGGGGTGTGCTGATTGGGCAGGGGGATCAGGGCGTGGCTCTGGTCTGGCCTTGAGCAGGAAGTGCGGTAAGCGTGTCTCTGTGTTGGAGTGTTGTCGCCACCAGGGCCACAGTAGTCGATGTTGCAATGTAGCATGCACCCGGAGTGCGGGCCCGCACGTACGGGGAAATGTAGGAGCGCAAGACCGCTTGGGGTCTTGGCTCATACATGCCAAGTGTTGTGTATATCAGTCCTGCGGCTGCATGAGTCAGATGCCTAGCCTCAATCGCAGCGCGATCACAGCCGGCCATGGACTGTACACCTGTGTCCGCCCTGTCCAGACCATTGGCCTACACTCACGTGGCCGCACACCCTCAAGGGCCAGCATCACGGTGTTGTTGACATGCCGCTGGACATGCGCAGACAGGCATGACAATGGTGTGCCGTAGGAGTGCACGTGATGCAACCACGCAGCGCACACAAGTGTGAGGGCTCGTGGGAGGGAGGAGCAGCTTTGAGGCAACGTAACACACAGTGAGGCCGCTCATGTGCCACGTGCTCGGCATATCATCCATGATTCCCTGGGTCGCAGACATCCCACCCCACCCACGACAGGCCTCTGCACATCTCCTGTATGCAAGCAGATGGTAAACTGACTGTAGGGATGAAAGGTCCTTTGTCTGGACTATCAGGCGGTAGCACATCTGCAGCTCCGAGCTAGGACTTGCATGTGCCCAGCACCCCCTGACAGATACGATAGCATTTGATGACGACTCCCACACTACGCACTGCCCGACGTGAGACCAACGTGTACACATCCCACACACAGAAGTCCTTGGTCATAGTTAGCGTGCATGAAATGGCCTTCACACATACTCCCACCCCATCCCAGGCCTGCACCCATTGCACACAGACACTGCTCATTGATCCGAGCTGTGGCATTTCATCCACAGGACTGGCGCAGGTCAGCACAGTGCCGCTTCAGGCAGAGCCACTGACACAATGGCAGACCATCCGGACACATGCACAACCCGAGTCACGTGGACCGGTACCGTGCACGTCTGCTGCATGTACTGGGGGCACTGCCATTGGCAGTGCTGCGGATCAGTTACCGGCTAAGCTTCCGCCTTGCCAACGTCACCTGCGTTCAGCCTGTGTTGCATTGTCGCTCGTGCATATTCGAGTGGACCATGGATGTCTGCCTCTCCAACATAACGGTAGCTGAACTGGATTTCGACATGTGTGTGCGCCCCCTGTTGGCCCACGACCAGGAGTGTCACAGTGATGCCCGTTTATGGCATGCCTGGATGATTGGCATGCATGCTGGCAACTGGACCTGGGAGATTGCACGACTCGTCGTGTGCGGTGACCACATTGAGCCGCTCCCCTATTGGGCTTTGGTGCCAATTGGGGCCAGGGGTTGGAGTCAGCACATCTGTCCGGGACAGCTGATGGGTTACGTCGCTGACATGTTAGATGTAGTCGACAACGAGCTCATATTGGAAATGTTGGCCTATGCTGCTGCCCTCGCGTTCATGGACGAGTGACAACGTACCTGCAGCCACAACTGAATGTGACCCATTGCACGTGTCCCGACGCCTGGTTGCATGTTGGGGATCTGGTCACATGTCCCAAGACGACAGTGGACATGGCTGCATTGGCCTGGACTCCGGATACATGCGCGGACAACCAACGCGGGTAGGCACTCACTTGTGTGGGTGATGGACTCCCCCGGGGTGGACATGGGCGCTTTCCAACGTTCCTCATTCAGACATGCTGCTGCATTGGTCTGCATGTTGTGGCACTTCTCTTGGCCGTACTGTCACGCAATTGTTGATGAAGTTTCCGCACCTTCACTTGTCTCCAACTGTGATGAGTGTTCATTTGTATGCCAATGTGTGTGTCACGGCCTATCTGGGTCCCTGCCATACATGCATTGCTACCCCATCAGGGCTGTGGGTTTGTACTTGTGCATTATCATGTCCCTGTTTCGTGCTTTGCCAGATGCGTATGGCCATTTACCGGCCACAAGCGGGTGCACTTGTGTCCTGTGTTCGGTTGTGCAAATGTTGCTGTTTGTACCACATTGTGTCTGATGTTGGGGTACTCTGCTTCCTATGTGTGTGTGCTGCATTGTGTGTGAGTGTTGGCCCTTCAGCTCTGATTTGGCTCACCCTTCTCCCTTTCAGGCAGTGTGGTTTTCACTTCTGTGCTTGTTCAGTGGTGTGGTATTGCCGACTTGTGTGACTTGTGCTCTTGGTTGGTGTTGTTACTCTTCGGCATGGTTTGTCTGCAGTTGTGCTGTGCTTAATTGTGCATGTGTGCCATTGTGTCCATCTCCCCCCATCCCCTCAGTCCCTGGTCGTTCCTCTCCCTGTTGCTGTTGTGTCTGTTGATTTTGAGCAGTTTCCGGTTCCCGACTCCTGCCACCATCTCCAGACTGATGTGGTGGACACTATTTCCTCCATGTCATCCAGCTCCTGGTGTGGCGCTGGACTCCCACCTCCGGTGTGCATTGCTGCCTTCTGGTTGTTGCTGTGTTTCTGCTTGTTTTAGCGTTTCGCATCATTCCTGCTGTTCTGGTTGTCTTCCATTGTCCTCCTCCGCACTCCGGCTGCATTCACCTTGTCCACGATGGACTGCCATGTACAATGTTTTGTTGCCAATGGTGCTTGTGGGGTTGTGTACTAGCTCTGACTGCCTCCATTGTGCTTCGCTGTTGTTTTCTGTTTGGTTTGTCTTTATTTTTCCTGCTTTTGTTGTGCTTATTCCCGCCTGCCGTGTGTGTATCGCGGGCCTGGCGCTGCTTATCGCTGCTTTCCTCATGGCGAATGGGCTCATCGCACGTTTTTTTGCGTTGGGGCTTGTGTTTTTATCTCTGTCGCGGTGGTTGTATCGCGGACATTGGCCGCTTTTTCGGGAATCTATTGCATGGTACCGCCGTGTTGTGAATTCCACGTTAACACAGGGTTATTTTCCCGCGATAGACTGCGATGTGTAAAGTTGCGTTAAGCTTTTTTGGAGATGTTTAGCGCTCGTTCTTGTGAATATACCCCTGAGTGTTTAAAGCTGCATGTGAGACACTGGGAACCTGCAGGCGATGGAAGGTGAATCCCTTATCACTGCTGATATACTTGCATGATGTATTTGAAGTTCCTTGGAGAGGAAGGCCCTGGTCTTTTTATCTCCTACCCTATGGCACCTCGGGTGTGCAGTAAAACCTCTATTTGCAAACTATGATGTACAATTCCAGGATATATGCTTGTTTTTTGGCTGGACATTTACAAGTGACTAGAACATGGGCAATAGTCCGCTGCAGCATAACACGCAGCTAACACACGGAGCAATACATTTGGGGCAGTCAGATGCATGCACAAACACACATACACAAATAAACTTAGAAACATAAAGTCACAAATACGACATGTAAATAGAAATAAAGACCAGCATATTGAAACGTAAACTCAGAAACAGCATCATACACAAAAACACAACCATTCATCCTCTGTCTGTCACACACACACACTAACAAATATATGCATAGAAACCAACACTGACCAAGAAACCCGATTACCTCTGCACCCACATAACGCACAGCAAAAAACACAAATGCATGCACACACACACACACTTCCTCTGTCCCTTGAAGTGTCCCAGGGCCTGCTACAATTAAACTCCGGATCTGCGGAAAGTGACAGAGGCATCAGGAGCCACCCTGGACTTTTTAATCTGGCCTCCCGAAGCTCCAGCCCCCGGAAGTAATGCCCGAATATGAGGCCTGTCCCACCCTGAGCCTGAGGCCTGATGCATCCCTTGGAATGGAGCACATTATCATTGCACCTTATTTACCATGGTTTTGCACGGATGCTCGCATGGCATAGAGTGACTCAAAACATTGCTTTGATGTACTTAACGGTGTCAAAGCCTGTAGGCGCTGCGCTAAATTGTGCAGCACCATGTGAGTGCCTATACAGCCCTTAGTACATCTAGGCCATGGAACGCTGTGCCTATTAGGATACAGCACATTATTATGGCACCAGGGGACATATCACAGTCCCATTCTTTGCACTGGTCTGACGCAAAAGGTATCTGTGCATTTCATTTTTACCGGTTTCAGAACATATATATAGTCAAAAATCTATGAGTTATTACATGGGCTGCAGGCAGCAGAAAGTGGAGCACCAGACAGTCATTTCCTCTTCTCTGTAGCCCATTCACTAAGCCGTTATTGTTTAGAATTATTATATGCTCTACGAACAGAAAAAAAAACAGACAGACACATTCTACGTCAGGACAAAACAGAAAAGGGGTTGTATGATAGAGGCACTCATGGCTAAGCCACGCATGCCTCTACCATGCAGTCTAAATCATGAATGCGTCTTAACCATGCATTCCTTTACCACGTATGCCTTTACCACTCAATTTCCTGGTAAAAGCATGAATGGTAAAGGGGTATGCGTGGCTAAGGTCGTGACCCTCCCTCTCCCCGCCCTAAGCTACAAACTCCCCACCTGAGAAGTCCAAATACCCCGACCCCCTCTGAACCCCCACGCTGTCCCTATCCCTTAACAAACACTACCCCGACACCCTCCCCACCTGTGCTGTCCCTAAAACTACCCCAACCACGTCCACTGCCCTTAGGCCTAAAACCCAAACCCCTATTTTAAAAAAATACCCCAACCCCCTGTAGTGCTAGAGGCACTATTATGGTCTGACATCACGTGATGGCCTTTGACTACCATCATTCTAATTGACTTTGGTGTTTTACTTTACCCTAGCATGAATGTACGATGTCCTGCACATGCCCTGTTTCTCTTGAAGGTTTCTTTCTTGTAATCTTGCAGTCTTACAGTAGGAGCTGTCACAGAGTAGAACAGCCTTGCCAAGAAAAGAATGTGTGGGATGTGCATTTGAAAGCATGAGAGAGAGAGAGGTGTGGAATGTACTTTTTGTTCTCGAAGTGCAGTGTTATGAGCAGTGGTGCATAAATGTGCATTATGTTGTACATTGAGAGATGAAGTATGTGATGCTATAGGCAGTGGTGCACAAATGTGCATTGTGTTGTACATTGGGAAGTATTATGAAGTTCTTACTATTGGCTTTGACATGGCCTCATGTCATCATGAATTCTGACTCTGCCTTGCTTGAGCTTTTCTGCGCACACAGACAGGCCCCCAGAGTGTTTGTAAGTTGTTTGGGTTAATCACGTTCAAGGTTGTTTTGTGAGAGATTGTTTAATGTACCCTGGAAGGCTTTCGTAAGCTTTGTTTAGATAAAGGCTGGAACATGTGAGAATGTAGAGGGAACATGGGAACTCCTTTTGCCCTGGAATGCTTGCATGGAAACTGGCCAATTCCAGTAAGTTTCCTTGGCGCAGAGGGAAAGACTCTCGAACCTTCTAGTGTGTTTTGAGACTATAAAGCCGGAGAATCTTGACAGCCAGTTTAGGCGCTCACTTGTGGAGTAGACGTTCTGTCACAAGACGAACGGAACTTGAGTCCCTGTCGAGAGTCCATTGCCTGGCTGTTAACGAGCTCCTCCAGCTTCAGTTGGCAAGGACGTCGAGTGAATGATCGGGTGAGGCGATTTGTTTCTGACTAGTGCCATTGTGATGTGTGGCCAGTGGCTGTGGTCATTTGAGGTGTTTTCTTGGTGATGTGTGAGTGAGTCAGAGTGCACATCCAAAGTAATCCTTTGATGTATTTAGTGTATATATCTTTCTGATTTCTTGCAGGACGTCCAGTATTATTTGCTGCATGTTTATTCATTATTATTAGTCATGCATTTAACTGTTACATTTACCAAGTGTGTTATTATTGCTTGCATATAAATATATATATATCTCTATATACATTTGAATGTTGTTAATTTGACATCTGGGAAAGCCTTTCTGTTAGAGAGCATTGCATAGATAAAACCCCAAGCCTTATTCTAAAAAGAGAGTCTTTGCATTTTGTAAAGTGAAACCCCTTTCTAGATGTTGTTGGTGTTTTATGTCTCCTGCTTCGTCGTGTTTGGGCCATCGTGTGGGGTGGTATTTTGAGAGCGAGGCAAGACACCCCCCAAAGCCCTAAAAACTACCCTAACTACCCATTCCCCTCCCCCTGCCCTGAGGCCTAAAACCCTGTCCCTTAACAAACACTCTTTCCACTGCCCTTAGGCCTAATACCCTAACCCTTAATTAAAAAAGTACCCTGACCCTCCCCCAACCCTGTAAACTATCCCTGATCCCCCAAGCCCTGAAAACTACCCAGACCCCGCGAAAACTACCCCAGAACCCCCCAAGCTCTGAAAACTACCCCCGCCCTACCTCCGAAAACTACCCCCACCCCACTCCCAGAAAACTACCCAGCCCAGAAAACTGCCCAGCCCCACTTACCTCACCGCAGCTCTCTTCCTGGTGTCTTCCTGCTTCCGTCCCTGCAGCAGCCAGCAGCTAGACCGCGCACTGCCTTAACCACGCATATGCGTGGTTAAGGCATAGGCATGGTTAAGGCAAGTGTGGATACGCTTGCGATTTCGGGACATACGTGGCTGAGGCCGCGGTGTTCCGACTGTTTCCCCAGAAAATGGGATCATAATAATACCATAGGAGCACTGTGCTGGGTCCACAACTCATCGCTTTTAGGCCCAGATTTTTTGCTATTCGCAAATAGAGACTTGCAAAATCAAATGTACTAATGTGCCTGGGACCTATTTTGTGATTCCTAAATTAGTCACAAATGGACCTGCCTCATCAATATTCATGAGGCAGGACTCAATTTGCAACCCATTGGGAATAGCTACAATGGCTACAGACCATCATGTCTGTGATTGCTTTTTGAATAAAGCATTTTTTTTCTAATGCAGCCCATTTTCCTTAAAGAAAAATGGGTGTGCATTACAGAAATAAAAATGAAAAGTTCCTTTTTTAAGAGTAGACAATGGTCTGTGGAACCACTTTCTGCCCATAAAAATATTTTCACCCACATTCACTAAGGGGAAGGGGTCCCTGGGAGACCCCTTTCTGTTTGCGAATGGGTTACTGCCTCCTCTACAGAGTCGGTAAATAATTAATGTTTTGTGACCTCATTCTGGTTACACAACATTCATACATAACAGTGCTATTCGGTATTAGGAAGGGATGCCCTAAACACACCCTTCCTAATACCGAATCGCAAAAGCAAAATGTGATTCGGTAACAAGTTATTGAGTCGCATTTTGCCTTTTGTACGTGACAAAATGCATTTTGACAGTCGAAAACGGACAGATGGGCTGTTTGCAACTGGTAAAATGCTTTGTACATTTGGCCCTTAATTCATACTGCTTTAAAACTTTTACATTACTGGTTCAACGGAATCAGCACTTACTTCTTTTGGTTCTGGTGGTACCGGACTTCTGTCTTTGGAAGATTGACCTTGCTATGCACATTCCTGTGAATTATTCCATAGGTACCCAAAAGCTCAATGACAGAACAGCATTTCTATGTACCTTCCAGTATATGGGGGCTGATATTCTGAGACTTTTTGCTTTTGCAAATGGTCCGATTTGCAAAATCGGACCATTTGTGTACGCAAAATGGATCTTTCTATGTACCAAACTCGAATTACGATTAGGTAACACGTTACCGAATCACAGTTTGGGTTTGTGACTACATAAAGAATCTGTATTTAGAAGTGGTGTGTTTAGGGCATCACTTACAAATAGCGATTCGGAATGGAATTTATTAATGTTTTGTGACCGAAATCCGGTCGCAAACATTGATATTTTACTGCCATTTGTGAATGTTGTCATAAACATTTATTAGGAGTAGGCAGTAGTCCCATAGCTCACTGCCTACTTGTAAATAATGGCAGAGTAACTTTTTATTTTATTATACACATCCCTTTTTCCTTTAAGGAAAACGTGCTGTATTTTTTATTTTATTTTTTAAATAATTGCTTTATTTAAAAGCAAACACAGACATGGTGGTTTGCGGACTCCATCAGGCCACCTTTCCAATGATGGCAGCAAATCATGGTGGGTCACAATTTAGGACCTACCTCCTTAATATTTATGAGGTAGGTCCAATTGTGACCCACTATGATTCAGTATATTGTGAAATGACCCAATACTATATAGGTCAGTTCGTAAAGTACTCCACTCATCGCAAAAACACTGGTCACATATTGCGATCATTATTTTGCGACCGGTGCTTAGTACATCTGGCCCATTATTCTGCAGGCACCCAAGTACTAAAGAAAGTCTTCCCATGCATAATCAAGTACAGTATTCCACAGGTACCCAAATCTCTCATTGACACAATAGCCTTCCCATGTACATAGTGGGGCATATTCTGAAGGACTTATCGCCGAGTTAGTGGCACTTTATCGCAGCCAAAGTGGCGATAGTTTTATCGCACCATTCACAAGCTGGTGCTAACAGCCGATATCGCCAGTTTTCCTGCGATAGCAGCCGCAAAAAACATCGCCACGGATGACACCGGCAACTAACGCTAATGAGATGCAGAGTAGGCGTTCCTGTGCAAAAAGCCACGAAAACACCACTTCGATATGTTCTCTACGACCAGCCAGATCGGCGATAAGATCCCAAAACAGGCGATAAGGCGCGTTAGCAGCAGGGATTTAACACCTGCTCTTACCTGGTGTTAAGTCGGACGACAACCTGCACCACAAAAGGGAGCCCAGACCAGAGCCACACCTGAAGAACAACAGATGCCATGGAGCTACTGATCATGCAGCTCGGAGCCCCAAGAGGGCCACAACACCCACCGCCATCACACCCAGGGCCACCCCCCCCCCAGGAAACCCCCCCCCTCCGGGGCCCTACCCCGGACAAAGATATTTCACATCAACTTTACGAAATCATGAACAAAACAATTCGCCTGATGTCGCACAAGTACAACAATTAACATTCATGTGTGGTCAGAAAAAGGAGAATCATTCATCCATTTTTGAATTTCCAAACAAAATATTTTATTCAAATTTAACTCAAAACAACTATTCGGAAGAGTCATGGCGGGTCTTCTCTGGACAATCTGTAAGACAGCCTGCAAGACAAAAATCAAGATAAGAAGGTGTGTCATGCACTCATCAAAGGACAGAGAGAGAGAGAAAGAGAGAGAGAAAGAAAGGGAGAGAGAGAGAGAGTGAAAGAGAGGGAGAGAGAAAGAGAGAGAAAGGGGGAGAGAGGGAGAAGGAGAGAGAGAGAGAAACAGAGGAAGAGAGATAGAGACAGTGAAAGGCAGAGAGGGAGAAGGAGAGAGAGAGTACCAGAGGAAGAGATAGAGACAGTGAAAGGAAGAGAGGGAGAGGGAGAGAGAGTGCTGACACTGCGGACCCAGGCCTCACTGCTCACCTGCTGCCACCGGTGTGTCTCCAACCACGTGTCGGTATACACTGCAGTCCACCAGGTTCCTCATCTGAAACAGAGTCCAGATTTATGAATGGCAGAGTTCATATCAGTGCACACGCCATCATCGCTTGGCCGCCCCTGCGCACACAGGCTGCTGCACCCCAGCCCCTCCCGCCGCCCAGCAGTGTTTGCCCGCCCCTGCGCACCCAGGCCTCACTGCTCACCTTCGGCCACCAGCATGTCTCCAAGAGGGCCCACCACGTGCCAGTGTAAGCTCCAAGCCCGGGGCCCGCGACCTTGGCATCCTCCACATCATGCAGCCCCGCCCTGCGGGCCACCAGGTCACACACGTGATTCTGGGTCTTGATTTTGCAATAGCAGAGATCATATCAGTGCACACGGCATCATCACAGGCTGCACACCCGCCCAGCCCTATAGGTGCCACTAACTCTGTGAACCGCGAGGCAACGCCACATGGCAGTAGGCCCACACTGCCCGCTGGCTCAGGCCTACACTGCGTCCAGCAGGGCTCACACAAATCCTTACCAGTCCGGACTGCCAGGACGGCGCATCATCGCAGGCTGCACACCCGCTCAGCACTTAAGGTGCCCCTACCTCAGTGCACCGAAAGTCACCGTCCCGTGGCGGTAGGTCCATGCCGGCCACAGTGTATCCGGTGCCACCAACTCTGTGCAACGCAAGTCATGGACCCTTTATGATTGAGTCTCGTGATATGCCAGGCGGACGCAGCCATGTCACCTCGGGCAGTGGGGAAGAACTGGGACACGTAGCGTCATCGTCCCCCCCTTTATATGTAAGCCGAGTGGGCTGGGTCGGCGTATGCCAGGCCAGCATAGGGGTGTGAATAATTATCCCTGGGCTCTGGGCGTGGTTCATTTCTGGGCTGGACAGGAAACCAACTGATGCGTGTGTCTCTGTTGCAGTGTCTGCGCCACACGGCCCGCAATCGACAATATTGCAATGTTGCATGCACCCGGAGGGCGGCCGCGCACGAAGGGATTGTACAAGGAGCGCAAGGCCGCTCGGGCTCTTGGCTCATGCATGCCAACTGTTGTGTGTGTATCGCTATTGGTGCACCATAAGCCTGAGGCCTAGCCTCAATTGCAGCGCGAAAGCCACATCACATTCCCAGAATGCAAGCAGTAGTCAGACTAACATTAGGGATGAAAGCTCCTTTGTCTCAATACATAAGGCGGAAGGACATCTGCACCTCCGACCTTGGTCTTGCATGCAGCAGGCACCCCCTGAGAGAGATACCATAGCAGATGATGACGACTCCCACACTGCGCACAGCGCTAATGATAGACCAACGTATCCACACCCCACACACAGAAGTCCTTGCTCGAGGTACTCTTGCATGGAATGCCCTTGACACTTACGTACACAACAACCCATACGTCCAAATGTTGCACACACATACGACTCATTGCTCTGAGCTGTGGCATGTCATCCACATAACTGCCGCAGGTCAGAAGAGTGCCGGTTCTAAGAGAGCCACTAACGCAATGGCAGAACACCCGGCACAACGCCTGTCACGTGGAACTGTACCGTGACCGAATGCTGCCTGTTAGTGTATGATGCATTGGTCTGCATGTTGTGGCCCTTGTCTTGCCCGTACTGACACGCACATGGCAATAAAGTCTACGCAACTTCACTAGTGTTCAACTGTGATGAGTGTTGATTAGAATGACAAATCGTGTGCCTCAATGAGCATTGTCCGTACACAGGGAAGGACTGACTGACGCATTTCACTTAGGGGTGAGTCCCTATTGCCAGCTCCACCTCTGTGAGCCAGACATAGTGGTTGGGATAGTTGCTGATAGACCTGTGCTCTTACGTGTCTTCAGCAATGTGAGTATGGTGTCCATATTCTTGCCATGTCGATCAATGTGACCCATCACTACAGGCTGTGTCCACCCAGTTTAGTGTGAGTAGGTATGCGAAGAGATGTTCTGTTGTCAAATGTGATGTGGGACACTTCTTTAGGCCTGCCAACGACTTTGACATTTCATACCCAGCCCTATTTCTAACATTGCGTGGGGCAAAGTTGAGGAATTGCGCGATTGTTGTTTCAGAGCAATGAGGCCACAGCTTGTGCACACATTCCCAGTCATCTCACTTCCTATGTGTGTCACGGTCATACATGCGCATTGCTTTCATTTACCAGGGTGTACCTTTTTGGGCAATCAATGTCCTTACATTCATCCATTCTTTCATACTTGATCGATTATGGACATGACACATCTGTGTGAATTTGAATGATTTATTCACATTCGGTGGAGTGTCGGAGCTGGAGCAGTACATGGCCATGCAAACCCCACATTACATTGTAGCCCAGTGGAGGGCCAGCCATGTCGAGGTCCAAGGTGAGTGTCGCAGAGTGTTTCGGGGACAGTGGGAGGTGTTGTTACAGAGCATGATGCAGAGGGCAGAACCAAGCTGAAACAGGGCATGGGGCGGAGAAGAATGCTACTGGCTCCTTCTTACTACAAAGGTGGAATCACCCGCATCTTCGTCCTCTATGTCATCTGTCTGACATGTGGGTGCTGATGTTTGGTCTGCAGCACTGTGTGCCACTGACACATCAGGGGCTGAAGATGTGTGTGTAGAAGTACCAGCAGCATTCATCAGCAACTGCCTTAGTGGCAGCAATGCGATGATGAGGATCTGCAGGGCATGGAAGATCCCAACAACTTTTTGCTGGTGTGCATCCGTGGCAGCCATTCTTTCCGCATGCATCCGCTCCATGTTCTCCATTATCCTCAGCATCTGTGCCAACTCTCGGCTGACATCGCTGAGGCCACTCTGACTAGACAGTTGTTCTCCTCTCAGAGTCATGACTCCAGCGATGTCGGGCATGGATTGTTGGACATCATGGAGCGAACTGTGGGTGTCCGTTAGGGAGTGTAAGTGGTCCATGATGGGACTTAGACACCCACGTATGTCATCTAGTTTGGCTGCCATGAGGTCGAACCCCACCCGCACCTGTTCAGCCACCTCCTTCTGGCAGTCTAACACATGGCCTTGGAATGTGATGTGTTCTTCGGTGAGGTGCTGGGAGCCAGCCGTGGTGGTGGGTGCTTCCTGCTGTGTGGTCTGTGCAGGGGGTGGGGTCTCCTCGATGCAGATGGGCTGCCCTGCTCCTGGAGGTGGGTTGCCGTAGCTGTCCATGAGCTGTTGTAGGGCGTCGGTGTCGAAGGTGTGGAGGTCCTCTTCATCATCACTGATGAGTTGTCTGGTCTGCTCTGCAGGAGGTGTTGATTGTCCCTCTGCAATGTGAAGGGGAGATACATTTTAACATTGTGTTGACATGTATGTTGACGCATTGTTCGAGTTAACATACAGACTGCATGACAATGTACATTGTGACTGTTTGGGAGGAGCTGACTATTTGATGCGGGACAGTGGACAGTTGAACTACATCACAGATGTGAGGTTGTACACGTACGTTGTCATCTCACAGTTTCCTGCTATGCCAGATGTGATTGGCCAGTTTCTACGCACAAGCGGAACCAGTTGTGTCCTCTGTTCTGTAGTGAGAGTGTTGCACTTTGTACCACACTGTCGTCAATGATGATGGGCTGTTATTGCTATGTGTGTGTGCTGCATTGTGGGAGAGTCACCCCTGCAGCTGTGATTTTGCTGCCCCTTATCCCTTTGAGGCGGTGTGCCTTTGACTTCTGTGCTTCTACAGTGCTGAGATGTTGCAGACTTGGCTAATTTTGGCTCTGGTTCGGATTTTGGACTCTTGGGCATGGTTTATCCGCAGATGTGTTGTTTACGTCAGGGGTTGTTTGTGCACGTGGATGTGTCAGGGTGTGACCTGCTCCTTTACGGATGTGTTCCACACTCAGCCACCTCAGTGTCGTGGCATGCACCATGTCATGATAATTGGACTGCAGCCATGCTGTTCGTCATGCAGTGTCACTTGCATTGTCAGTGTGGCTCACTGACACGCAGCTTTGCTGGTTTTAACACGTGTGCATGGGTTGGTTGTGAGATTGGTGCTGTGTGGGGAGGGACCCCTTTGTGCCCATAGTGGACGGGGGCCTACTTGCTGTTTGTATGTGTGCTGCAGTGTGCCAAGGGGATCAGGGACATGATCCAGAATCATTGTGGGTGTGCAGTGTGCTCTACTTAGTTGTGCATGTGTGCCATTGTGCCCATCTCCCCCCGTCCCCCCAGTCCCCGTTCGGTACTCACCCTGGTGCTGTTGTGTCAGGTCATGTTGAGCAGTGTATGGACCCCCAACTCCTGCCACCGTCTCCCCACTGATGACTGTGGCCACCATTTCCTCCATCTCATCCAGCTCCTGGTATTCCGCTGGACTGCCACCTCCAGTCTGCATTGCTGCCTGATGGTTGTCAGCGAGTTTCTTCTTGGTTTTGCGCTTCGCATCATTCCAGCACCTCTTGACCTCTCCAATTGTCCTCCTCCTCACTCCGACTGCATTCACCTTGTCCAGGATGGACTGCCATATTGCATTTTTATTTGCCAATGACACGTTGGAGGTGACGAACAGTTGTTGGTGGTGTTCTATCACCTCCGTGATGATGATCCTGTTTTCATGCGGACTGAACCTCGTCTTCCTCGTCTTCTTCTCCTTGCCCTTCCGTGACCCCGAGGTCCCAGGCTGGTCCTCCTGGGGGCTTGTGGGGTTCTGGTCGTCCTCTGTACTTGCTCCGGCTTCCTCCATGGTGCTGCGCAGTTTTAATTATTTTTTTTGTGTTTTTCGGTGCTTTTATAGTGCATTTTCCCG
Organism: Calotriton arnoldi; assembly: GCA_963921515.1. Taxonomy (NCBI): domain Eukaryota; kingdom Metazoa; phylum Chordata; class Amphibia; order Caudata; family Salamandridae; genus Calotriton; species Calotriton arnoldi. Next base: position 1,405,906 of record CAWUFW010003505.1, read on the forward strand.
CATGACGCGTGGGAATTGCAGGCCTGTCGCTGGTTATCGCTGATTATTTTATCGCAGTTGGCCACATCGGCACTTTTTTCACGTTCGTGTTTCGCGTTTTTTTGCTGTCACGGTAATTTTATCATGGTCATTTGACGCGTTAGCGTGAGACTATCGCATGGTACCGCCGTGTTGAGAATACAACGTTAACACAGTGTTATTTTCCCGCGATGGACTGCAATGTGCAAAGTTGCGTTAAGCTGATTTTGCGATAATTATCACACGTTCTTGAGAATATCCCCCAGTATGTATTATTCTGGAGGTATTGAAGCACTCAATAAAAGTACAGCCTAACAATATAAATTATTCTAAAGATACCGAATCACTAAAAGGGAAACCAAGGCACAATCATGTAAATTATTCTATGCGGATCTAAACTTCCAAACGTCTGCGCTGCACATTTGATTTCACTATGCCACGTGTTCCAAAGCCCTCGATGGTGGAACAAACTCATTGGGCATGCTATTAAGATACTTCAGCATCTTATACTCTGTGCCAACCATCCAATGTATTATTCCTCATTGAGGAAGATGGATAAAACTAGGGACTATGGAAAGATTATGTCAAAAGATAGGCCAACAATTTTAGACAAAATGCACAAATTAACACACGTGGTGGCTCTTTCATCCACCATATCGTAGCTATGCTTGGGTGAAAACATTTTATTTTTTAATTCACAGAATGACTGTGGTCTAACCACGTTAAATGAAGTCCACTGACATTTGTTGGGCACCAGAACACAGGGCAAGTCCAGGCACCATGTGCTGGCTGATGGTTGTCAGCGGGTTTCTTCTTGGTTTTGCGCTTCGCATCATTCCAGCGCCTCTTGACCTCTCCAATTGTCCTCCTCCTCACTCTGACTGCATTCACCTTGTCCTGGATGGACTGCCATATTGCATTTTTATTTGCCAATGACACGTTGGAGGTGACGAACAGTTGTTGGTGGTGTTCTATCACCTCCGTGATGATGATCCTGTTTTCCTGCGGACTGAACCTCGTCTTCCTCGTCTTCTTCTCCTTGCCCTTCCGTGACCCCGAGGTCCCAGGCTGGTCCTCCTGGGGGCTTGTGGGGTTCTGGTCGTCCTCGGTACTTGCTCCGGCTTCCTCCATGGTGCTGCGCAGTTTTAATTATTTTTTTAATGTTTTTCGGTGCTTTTATAGTGCATTTTCCCGCATGACGCGTGGGAATTGCAGGCCTGTCGCTGGTTATTGATGATTTTTTTATCGCGGTTGGCCACATCGCCACTTTTTTCACGTTCGTGTTTCGTGATTTTTTGCTGTCACTGTAATTTTATCGTGGTCATGTGACGCGTTAGCGTGAGACTATCGCATGGTACCGCCGTGTTGCGAATACGTTAACACGGTGTTATTTTCCCGCGATGGACTGCGATGTGCAAAGTTGCGTTAAGCTAATTTTGCGATAATTATCACACGTTCTTGAGAATATCCCCCAGTATGTATTATTCTGGAGGTATTGAAGCCCTCAATAAAAGTACAGCCTAACAATATAAATTATTCTAAAGATACCGAATCACTAAAAGGGAAACCAAGGCACAATCATGTAAATTATTCTATGCGGATCTAAACTTCCAAACGTCTGCGCTGCACATTTGATTTCACTATGCCACGTGTTCCAAAGCCCTCGATGGTGGAACAAACTCATTGGGCATGTTATTAAGATACTTCAGCATCTTATACTCTGTGCCAACCATCCAATGTATTATTCCTCATTGAGGAAGATGAATAAAACTAGGGACTATGGAAAGATTATGTCAAAAGATAAGGCAACATAATTAGACAAAATGCACATATTAACACACGTGGTGGCTCTTTCATTCCACCATATCGTAGCTATGCTTGGGTGAAAACATTTTATTTTTTTAATTCACAGAATGACTGTGGTCTAACCACGTCAAATGAAGTCCACTGACATTTGTTGGGCACCAGAACACAGGGCAAGTCCAGGCACCATGTGCTGGCTGTACAGTGTGTCGCAAGATCTCATTGGTCCACTTTTTGTAAAAGAACTGTCACTCGGTGCCCTCAATTGGCCATTCCTAACACCCATGTGTTTCACGCTTGTTCTCTCCACAACGTATTCTTTTGAAATCACAACAAATGCAACTGAAAACCACAAACAAAGATAAAAAAAATCTGAGATTAAAAGGACGTCACGTCTGCAGGGCAGCCTCTGCTGCTTTTATGAGTCTTTAAAGTTCTTTTGCTGTTCCTATTGTTTTTAAAGCCGTATGGTTACACTGAGCGAAAGCTAATTATATTAATTAGCAGGGAACTCATGAACTTGTCAAATTACTTATTGACATTCACAGGGCCTTTTTTCATTAAAGCACTCTGTTTGAAAGAAAAATGCAAATAAATGATTTGTAATGAGAGCAGATGCTATTAAAATAAACTACAGAAGAAGGACCCCCCTCCATCTTTGTCGTGTGATGTTTGTGGAAGGCATTTTTTTACCATTTAACTACAAATATTTGAATTATAAATCAGCCTCTTGTTAGAAATGTTGTTTTGAATTAGAGGACTTGGGGCCAGATGTACGACCAGTTTTTGCGTGCGCAAACGGGTTAGCGACCCGTTTGCGCACGCAAAAACCTACATGGCCATGTACAAACACTATTTTGCGAGTTGCAAAAAATTGCGACTCACAAAATAGTGTTTTGCGACTCGCTATTAGGAAGGGGCGTTCCCTTCCTAATAGCCACTCTCTAGCCATGTAAGAATGTTTTGCGACCGCAATCTACCGCCCTCTTCAAGAGGGTGGTAATGGAGTAGCAAATGGGAAGGGGTCCCCAGGGGACCCCTTCCCCTTTGTGACTGGCTCTAAAAAAAAATTTAAGGGCAGGCAGTGGTCCCAGGGACCACTACCTGCCCTTAAAAATGAAACGAAAACGTTTCATATTTTTTTTAAATGCATCCCGTTTTCCTTTAACCCCTTTGATGCTCATGACGAGCTCAGCTCGTCATGCTGCGTGGTGGGCGTGTGCGCATGACGAGCTGAGCTCGTCACGACCACACCCGCGATCGGAATGTCCAGCACCTGGGCGGAATTCCGATCGCGGCGAAGCGGTTAAGGAAAACGGGCTGCATTTAGAAAATAACACTGCTTTATTGACAAGCAGTCTCAGACATGGAGGTCTGCTGAGCCCAGCAGGCCACCATCCCTGGGAGGGCCAGCCATTCCCACTCTTGGATTTTGATGCTTCCCCAGATTTACAAAACCATGTAAACCTGGGGATGCGCCAAAACCTTATGCCTCCCCAAGGGAGGCACAATGAGCAGCAATAACTTTATTTCTCCTTGTCTTCCTGCACAAAAACAATCCTGCTGACAGGTGCAAGGGTGCCTGTGTTGGCACTAGGCTGCCGAAACTGCACCATCGCAGGGGGAAAGGACAGGAATGCGGCATATTGGATCAATACAGTGCATTTCTACCCTTTCACTTTGACATAGGGCGGCGCAGCAAGGTGACTTGCCAAAACCCCATAAATGAGGCCCTTAATCTCTTAGATCATTTGTGCACAGAAAGAAATTCATATGTATTTCTTGTGCTGCTGCACACATTTTAAAAAATACTTCAGTCACGGGCCAAAATAGGATGGCAACCCAGCTCAAAGATTAGGAAACATACACATGTTATAGAGAAGAGGGTATCGTGACAGAATCAGGAAGAGAGGAACTTGGGCTAGATATGTAGGCCAATATTTACAAAGGCTTTTTGCCATTGCAGAGTGATTCAAAGTGGTTCAAAGGCGTGCACTGTTATTTACATTCCAGGGCAAAAGGTGTCCTTTTCTCAAGCACAAGTGATTTACAGTGCTTTGTGTCACTTTTCATCATGGGGGAGTTGCTGGGGCATTATTTGGGCAGAATCAGCTCAAACACCCATAGGTTTTGCCACAAAGTTTGATTTACTAAGAAGCCAGACTGGGCTTTGCATTAAAGCCAATGCCCATTTGAAGCAAGAGTTAAGAAAGAGAACTGTTTTCATTTCTCCCAAAAACCCAAGCAGCGAATGTGTGGTTAAGTCCACAGTACACATCTAATGGGTGAGATACTTTAGATTTTTTCTATGCATAGAAAATCTTACTGGAAGTGTATACTTGCAGAACAAATCCTGTAATAGACAGCACAGGCTGACCTCTGCCCCATGGTGCAAGCTTGTGTCAAGCAAGCAGAGAAGTTGTAAGACATAGGCAAAGTCGGTAACTGCCCAGGGCCCCCACCTTCCTGGCTGCACCCTGGAAAAGTGAACTTTCTCTTTAGCTCACTTCTGTGCATTTTTGTATCTTAACCTTTAATGTTTAGTTCAATATTGTTATGCAATGTAGGGCTTGAATTAGCACAAAAAGGGTAATAATATTCAAAGTTGCTCCACACAGGGGCCCTCGAAATATTTCTTGCACAGGACCCCAGAATCCTTAAGATGAAAAAAATACTACATGTACTAAGCAAATAGCCACGCTAAATTTAGTGAACAAATCAAAAGCTGTGCTAATGTTATGTAGGCAAGCAAGGACATCAGAGGTGACAAAGGACAAATGTATGTGTAAGTGTCAAACATGTTGGTACTGTCACAACCTACCTAGGGCTGAATATATACCAGAGAATATTTATTTTAAAAAAAAGTATTTTAAATGTAGCATACAAAACATTTAATAATACTTCTTCCATAAAGTACACCAATTAATTACAAGAATCAAGATACATGCTATGCATAATGAATATAATAGGCATAGAAAACTCTTAAACATTACACATCTCATCGAACTAGAAAATTTCCATTATTTCCATTCTTTCCATATTCTATTTACTTTAACCATAGAACCGACTCTCCCTGCATACATGGTTTCCCGATTCAATTTTTTATTCAGTTTATGTATCCATTGGGAGAGAGTTGGGATTATTGCTGATTTCCAATTTGCCAAAATTAATGATCTTGCTACCAAAGCAGCGATAAAAATAAATTGACGTTGAGATAATGTTAAGAGACTCTGAGCTTCAGCTAAACCTAAGAGAGCTGTGGAAGCCTTTAAGGGGAGATCTATTGCCAATAGTCTTCTTACTTCTGCAAAAATATTTTCCCAGAAGCTTGCAATTTTAGTACAAGTAAACCCCACATGTAGCCAATCTCCTAGAGCCTGGCAGCCTCTAAAGCAGCAAGGATTAACTGCAGGGTAGATTTTATTAAGTTTGGCCGGAGTAAAATAAATCTGCCATTTACTAAAAAAGGCCATCCTCATATGCCAGAGAATCTGATCATAAGTTTGCAACTTTCCACATATAGTGATTCGACACTCTTGACACACATATATGTACATTGTATTAATAAGGGTTGCAGCCCGTCACCTTGCAGGGCTGAACTGGCTGGATATTGAAGCTCAGAGGTATCTATCATCACATGCCTGAAGCATGCCTCACGCATGTAATGTTTTCAGTACTGCTGGTCAGCATCATCTCAGGCCCCCTTGCACCATGTCACCATTGGCCCTAGGCAGACAAAATTAGTGCTGCGATGGGAAAGGACAGGTATACCCCATATGTGACACTGTAAGGGCTATATCTGAGTTTTCATGGTGCTGGTGCTGACTAGCGGCAGTGCATGCTACCTTGCAACATGGTACAAGGGTGCATGGCTTGTAAACAGGCTTGTATTATTACGTCCTTTAAGGCCCACCTTCGTGCACAATAGCATTTGCCTGAGGCATATTAATCTGTCTCCGCGTGCTGCACAATGCAGCACACATGGAACGTTTGACATATATGGAGATTGAACATATATTTCCTCCTTACTCATCACCTGTGGAGGCCTGGAATTTTTTAAGCATTCCCTGGTCAATCACATATGTTAAATCAGTGAATGCTTCTAATTTCATACGTATTCAATGTGAACAACCACCCATAGCCAGTTTTACAGCCTCCTGGGCAGGGTTTGGCAACTAGGCCTGGGTGGAACTAACAGAGTTTTGCTCCACAGAATTCCGTGGAGTTCCCAAACAACTCTAGGAGATTCTGAGGAACTCCGCAAACATGCGTAATATAATGGTAATGCCTGTCTGCCCATTTGCGGAGCTTTTTTGTGCCAGTAGCGCATTCTGCACAGAAAAATCAGTGCAGATGGCACCATGTGGTCCGCATGGGTATGGCCATTTTGTTTTACCTGCTTTCCTGTGCATGGTGCTGGGCCTGGTTTTCTATCCAACTAAAATCTTTCTAATTCTTCCCCCATCCACCTCTCGTTTACCTTTATTTTATTAGTGTGTGTCTTTGTGTTTGTGTATTTTAAGTTTATGTCTTTTTTTTTCTTTTTCCATGACTTTTTTGTACTTTTTTTTGGTTTTCCCTTTACTTCCTTAGTTCTTCCTATCTTCTATTAATTCCTTCCTTTTCCTAATTCTTCTTTTTTTCCCACCCAGCGCCATGGCAGAGCAGTGCGTGACAGGGAGAGGCTGTGTCAGAGCACCTGACCACCGCACACCTTGCAGTCGCCGGCGCTGCCAAAGGATGGAGCCCTGCGCCATTGTTTAAAAGGCAGAGGTGGCTGCACTTGTTTTTTACATGCATTGCCACTTCCCCTCCATGCTGGCAACAGGTGGCAGGCCTGGGAGCTAGTGCTCCCTGCATGAGCGTCGGCTGCTGTGGGGGAGGGTCTGCCAGTGTGTGTGCTAGAACACTGGGGTACAGCAAATCCAACAGCAGTTGATGCACCGCTGGGCCAATATCCTTGACAGGGAGCAGGACCTGCTCGTCGTGCTGGGTGTCAAGGTTGCGGGGTTTGGTGAGTAATAATTTATTTGTTGTGTTCTAAATTGCTAATATTTTTTTTTCAAACAGCACACTGCTCACACTCAGAGGTAAGTTAAATTTGCACTATGAATAATATGTGATCCAGTTTGAGCTAGCCATGTGCTCAGCGCTACCTAATTGTACTCATCGGTGCTCACTTGGGTTGATTATTTAAGAAGCCATGCAGACTCCTCTGTGCTGTCACTAAGATAGTGGTATTAGTAATATCAGTGAGTTAGCGTTCTCTGTGCCTTTCTTTATCTATCTCATACTGTCCCAAGCAATCTCCCAGTGATGTGTAGTATGCATCTATGCATTAAAAAAAGGGAGACTGAGTTGGCCCATCAACGGGGGTTGAGAAGCAAAGATAATTAAATGCAATGCATTAGTAGTTCCAAATGTAGTTTAGGAAATTTGGAACAGGGCTTAGGTTTAGGAAATTAGGAACAGGAAAACTCAATGTTCGTACTGTAGGTGTTCTGATTTGGAAATGACGTACTCATTGATCGCTTTGTACTACTCAACATATGCTGCAACATGTAATAGGTTGAGTTCCAATGTGTTAGCACCTCCTGTATGAGGGCTTTAACTGGTACTCTATTAGCACACTGAATGATCCTCAACTGCTTCCGGGCTATAAAAGAAGGGCTGAAACGAGTGCAGATTCTTCTGCAGATGGTCAGTAAGTAGCTGACTAGGTCTTATTTTTTTAGAAAGTCTTGCACAATGAAGTTGATGCAATACACCAAACACAGGACCCTGAAATAGCCACCATCTGCCATGACCTTAACTATATTACTGCCATTGTCCATTGCAACAAACCTAATTCTGAGACCTCTGGGTCACAGCCATTCAAACACCTTGCTGATAAGTCTTCCAAGATGTTTGCAGCTGTATGGGATTTCTCAAATGCGAACATGGCTACTGTTGCATGCCGCTGAATACCGTTAAAAGAGTCTTCAGTGCTGAGACCAGTAGATAGTTGTTGCCTAACCACCACAAAAGGGATCCAGTGTGCAGTGATACACATGTAATCAGTGGCTTGACAACTGGTCCACATGTCTGTTGTCAGGTGGATAGTGTGAACAGCACACTGCTGCAAAGCTTGTCCAACCAATTGCAGCACATCATGATGGAGCCCTGGAACAGCAAACTCTGGCAAAATAGGTCCTGCTGGGAAATTTCCATTTTGGACAGATGGCCGTCACACATTTTAAAAAACCCACTCCTTCCACAAAAGAAAAAGGGAGGAGGTCCACGCTAAGATTTTAGCCAGCTTCTCATTGTACAAATGTGCCATTGGGTGGTTGATTTCGTACGGCCCCTCCTGCCTAAACATGCTTGTAATAGTAGCCTGGATTATTTTATTTTATGGTGCCACTGGTGGTAGACTCAATGTGCGTCTTGTTGGGACAGTCACTGTATGTTGCAGTGGTGTGTCCATCCGACTCTTGTGCCATTGTGGACTGCGTGATGTTTTTTCATGTGGATCATTTGGCCTCCAGTACCATAGTGTGAACCAGGCTTACTCGACGAACATTAGCTTGGCAAATGAAGCGTATTACAATGTTATCCTCCTGCTTGCTAATCGTAAAGAAGTCCCAAACTGGGGAGGTGAACTTTTTCAGTGGGCCCTTGGTGCCACCGCCAATGCCCGAAGAACTGGAGGTAGGTGGGTGTGTCAGCGATTGACCATCTGCAGTGTGTACTTCTACTGAGATAGTGGTGGATGCAGGTCTCAGCAGGGGTCTTACCAATATGGGAGCTGGCGCTGGTGGGTGTGTTCATGCCACATCCCTCGAAGCAGGTTGAATAGGAAGGGTAATGTAGGTCTCCTCTGGGCCAGCGTCCATGACAATAACTGGCTCATCATCCTCATACCCTTCCATAATTGTAAGGCTTTAACGAACTTTCCTTTTCCCTTGCCTCTCCTAGTGCGTCTCGGACTCAGCCGGGGTCCAATCCATGTCCTGATCATCAGAAGGGGGGCTTGGAAAATGTTGGAGTTCCATTCCTTTTTCTTGCTAGAGCTGGAAACCAATGGTTCTAAAAGAGGAGGTCCTTACTCAGCAGGAAGCTCAACCTCCTGTTCTTCTCCTACATCAGGAAGATCTACTATTGCTGGCTGTGGCTGTTGTCCATTTTGCTCAGTTTCCTGCAACGATTAGGTACGACTTTGTGAAAGAGACAAATCTAATTCAATGTCACTGCTCGTTGGCATTGCCATGACTGCAGTGGCTGCCTCGCTGACAGACATGGGCTTGAGCTTAGGTTGGGGTGGTGCCGTTGATGCGGGAGTGCTGCTCCCAGCTTGCTACCCAGAGTCCGGTGCAGCAGGCACAAGTTGCTGGATAAAGATTTTGGTCGGCACGCCTGTGGTGGAAAGCTGGTTCTTCTCACTGGCCACTTTCTTGGCAGCACCTTTCTTTGGGGTCATCTTGAAGCTGTCAGTTGGCAGTGGCACTTAGCGGCACAAGCGGAAGAGATTGGACGACTCACGTCATGTGTTGGGTGGTCACATCATTTTGAACAGGTCTTCTGTCTGGTAGTACTGTGGGTTATGTCTCTTGTGCATCTAAAAGCAAACAAGCAAGAAAAACATTTAGTGAAACGTGGCATTGTTGCAGTTTGACATAATACAGACAAAGACAAAATAATTTAGTGTGGTTACTAAACAATTAACAACAATAATGTATCCATTCCAAAGCCAAACCACACCACCATAACATAATATTTCATTTCCAATCAGGATAAAAACACACAGATGTAACTGTTTGCTTTATGTGCATCTAAGGGAGACACCTGTGGCAGTCAAGGAGGTGCAGGGGAAAATTGAATAATCCTTACAAAATGAATGCTGGTGTATGCCTAGGGCAGACAAGGGGGTACAGGGGGAAATGGAATAATCCTTAAAAAATGAATGCTGGTGTGTGTGCACTTATAACAGGCAGGGGGTCCAGGGGAAAATGAAATGATACTTAAAAATGAATGCTGTTGTGAATTTGAGCGCCTATAGCAGGCAGGGGTGGATGGATGGTGGGAAAATGTAAAAAAATAAAACAATAAATCCCCAAAAAATGTACAAATATAAAACAAACAAAAACAAAAATTACTTAAAATATTTAAATACAAATAAATAATAAACATTTAATTGCTGGTGTACTAGGGGACTATGAAAAACCCATTGGGAGGCAAGGAGGTACAGGTGAAAAATGCAAACAAATGCATATAATATAAACCACTGTTCATCATATTCATAACAAACATATGCTACAAATCCTCAAGCATATTGTTAAAGTGATATTAGAGAAAAGTAAAAAATTAACAAAAACAAAAAGACAAAGCCCTCTCCTATCAATCTCTCTAGAAAATGGCTTTGAAAACTGGAAAAAAGTGGCTGCACAAAATGGCTGCCGGTCACATGGTCAACCAACAACAGCAAGCAAGGAGGCATGGTCACAACAAAGAACACATGCAGACCTATGGTAAAAGCACATTGCCTGGCTAGGCGACACAAAATGGCCACCAGCCACATTGTCAACTAGCAACAGCAAGCAAGGAGGCATGGCCACAACAAAGAACACATGCAGGCCTATAGCAAAAGCACACTGGCTTGCTACACAAAATGACCACTGGCCACATGGTCAACCAACAACAGCAAGCAAGGAGGCATGGCCATAACAAAGAACACATGCAGGGCTATGGCAAAAGCACACTGGCTGGCTACATAAAATGGCTACTGGCCATATGGTCAACCAACAACAGCAAGCAAGGAGGCATGGCCACAACAAAGAACACATGCAGGCCTACGGCAAAAGCACAGTGGCTGGCTATACAAAACTGTCGCCGGCCACATGGTCAAACAACAAGCAAGGAGGCATGGAAAACAAAGAACACATGCAGGCCTATGGACACTGACTACACAAAATGGCCATTGGCCACATGGCATGGAGAACAAAGACAAATAATGTCCTATGGCAAACACACTCACACACATACTGATCAGACAAAGGAAGCATGGTAAAACTGAAGAAAATCACTACCATTAATTCAGCAATGCCAAGAATGAAAATTAACTAAGCTGTACAATTTTTACAACAACACACATCCTCCCTAGACAGTAAATATTATACCACCTATACACTTTTTGCAGCAAACAAAAGTGAAATACCAAAAAAAAACAAATTTTTAATTTAATCCAATGTCATCCCTTCCCTAAATTATGTTTTAAACCAACATATAGCACAGAAACTGTTGTTTCATGCACCCATGACTAGTACTGGGCCTACTGGCTGGATGGCCCATTGGCAGACTACGTCACATAGTAAAATAAATGAATATTGCAAATTTATTAATAACTATTGAGAAAACGTATTGAATTATGCAACATTTTTCCTTTATAAAAGATGAAAAATTAAATGCAAAAACATAACTAGCCCCCTACTGAAACTGCAGGCCACCCACCACAATACATTTTAAAAATCTAATAAAAGTACAAATAAATTGTGGTGCATGCCCTCTATCAAACAAACAACACTCTTAGGCAACAGTGTTTGAACCTACTTGTGATATCACAAAAAGAAAGTTCTTAAATCCAGTGGTATATACGCAGCATGCAAAGAGAGTGATCCTTCCAGCTCCAAATCCAAATAAAAAGTGACCAGGAGATGGACAAAGTACTGGGAGGGAGGAGCCTGCTGGACAGGAACAGGAAATTGCATTCTCTAGGGCACGTCCATCTTGTTGGAAAAAAAGTAAAAATAAAAAAAGGCTTCTCGCACTACAAAACAACTTGAACGGTCCATTGGAGTCGAATATTAACTCGAAAATGACTTTTCGAGTAGATTTAGCTGCTTCTCAAGTAGAGAATCTGCTCAAAGTGTAGCCGCGGTCACTCACTCTCTCCAGTGTCACATAAAAAGGCACCAGAATGCACTGTTGCAGCTGGAATCCACACTAGCGAGTAGCAAATCTCATGCATGCACGCAAGCGCCCAGCAACTCTTTTCGCGCTCGCCAGCACGTGCCAAAACAAGTCCTGCACACGCCAACAGAAAATAAATTCTGCCACACGCTGGATGGCCGAATTAAGCGGGAACTCCACATTACACGCGGAGCGTGGATTCCCGAATTCGGCAAACTCTGTGACTAGAGTAAATGTTTCTGCCCAGACCTAATGACAATGCAGCTATTGGCCCTGTGTTGCTTCATGCTGGCTTCAGGTAGTCACTCTGAGGCACACAAATTTCCCATGTTGCTTTAATAAATTGGCTTTAATTATTGCAATGCACATGATGCTAGTTGCATGTTGCAATTTAAAACTACCACATTTAAAACGATGCCCCTTTAATGTTGAGGTATTGCATGATTGCTAAAGCAACATCACTACATGCAAATGGTATATACATACATACCTAAGGGTCCTCCGATCTCCTGTCCCAGCAGGTCCACCAGATCAGCCTAACGTGCCACGACATCAATCCAACAATGTTTTAGCTGTGAAACTGTGCACTCTCCTCCAAAGATTTGTCCATGTGCCAATGCACACGCTCCCATCTGTCCTTCTTGTTCTTGAGAGGGCAGCCCTGCCTGACCCTTCCCCCAAAGGCCACCATGTGAGGCAGGTGGTACTAAATGAGCCATAAGCGGCTCCTAACCCTTCCTCTGAGAAAGTCCTACCCATTCCAGACATGTCGCTTTCCCTCCCTGACATACGAAATCCCAAACAAACACCCCTTAAACTTATGCCTATCCCTAATATATATAACCCCTAAATAGAAGGACACCCAACAATACAAACACAAATACTAATACAATACACTACAAAAAGACACAAAAGGTATACAATACACACATGACAGGGACAGACCAGACACCGACAAAACTAAAAATCGCTCCAAAACACCAGACACTCTCAAAAACACCTGCAGCACCCGACACAAACTAACACGCTGTAAGAGAAAGTGAAACTAACTTATACACTTCCTAGTATGCAGCCTGCCACACCCATTGCATCATTTCCTGGGTGTGTCCAGCACTTCTCTGACATTTGCATTGATTTTTATGATGCATTGCTATGCACATGGACATTGTGATGGATACACTACGCAGTAGCAACTCTACAGTACAGTCAGTTCCACGCAGTGGTGACGATGTGCAGGTTCTGACCAGTGGAAGTGGTGCGATGCAATGCGCAACAGGGACAATGTGCGGGTTCAGCAGTACCAAGGAGCCCAAGTTCCGACGTGTGTTGCCGTCTACACACGTCGGAAATTGCTGATTTACGAGCACCCGGAGACTCCGCGGTGAAAGTGTATGCGGTTCAGTTTTGGGCCACGGGGGAATCAGCTACCGGGCTCCTCGGTACTTCCAGGACTCAGAGCACTTACCGTGTGTATTGATTGTTGTGATCACCATTCACGGTTTGCAGATAGGACATCGCGCTTCACATTCAAGGCCCCTGAAGAAGGGATATATTATCCCGAAATGCATTGGGCAATATCCCTACAGAATGTTGAAGAACTTCATGTTTTTTAAGACCAACTCTAAGAAACATTGCTCATCATCCTTTGAAATGAATTGGATTATGTTATAATTTACTAAAACAATTTTTTTTTGCTTGTTTAAATGTGATATACCATTGAATAAATTCAATAAATTCATGGAATGTAAACTGAGCAGTATACAAGCTGAAATTGTGTATATTTATGTATAGTGGGAAATTATGAATTAAGTTTACCTTTTGCTGTGCAGCCAGGTATCAGGTGAAGCGTCACTTGTGTGTTTTGTCATGTTATTATAGAGGCTGGCAACCTCTTCCTGGCGTGCACGCCTACTTGATTAAATTCAGTCATGTTTTGATTCATGTGCAAGGATAAGGTGTGTGCAATACCACTCATTCAAACCTGGGAATGTGCCAGAAAGATACACCTTCCCAGGAGAGGCATAACAAGGAGTAATAACTTTAATTATCCCTGTTAATTCATCTTTCAATGTGTGCTGTGTTTTGGATCACACATACATAGAGGAACATGCCTCTCAGAATTTGTTGATTTGCAAAACGGCACCCCTTCATGCACAAATACATTCCTGTACGCAACAGAAGCACCCTTGCACAATAGTGCAAGGGTTCCTGCGATTGCAGCTTGGCAGCCAAAACGGCACTGGGGCACTGGCAGGGGAAAAGGCAGGAATGCATTGCCTTCTATTAGATAAAGCACTTTCCTGCCCTTTTGCTTTCACGCATAGCAGTGTAGTAAGGTGACGTACTGAGCTGTACTGTGTGACCATGCTCAAATTATGCCCCTCAGTGTGCAGTCACAGGACATCCGGTGACCAATACTGTGATCCACATGTATTGGGCTACCACCAACATAATGACATGCAGCACACACACTCAGTCACTGCACACAGTTTGGTTCTACACTCCCTTTGAACTATACCTCAGTGTATGACGGTGAATACATACTACCAGCACACACACATGAACCATGTGCACACTGTTACACATTTGAACCTATGTGTTGTGTATGTGTTGCAAAGGCACATGCATTCTACACATGGTTTTATCATGAACACATTTCATGATCAATCTGATGTTGGGTAGGTGTGAGTGTAACATACAGCAACAGACCTTTTGAAGAGGTGAGTGAGCCAGTAGGCCTCACTGCAGTGAACCAGGGTTGAATGGTAATTTACACTACTACTGTTCACTACACAACATGCTGCTATCCCCACTTTAGCTCTGTCTTGATCCTGGCAAAGGTAGTGGCGTACATCTATTATGAGGGCAGGAGTTTGTATGGCCCTCCTGGTCCAAGCAGACTGCAGTCCTTGACACAGGCCTATGGCATGGCACAAATGCATATTTCCTGTTCCTCTTTTGTATATATCGGAGTTGGTGAGCCACACATCCATGCAGTAGTACACTTGGGGGAGGGGTACCCTTCTCTTACAATACAGGGGTAAATTCATACCCAACATCTCTGTTGAACCAAATTCAATGAGATTGTGTTTGTAAACATACATTTGTGCTTGACTTTTGAAATCAATGCTTCACGCTTTTCCCATCTCTGTTTTTTTGAGGTGATGTGATGGTTGGCAAACATCTCCTTTGTCTTACTTCTCTGGTTAATGTCACACATTGCAACTTCATATGTTTATAGTATTCTGTTACAGGCCTTTGAGCCTCTTTGCATTTCTGTGTAGAGCATTGTAAATATGTGTGTCAACTGTGGCCGGATGTGCTATGTATAACTATCTGCCCACGAAAGGTGTCACATTTGTAGTGTTTTGTGGATCCCCACACATGCATTTATGCCTTCTTTACAAATGACATTTTGACATCTACACCTGAGACTAGTCCTTTGTCCATGAAAACTGTCACTTGTGATCTGTGATGTTATCTGCAACAACATTTACTTCTGCAAAGTGGTGCTGTTCTGCATGATAGTCCATTTGTGAGACACACAACAATGAGGGGTTTACCTCAGATACTGACATGTTAGTAGATTTGTGTTCCATCATGCACTGAGTACCATATGGACCACACTTTGCTGCTGCAGAACACAGCGTGACTGCTAGCTGTGCTGCACTTTACTGCTTAAGTGTGTGGGGACAGGAATGGACCATTACTATGTAGATATGTGGTAATCCTACCTTGTCCCTTTCTTGCAGTACACTGTATCACACTGGCTTGCTGCTTTGATTGTTTTATTTTTTTGGTGTTATGGCCTCATGTTGATCAACAGCTCAGACAACATGATTGTTACGTGTTGAGGCCTAGATTTAGTAGTGAAGATGTGAGTGAGTCAATTTTTACATTGACTTTCACATATACACAGCACAATGAATGAGTTCCAAAATGTATTTATAGGTTGATAGTTTGACATATTTTCAGTCAGAATTACAATCAGGTGATATGGATTAACTAAAAAAAATGACCACAATCTGGTCACGTCTTTGCTGACCGCCATTGTGTGCTGGATCTCTCCTTGGCTATCTTCATCCTCATCAAATTCCTCTGTATTTAGTGGCTCATAGTCCCACAGGACATTTGGTTTTACACAGATGTTGTGCAATATAGCACAGATGAGGATTATTTTGCACACCATAGGGGGTGAGTACAACAGTCTTCCATCTGACATATCCAGGCGTCTAGACCTGGACTTTAGGATACCCAAAGTCCCTTCCACAACATTCGTCATCTTGGTGTGTGCCGTGTTCTATCGTTTTTTTAGCCTCCATCTGGAGATGGGTAAATGGGGTCATGACCCATGGTTGCAACTCATATCCTTAGTCACCTAAAAGTACAAAAATACAACAGAAAATGATGTTGCACATTATTACTGAGACATAACTGTACATATGTGTTATGTATGGTGACAAACTCCTACACATTTCTTACAGTTTTGACCAATATGTGTTAGATACTGTTGACCATTGATTCAAACATGTATCTTCAAGTTCTTTGTGACATTGCAAATATTGTCCATGTATTATCCGCTTAACCGCGGCGGCAATTCCGCGGCGGTGCGGCCGTTTAGCGGAGTGGGAGGGGCCGCGTCGGCCAACGGACGTGCGCAGCACTACGGAGGTAGTGATCGCGATGGCCGTTGGCCGACGAACGCAGCGAAGGGGTTATACATAGGACACTTCAACATGCTGACTGACATGTTTAGGCACTAGATTTGTATGATAAGTATTTTGGAATGTTCTTAAGATCTCTATGTTATTTGTACTCACTGTGTGCACACTTACAAATTTGTGATCAGATTCTCTGGCATGTATTCAGCCCTAGGTAGGTTGTGACAGTGCCAACATGTTTGACACTCATACATACATTTGTCCTTTTGTCACCTCTGATGTCCTTGCTTGCCTACATGCCATTAGCACCGCATTTGATTTGTTCACTAAATTTAGCATGGCTATTTGCTTACTACATGCAGTGATTTTCCAACATGTGACATGGATAGTTATATATTTTTTATGTAAACCAACAGCTAATGCTTTTTGTATGGCAAGGGGTTGTGGTGATCTTAGATTGACACATATGTATGACAATGTAGGCCATTTCTATTAGGGAGAACTGATGTAGATACAAGTAACTTTCTACTACAGACCTATACACACTACTTTAAGATACTTTAAGATTTCACAATTATGATTTTGCATTGTAGGTGATTCAGTACTTATATGCCTTGCTTATGACATCATTGATGTGGCAAGAGAGTGTTGAGTTTGGGATTCTGAGTACACTGTGATACCTTACCCTAGTTGAATTTTATTCTGTGTCATTTACTGGAGTATGACATGTTTGACAGCATATTGATTGACTGTATCAGTTTAACATTTATGAACTGAGATGCAGGAAATATAGGCAGAAAATGTAGGCAACTTAAGCCATCAAACTGGTCAAACACACTGATTAAGTATGTCAATGTGGGTTGATAACTATGTGTATGGTTGGACCTAGACTATTAGACTGGCTGAGACATATGTGTACTTTGTACTGTTGGTATCACATATGTACCTGGATTTGCATTTACACATGAACTGAGGCTACATTTAGAGTGCATGACATAAATGGAATTTATAACTACTTTTTCCATTATTACTGCTGATACTTAGTTCACCATACAGGTTTACTGCCATGTGTGACACATTTATTAGGAAAACATGATTTATTCAACACCTATTATTTTAGTGTAACTTTCAGAAATTTCTAAAACTAGATTAAACACTGAACATACACACGTCCCACACTTAGTTGATATGTACCATTTCTACTCATATTGATTTCACAGGTGGACCGCATGATTGTTGTATCGATTTGCTAATCAGTGCAGAAAATGTGTTTCTGTCCACTCACACACAGTGAAATGACACAATATTTCTCACAGGTGATTTTTGTATGGATCCATTGCAGGATTAGTGAGGGAATGACACAATGGGACATCATTATCAACATGTTAAAGTCCATTATTCCCACTATCTGCATATAACACAAGATCCATTCACAAACACAGAGATGGCTATTATATCGTACATTCAACTTCTTAGCTAGTATTAATTATATTTGTGGTTTCCTTACCAATGAGTAGAGCATTCCCATATGTGCCATTGTGAAACCTCTCATTGATGATACTGTGGTGGAAGATGAAGTCATCTTGTGCACTCCCTGGGTATTTTGCCAATGCATTTATGAACATTCTCTGATGATCTACTATGGCCTGCACATTGATGGAATATGTGTGCTTGCGATTTCTGTACAGGTGGGATGTTGCAACAGGGGACAACAATTGCACATGTGTGCAGTTCATTGATCCAAGGGCATGAGGAAATCCAGCGATGGCATAGTATCCTAGCTTGGTAGCCAGTCGTTGCTGTGGAGTTTTGGGGAAGATAAGGTACTGGGGTGCGAGTTTGATTATGGCATCCAAAACAGAGGGGAGGAAGGCAGAAATGCTCCCTGTGAGATTCCTGCCAATCTGGCTTTTGTGATTTGGAAGGAACCTGATTCCAGCATGTGGAGCACAGTCAAAGGTTTGACATTCGGTGAGATGTTAGTGGGCATTGCAGTTGGTGGCAGTAGACTTGGCCCAATCTTAGCCAATAATTCCATGATGAACTCTCTCTTAAGTCTGAAGAACTTTATGACCTCATCCTCCCTGAGGTCAATGAGGGATATGCACTGCCAGTAAACACGCTCCCTCCTCCTTTGCTGCCTATATGGTGGTGGTAGTGGTCTCCTATCTACTCCAAATTGCAGTATGATGACATCCATGGCTTAGTTGAGCTTGCCAAAGTGTTTTGTGATGTGTATGTTTTTCTACTGCAGCCACAACGTAATTTCCTATGTCTAGTTTGCTGATGCACAAGAGTTGTGGCACATTTCACGCTTTGCATCGAGCTACCCAGAGATGTGTGATGCCTTAGGAAACCCATAAATACCACTGCATCATAGTTGCATCGGAATTTGCGGGGGAATACCAACATTGCATAGATTAAAATGTGTGTGGTGCAGCAGCTTTCATCACAGCTTTTGCACCCCTTGAAAAACGATGCATTTTTGGAAATGCCTCATTTGATAAATATGACTTAAGGCTTGCACCGCCGTTGCATCCCAATATGTAGTGCAACACCGGCGCAAGTCTCTCGTTAATGTGCCCCCTTGTGTGCAGAGCTTCAATGCACAAAGCACAGTGAAAAAGGCAATGGATGTCGAACTCTTGGGATTCTGCACAGGTTGGGAAACTATAGGTAGACTGGTGGGTCAAAAATAGGATCTCTCTCATCTTATAAGTACCAATCTTAGTTAAGATTTTCATGTTCCCGGGTTGACACAGAGGTATGGTGCCAAAATTCTGTTGTCTGAATATTACGTAACTATAATTAAATCACATAAATATCATGTCCTAAATAGTGTTTACAAAAATATCTCCTTAATTGCAGTTAATTAATGGTGAACAGCCAACCCTCATTCAGATTGGGGCCGGGCGGAATGTTTGTAATTATCCCACAATAATCAGGGTAATTTTGGTTTACACTTTGATGTGGAATTACTGATGATAAAGTGATTACTCCTGCTCGCGTAATTACAAGTAATTTGGGGGAAATAATCTTACCACGAGAGCACATTTAGTTCTCTCTATTCATGTTCTGCTACATTTAGTGCTTTTTCTTTGCTCGAAATGCATTCTTGTGTCCATTTTGGATGCAAGGGTGCATTTTACACTAAGACACTAAGAAAATAGTGCTAAATGCTGGGAGTAAATTAGAGGAAAATCCTACCCCAGGAGCACATTTAGGGCATCATTAGCATCCTGACGTAAAAAGGGACCGCCCGCCATAAGTGCGGCGGTCCCGTGGGGGTGATTAGGATGCGCCCGCCACACTGGCGGGCGCATCCTGCATTTTTAACATTGCGGCGGTCGGTGCTTTCAGCACCACCCGCCGCAATGCCAAAAAGGCATGTTGTGCATTTGCATGCACAACGTGGCAGGTACCGCGCGGTGCCTGCCATGTTGTGCATGCAAATGCAGGTGCACCCCCCACCCCACCAACTTCCTGGGGGCCTGCTACGGGCCCCCAATGGCAAAGACCGCATGCCTTTCCATGGCGGCAATGCCGCCACGGAAAGGCACATCCCCGCATATATTGTAATATGGATGGCGGTGTCTAACAGACACCGCCACCATATTAAAACCTTTTCCGCCCGGTCGACTCATCGACCGGGCGGAAAAGCGGCGGACGGTCTTCCCGTCCGCCACGGTACCCCCGCCAACATAATCAGGTGGGGGGTATATTTCATGCGGGCGGTGTTTTATGGCGGGCGGATCGCCACCGCCATACCGGCAGTGGCTATCCGCCCGCCATACTAATGGACCCCTTAGTGAGGAGTTGTTCGTACTGACCCTGTTCATGTTCTGTTGCATCTAGCACTATTTCTTAGCACAAAATGCATTCTTGCACCCATTTTGTATGCGAGGGGGGCTTTTATTTGCAGTAAGAAATTGCACTGAATGCAGAATTACTCTTCTTGTGAACTTATGTGCAATCTCACAGAACTTTTAGTTAATTGCACATGATTACTCTACACTGAATTACGTGAGTTACACTCACCCCTAATTTAGATAATATTTTTTTGTAAACAATATTTAGGAAAATTAGTTATGTCAAACAGTATTTTTGCATTCAAGTGACTTAGAATACAAATACGTTTATCTTCATAGTTCCTCATGGTCGACCTTTATATATGTTGATGCATGACCAAAGGTCAAAGGACACAGTTGGAGGAAAATCAAGGCCAGTATTAAGTGGAGTTTTTAGGTTTGATGAATCTGCAGTCATTACCAGGATTTTGATATGATTTGCTGCATTCAACTCACCATAGCTTCCTGTTACTATCTTTCCAATACTTTCCTTATACTTTAAATGATCAAAAAGGACTTAGATAATCTTTGAGATACTGTGGAATCATCTAGGGGACTTCTGCAGGGGCCTTCAACAAAGTGGGCTTAACACAGTCTCTGTAGATAACTATCATTCCTTTTGGTCCCAGGTGGCGAACATGGATGAGGAATGGTCGTTCTTTCATCTGATCACCCACACTATTAAGGAACATGGATTTATGAGCTCCAAAGAAATCTCTCCTCTGTTAAGGCAATTTTCCGGTATCTCTTTGACTCCATTGGCAGGGCACTTCTTCATCTGGCAATCTAACAGCGGTTGTATCTAGAATCTGCATGCAGGCTCAATCCCCAGGGTGGTGCGGGTCAGCAATCAGCATATTTTAGCCCTCACACATTCAATCATGTTAACTACATTGATGTGCAGTTCTTCCTCTGTCAGTTCAAAATGTGGAACTCTAAACTTGGCAAAATGTCCAACATTTATCTCTAGACATCATCAATCATCTCTTGTGCACAATTCAACATTTTGGAACTCCTCCAATCAACTCCTGCATTCCCCTGTATGATCAGTGCATGCCAAGCATATAAGGGTGGTGCCTAAAAATGAGCCCTTCCTGCACATGTTTCAACCAGTTCAGTTGTTCATATGAATTGCCGCCGGCAGTGAAGCCAATTCTTTTGCTATACAGATGGAGGCAGTAGGAGGTGTGGAGCTTCAGAACAGGAATAATAGTAGCAATGACAATGAAACAACAAAAACAACAACTACAACAAATACAAAAACAGCAACAACTGTAATAATAATAATAATAATAATAATAATAATAATAATCTGATGCTAACTTCGGTGACCATTCACATACTTCACTTTTTCTGCTCCTAGGTTTCCCACCTTCCACTGCTTCCCGCCAACCAGCACGTTGAAGGTGCTATGGGCACACTGCCACTTGACTATTATTTCCAAGTTGCTGCCTGGGTTCTACCTCCTTTAATTTTCCTTTTATTCTGTTCTCTTGTCCCTCGAACTCTTCTCATCTGTCCTGTGAAAATTCATACCTTCTAAGTAGGCTGTCCATGCCTCTTTTTGTTCATATCAGAGACACCATTTTGTCACAGTTACAGGGTTTTTTCAGTGCTTCTCATATCCATACCATTCTTCGCAGACCCACTGTCCACCTGCACCATCCATATGGTATTCCACCTGAATATTGTTTCTAAAATATCAAGCTACCATATTATCATGGGAAAATATTGGGGACTAATATATCGATAAGGTAACAATATGAAGGTTAGGTTTATTTTCCTTAACACCGCATATATGTATTTTGACACTATGCGGTCGATTCCGATCCCGGTCGGAGGCGCACCTAATACCATTCGGCCGGGAAAAAAGCCAGGCGAATGCCTGTTTCCCGACCGATTCGCACATACGTCGGAACGAGCAAGTACGATGCGCACAACTGCCCAAATCCCGACCCAGTCGTACTCACCCAATACAGGTCCAGTTCTCCGACCGATGCGGATCCGGAAACGCAGAATCGAGTCGCACGGAAGCCAAAATGCAGCCCCATCCGACCGGACAAGTACGATGCGCTTTCTGTACGCGCCGAACCCGTCGCTACGCGCGGCACGTCAAAGCATCCGGGAGAGGCGAACATAAGCTCCGATTCGCGCCACAAGACGATCCACGGCTACGAGACGAACACGCCAGCGACGAGGCGAAGCAAAGAGAAAGACGAACGAGACGAACCAACCATGAATCCCATCGCGCAGTTCCTACCAATACTCTACATCTATTACCGGAACAGGCACGGACGCGTACGGCGCAGAAGGTAAGTCAGACACCAACCACAAAAACAAACTACACGTACCCGACATATCACACACACACAGAGGGATGCAGAAATTACTTACACCAGCAACAGCAGCACCATAGGGGCGGGATGGCCATCACCAATGCCACATATACACATAGGGGCCTGGATGCCAACAACTAACACCACCCCTACCCAGGGGGTGCTAGATGCCTGTCACTCCTACCACCTCTACCCATGGGGGCTGGATGCCCACCACCACTACCACCCCTACTCAGGGGGTGCCAGATGCCTACCACTACTACCACCTCTACCCATGGGGGGCTGGATGCCTACCACTACTACCACCTCTACCCATGGGGGCTGGATGCCTGTCGCTACTACCACCTCTACCCATGGGTGCCAGATGCCTACCACTACTACCACCTCTACCCATGGGGGGCAGAATGCCTGTCACTACTACCACCTCTACCCATGGGGGGCTGGATGCCTGTCACTACTACCACCTCTACCCATGGGGGGCAGGATGCCTACCACCACTACCACCTCTACCCATGGGGGGCTGGATGCCTACCACTACTACCACCCCTACACATGGGGGGCTGGATGCCTACCACTACTACCACCTCTACCCATGGGGGAGGATGCCTACCACCACTACCACCCCTACCCATGGGGAGCTGGATGCCTACCACTACTACCACCTCTACCCATGGGGGGCTGGATGCCTACCACTACTACCACCCCTACCCATGGGGGGCTGGATGCCTACCACTACTACCACCTCTACCCATGGGGGGCTGGATGCCTGTCACTACTACCACCTCTACCCATGGGGGGCTGGATGCCTACCACTACTACCACACCTACACATGGGGGGCTGGATGCCTACCACTACTACCACCTCTACCCATGGGGGGCTGGATGCCTGTCACTACTACCACCCCTACCCATGGGGGGCAGGATGCCTGTCACTACTACCACCTCTACCCATGGGGGGCTGGATGCCTGTCACTACTACCACCTCTACCCATGGGGGCAGGATGCCTACCACCACTACCACCCCTACTCAGGGCGTGGCAGATGCCTACCACTACTACCACCTCTACCCATGGGGGGCAGGATGCCTACCACCAACAACACCCCCACTCACAGGATGGCTAATGCATGACACAACAAGCACACACCAACATAAGGAATGCAACAAAAAGACATCCCCCCAACACCATGACAAGCGTGTGTAGACTGTGTCAAATGCCTACAACACTGAACATGACTTTGAACATACAATGTGACCCCCTATCACATGTGTCACACATAAATGTGTGTGGCCCCCACAATGCAAGCAGACCATGACCACTGTGGCAATGGGGTCCAACCCCCATCATCACAGTGACCAAAAGGTAAGTGTGGGGTCCATAGCTGAAGCACATTTTGCACATTGTGGCAATGGGGTATAAACCCCCATCATCACAGTGACCATAAGGTAAGTGTGGGGTCCATAGCTGAAGCACATTTTGAACATTGTGGCAATGGGGTCCAACCCCCATCATCACAGTGACCATAAGGTAAGTGTGGGGTCCATAGCTGAAGCACATTTTGAACATTGTGGCAATGGGGTCCAACCCCCATCGTCACAGTGACCAAAAGGTAAGTGTGGGGTCCATAGCTGAAGCACATTTTGAACATTGTGGCAATGGGGTCTAAACCCCCATCATCACAGTGACCAAAAGGTAAGTGTGGGGTCCATAGCTGAAGCACATTTTGAACATTGTGGCAATGGGGTATAAACCCCCATCATCACAGTGACCAAAATGTAAGTGTTGACATTGAAAAAGCTGCAACTGCCAAACTGCATGGATGATTCCTGGTCACAGAACAACAAACACATCATTGGCAAAGTAGTGCTTGTGTCCCATAGCAACATAGATTGGGGGAGGCAAACAGTGCAGTGCAAATAAGACATACCTTTGGCCATGTGCAGACAAACATCACCCATGGGGGCTGACACTGTCAACATCCATCAATGACACAATGACAGAAGTGACCATCATAATGCAGACCCACATATTTGCACCAATGGGCACACTAATGTAGATACCCTGTGGAGACTGTAGATGTGAGCTGAACAAATAACATACCATGGCAGCAATGGGACACACAAACAATGATCATTGTGCTGACTGATGACCTAGGAGTCCCAGGGACAGCAGGTGAAACCCACCAAACAACATACAGCCAATAGCACACTAAAGATATGCCAATGCAGTGGTGCAGATGCACAAACAGGCAGACCCACACTGCACATCAAACACAACAGGTGAGGGGGGTGCCAGTGTCCCCAGGCAACCACACAACACATGATGAGGCCTCAATACCAATTACACAGATGCACATACAGTGCCACACAAAAGTAACTCATGGATCCAAATCCCCTATGTGGGCAATCAGGCATTGTTAGATGAGAGGGAGCACAAATTACACATGTCACACAAGCTTGTAGGAACAGCAACTAACACAGCAAGAGACAGACCCACCACAGCACTACCCCCAGGGACCCCATATTGTGCTGACACGAGCCTGCATGATAATACCACTGTGATGACAATGTTAGATGTCGTTCACACTGTGAACCCCAGCCATGTGTCCTGAGCAACTAACTACCATCACACCTACACAAGCTCCAATCAATCAGCACGGCCTGCCAGCCAAGGCCAATATGGAGGTAGGGGTCTGGCCGTGCAACAACTCACTTTTGCACACACTCAACACCACACACCCTGATCTCCACCAATGTGCAGCAGTGAAGCTCACATGGACTGGTGACATTGCACATGCACCCATGACAATACCAGGGATGGTGATGGGAACCATGGTGCAGAAACCCATCACACATGGCCAGTCAACAAGACTTGTCAATGTCTGACACACAGCACAGTATGCTGTACATGGGCATGATGTGAAATCCACCACAATCAATGGGATCCTGGCCATAGTCACACACCAATGAAGAAGCCAAGGTGACACACGAAGAACAAACGTACACAACTACCAACATTGCAGCTCTGACCCTGAGGAGTGGCAGCTGTCACACACACAACGTGTCACAATTACTGTAACCTAACACAAACTGTAAATCACATTACTCGTGTAAACAACAAGTGCCAAGGGGAATCCTGAATGTGTCCCATCTGCGTTTGCCCGCATCCCCAGCACTGACAACAAAGACAACCTGGGATGACAACCTCATGAACATTAGTTTGCCATGCACCCACATCACAGAGAAACCAGGTCCAAGATGCTGGATGAACACAGAACAACTCAGCAAGCATCACAAACAGGAACATCCCTAGGGACACAGCCTGTGTAGGAAAAGGGAAGGGAACACGCACAGACATGCTTACACAACACAGGCCCACGCAATGTCACCAGATTACACACTGCCATGAGGGCACACCACTCCTGTGGAAGGTCCGCTGTGCCAAACCTTGTCTGTGCACGACCCAAACATGTCAGCAGAACACTCCGTCAGTGAGTCAACAACCACAACACACAGAAGGCTCTGCTCACATCAGCCTGGGTACGGGGGTGTCACGTCAGTCATCTGCACACACACCAAACACGTGTCAAGCAAGTTGCACTGTATACACAGATGAGTCCTTCGACATTGATGTGCAAAACTGCATGTCCAGTGGAGCTGGGCACACAGTCAGGGAAATTGGAACATTGAACAGTGGTAAGCCCACCAGATGTGCATCAGTGTAAGACAAAGATGTTCATTTACCAATGCAAAAAGGACATCCCTGTGTCAAATGCTGAACATTACACCCTCAGACTGTAGCAAAGGATGCCATAGATCCAGAATACAACAGGACACATATCCCATGGACCACATGGAGTCCATCACTGCAACACTTCATCGTCCTGATGTGAACACTATTACAACTGCAAATGCAGGATGCTACTCATCCACATCATGTACATCAAAAGAAAACCCAAAAGTAAACAAAAAGAGGCTTTATTCAGCAAATGTCAGGGTAAAAACGGAAGTCCAAAAGAAACTAAGGCCAATGGCCAGTCCAAAATCACAGTACCAACGGGGTGAGAAGTGACAACTGGTCACACATTGCTTGCCTGCACTGGTACGGTTGGGGGACATCACCCTTGGAGGGGCATACAAGGGGCAGGCCAGGCACCGCAGGGACAGGATCAGGGGATGGCAGAGTGAGGCAGTGAAGGGGTCGTGGGTGCAGGAGTGTCACCGGCAACTGCAGTGGAGGTGTCTGACTCAGGGGGGGCCGGCACCACCGTGGTACACAAGTCAGTTGGTGTGGGTGCCGCAACCACTGCAGTGGGCTGGACTGATGTAGTGGACTGGGTACCCACTGAGGTGCCCGAGTCAGACGTGGTGGTTGTGGACTCCACTGCAGTGCATGACTCCAAGGGAGTGGAAGGGTGGGCAGATGAGGTGGGCAGGACAGAGGGGGGGGACCCAGTCCCCACAACAGTGCCACTAACAGGCAGAGCATCTGGGTTGGGGGTGGAAGAGCAAGTGGCAGGGGGGGAGGGCCTAATCAGTCTGGGGATGCGGTATCAGTGTGTGGGGGAACCTGGGGCAGGGTGTGGCGGGGGAACCTGTGCAGTGGTGGCCTGGGGGATGGAGGAGAGAGACTGGGCGCTGGAGCTGCGTGGTGGTGGTGGTGGGGTCTTGCTCTTCCTGCTCCGGGGGACTTCCGAATGGGCTCCTGTGTCTGCCTGCGCCTGGGGGAGGGTGTCCGGGGGCGAGGGGCACTCCTCTCTGTGTGGGTGGACTTCCTCTTCCCCTGGTGTGCTGGGTCAGCAGGAATGGTGGGGAAGAGGCCGAGGTCACACAGGAAGACCTGCTGTGTATGTGGGGTAGCAGGCGAGGCAAGGGAAGGGGTCTTGGAGGGAGAGGATTTGGAGGACTGCGGAGTGAATGTGGATGCCTGTGTGTGTGTGTGTTCCCCATCCCCTGTGTCTGTGGTATCAGTTCCCTGAGGATGCTTGTGTGCACGTCTTGCCTTACTCTTGGGTGTGTCTGTGCTGCTCGTGTCTGTGTGTGTGGATGACTGTGCAGGTGTGCATGTGCTTTGGACAGGTAGGGGGGCAGGAAGTGTGGATGGGGCAGAGGTGGGAGGGGTGAGGGACTGTTGGAGGAGGGACACTGCTGCCGTCAGGGAGGAGTCCATGGACCTATTGCTCCTCTGTAGGGCAGACATACCCGTCGAGATGCCCTCCATGAACGACACCAGCTGTGTCAACAGAGTGGTGTGTGCATGGAGGACACTCAGCATTGCTGTCTGCCCTACATGGAGCTGCCGAAGGAGGTACACAGACTCCTCACTCAGGGCAGCAGGGGACACAGGGGCAGGGGGTGCGGTGCCTGGCACGAAGGAGACACGCTCCCGAGCACGGGGAGCCTCCACGGACCTCAGGAATGGGAGCCGATGGGAGGGCGGTGGTGGTGGTGGTGGTGGCGGGGCCAGACAGACTAGCTGGCCTTTGGTGGCTGCCGAGACCCGCCTCCACAAGGGAGTCATCCTCCGAGCTGCTGTGGTCCCCAGCTGAGGTGGATGGTGCTGAGGACTCCTCGGTGTGGCTCCCCTCGCCCTCCGTGCCACTGGGTCCCTCTGACCACTCGTCCAATGCTGACCCAGTCTGGCTCCGCTGCTCCTCCTGGTCCGTGGAGCTGTCCCCTCCTGTGGCCGTGGATGTATCTGCAAACAATTAGGGAAACAGACAAACATCAGTCACCTGCACTGACCGCACACACCACAGTAAGTACAGCACATTACAGAGCAAGCCCTGGCATCCTTAGTTGAACATTGCCTAAAGTCCTCACACAGATTCGGGAAGCCAATTGTCAGTCTGATGGTCAACCATGGGACTCACACCCCTCCTGCCCTTGCACCCATCTGTCTGGTGCCTGTCTGATGGTAAGACCCCAGTGTGGACACATGCACCACCTACACAGTTGTTGGACATTGCAGGGAACACGGTGAAGCATGTGAACATACACACATCACATCTCTTGCCACTGAGTCAGTGCAGGTGTCCGGATAAAGGGATGGCCAGATTCTAATTAGAAATGCATGTGATGCATACCAGCACCAGACACCATGATGCACCCATGTCCGGATAGTCAATGCCACAATGGGGTGCATGTTGCACATGTCACTCCCCTGCAGGATCAGTCCCAGGAAGTTGAATGCCATGACACAGGAATGCGTGCAAAGTCATACATTACTGTCTCAAGTCACATGGCCATGGCAGCCAGACAACAACAGTCTGCACTGTGTCACAATCCGAGGGCATGGGGAATGCAAGTTATGTGACTGACAAGTGCACATGTCCATCCCCCAAAAACCACATCATCTGAACTACTATTTGTCCACGTCATACCAACTGGACATATGGGGGACATGAAACACAACTCTCTGAACATGAGCAACTCACAGTGTGCTGTGAATGAAAATACAGCTGCTTGAAAGTCACAGTCGCAAACACCTGTGTGCACAGTCAAGTGATCAGACACCTATAAGTCACAGAAGTATCGTCTATCATGGTCCCATCTCAGATGGCATGCTGAGCCCCAAACGATGAACATATCAGTAGTCCTGACAATGAAGACACAGCACAATGAGACAGAGGCAGACACCTGAGGGTACATTTCACTGACCACAACATGCCAGATGATACACGGGAGTGGGAGTACAGAGTGTATTGTATGCACTGGAGTAGGCATGACTGTCCAGCTCCACCTGTGTGAGGGATGAGTCCTGGACAGTAGGCAGGTGGCTAAGCATGTGTGACACACTGGATACACATACTCCTGAGGCCCAAATATTGTTCCCACCAGCAGCATGGGTGTGTGCCACATTCCCCAGGGACAAGTGGTGAGTCAGAGCAGCAAGCGGACCACATATCAAAGTTACACGCAGATCACATGTCAGAACTTAGGCATTGTGTAAGCAATTGACCCACCCATGAATTGCACAACATAGTCACGGGAACAAATGCTGTCCCCCACCTTGAGCAAAGCAAAATGCAATGACACAGTCCCCAAATTAGACAATTTCCTGACTATAAGGGCCACACATATGCGTATCAGAGGAGAAGTGGGCATGTAACAAATGAGGGACATGGGTCCTGGACCACATGACTGATGTACTGTGGAAGTTTAACCAGGCCAGAGGAGGGCACATAGCATGGCAGAAAAAGTGCACAGTGCAGTCATGGACTCACCCCCTCCTTGCTGCTGTCTGTCCTTCAGCTGCCCATCCAGGTCAGGGAAGACCACCGCCAGGATCCGGAGCATGTGGGGGGTCAGGGTCCGGTGTCCGCCCCTCCTGCGAGGAGGCGACAGCTTCAGCTGGACCCTTGCGATCCTCCGGGTCCAGCCACGAAGGTCCTGCCACCTCTTTTGGCAGTTGCGGATCCTGCGCCTGTAGACCCCCACGGATCTTACTTTCCGGGCGATGGTCAGCCAGATTTCCTGCTTCTGGTGGGCATCAACCTGTGAGGATGACAAAGTGAAAAGGCCATTACTACACATGCAACATATACGTGCATCACACAGTTGGATATACATGTCTCAATCACAGGGGCATATGATGTACACAGGCAGTGCAACAATGGCTATGAACAGTTTGCCAGCAGTCACTACATGGTATCATTGCATGGGAAGTAAACCTAGTTGGAATGCACTGTTACTGCACTGTACCCGTTCTGTGCATGTGACTACACACTTTGGGGAGTGACAACTACTCAGTGGGCATGCTAGCCAGTGGTGTGCACACTGAAAGCCCTGCTAGTCAGACAACATGCACAATTAGTGAGGCAGTGGACAGCACACTCACCTGCTCCCCTGGTGTCCCATACAGCTTGCTGTACTGTGGAAGAAGGCTGTCCAGCAGGGCCTGGTTCTCCTCAAGGCTGAAGGCTGGGGCTCTCTCCACAGTACGTGCCATTGCAGGAGCCAGAGGATGCATAAACAGCAGCAGTGTTGGTGGCAGATGTCGTCCTGGAGCATGTAGTGCAGGCAAGTGAGCTCTCAGGGGAACAGCCAGCATTATATGTGTGCTGCAGAGGCAGATACTGTCCCATGTGTGCAAAGTGATAGGTCCAAGTCGTTTGCATCTTCTGAATTTGACCTATCCATGGAATAGCAGCACTAATACACGCCCACAGCATCCTTCAAATCTTCAACTTCATGACACCCATGATTTTGCAACATTGTTGTGGCTGGCCAACTGATTTCACTGCATCAGACTCGTTGGAGCTTCGAAAACGCGTCCGTTGCCATGCCAGGCCCCAGCCAATGTGTGCGCACCGTTCGGTCCATTGCTGTACAACGCGTACCAGGCATACAACGCGTACCCGCTCACATACAATGCAATGGTCCGGCCGGGCACACCGATCGGTCCATTGCTGTGCAACGCGCACCAGGCATACAACGCGTACCCGCTCACATACGATGCAATGGGCCGGCCGGGCACACCGATCGGTCCATTGCTGTGCAACGCGTACCCGCTCACATACGATGCAATGGGCCGGCCGGGCACACCGATCGGACCATTGCTGTGCAACGCGTACCAGGCATACAACGCGTACCCGCTCACATACGATGCAATGGGCCGGCCGGGCACACCGATCGGTCCATTGCTGTGCAACGCGTACCAGGCATACAACGCGTACCCGCTCACATACGATGCAATGGGCCGGCCGGGCACACCGATCGGTCCATTGCTGTACAATGCGTACCCGCTCACATTCAATGCAATGGGCCGGCCGGGCACACCGATCGGTCCATTGCTGTACAACGCGTACCAGGCATACAACGCGTACCCGCTCACATACGATGCAATGGGCCGGCCGGGCACACCGATCGGTCCATTGCTCTACAACGCGTACCCGCTCACATACGATGCAATGGGCCGGCCGGGCACACCGATCGGTCCATTGCTGTGCAACGCGTACCAGGCATACAACGCGTACCCGCTCACATACGATGCAATGGGCCGGCCGAGCACACCGATCGGTCCATTGCTCTACAACGCGTACCCGCACACATACGATGCAATGGGCCGGCCGGGCACACCGATCGGTCCATTGCTGTGCAACGCGTACCAGGCATACAACGCGTACCCGCTCACATACGATGCAATGGGCCGGCCGGGCACACCGATCGGTCCATTGCTGTGCAACGCGTACCAGGCATACAACGCGTACCCGCTCACATACGATGCAATGGGCCGGCCGGGCACACCGATCGGTCCATTGCTCTACAACGCGTACCAGGCATACAACGCGTACCCGCTCACATTCAATGCAATGGGCCGGCCGGGCACACCGATCGGTCCATTGCTCTACAACACGTCCCTGGACAGGTCACACGCATATGTCACCATGCTGGTCACTGGTGAACCTATGCCAGCCACATTTACTTTCCAGGGACTCAGGGGCACACCTACAACACCACACCCAGTCCACACTGTCTATGAGGCATGTGTGGCAGCATAACCTTATCTGTGTATGGGGGTGAACATGTGGATTTTGGGGTGGCACTTGGGGGCAGACACACCCAGGCTGTGCACGTGTTAATGGGGACAGGGTCCTTTGTGTGTTGTGCACCTGACCACTGTGGTGTGCAACTTTTCATTTCTGAGCATGTGTCATGGTCACATTTCCAGGTTGTGTATGTGTATGACATGTCACATACCCCCAGGCTCACATGTGGGAAGGCATGTACGTCACAGGGTGGCCCATTCCAACAATAGTGATGTCCCTCCACAGTCTGTGTGCATGTTGTGTATCACATGTCTCTGACTCCATGTGCACAATGGGAGACAGTCTCCACATCCACGTGGTTTGTGCATGAACTTTGATGGTGTGTGTGTGTGTGTCACAGACGTCCATGTCTGTCCTGCAGAGGCTACAGGGGCCACTACCTGTGGGTGTCATGTTTGTTTTTCTGACGTGTACATGATACGCCATGTCATGCCAGTGTCCATGTGGCAAGACAGGCTCCCTGGGAATCTACCTGTCAATGAGCTGTGATGCCTGTGGAGCATCTGTCCAGACATGTCACTGTGGTATGTGTGTGGAACGTGAGAGCAGTTAATGGGTACTGTGACACAGCCTAATGGTGTCCCATAGCACACCCTGGAACCTGTTGTCAACACTTGTTGAACAGAGATGTTAGATGATGTCCATGTAGGTGCCATATATGTCCAAACGGAACGACACACACATCAAGTACTTGTGTATGTTGATGATGTATCATGTGAAATTGAGTATGGTGAACGGCACATAGGTGGGGTGACTGACAATCTTGCTTTCTTCACCTATGCACTGCAGGGCTCCTGCTGTCCATCGACCATTCCCAGACCTGGCAACGATGGTGGAACGTGACAGCATCCGACGGTACCGCTTCACCAGGCAGCTGATTGAGGATTTGGCAGTGCGGTTGGCCCCACATTTGCAGCCTGGCCGGCCGTATCCTACAGCGCTGACCCCCAAGGTGAAGGTGATGGCAGCCCTACACTTCTTTGCCACCGGTACCTTTCAACACACTGTGGCAACTACTGGTGGGATGTCACAGACTATGTTCAGCCGTGTGCTACGCGATGTTTTGGGGGCAATGTTGAGATACCTCAACCAGTACATCTATTTCCCAACACGTCAACGACTCACTGACGTCAAGAGTGACTTCTATGCCCTGGGGAGGATGCCACATGTAATTGGCTCCATTGATGGGACACATGTGTCTTTGATACCACCACAGGCACATGAGCAGGCATACCGCAACCGTAAACATTACCATTCGATCAATGCTCTGGTGGTATGTCTTGCAGATATGACCATCTCACATGTGTGTGCCCGTTTCCCCGGTTCGGCACACGATGCCTACGTGATGAGGAGTAGTCGCATCCCGAGGATGATGTCACAGATGCCGAACCAGCGTGCCTGGCTTGTTGGTGTGTACTGACTTTGTACCATTGTGTGTGTTCTGCTATGTTGTTTTCCGCACACATTTTCAAATCGGCTAATGTGCAATTGTCTGTCTGTAGGTGATTCGGGATACCCCAACATGCCGTGGTTGCTGACACCCCTCAGGAACCCTGTGACACCAGCCCAGATGCGCTACAATGAGGCACATGGTCGGACGAGGAGGGTGATTGAGCGGACCTTTGGTCTCCTGAAGAGCCGCTTCCGCTGCCTGGACAAGACAGGAGGGGCCCTCCCATATGCCCCAGCAAAGGTGTGCAAGATTGTCATCGTCTGCTGCATGCTACACAACCTGGCAGTGCGGAAGGAGTTGCCTCTCATCCTGGATGACGATGACCAACGTCCGCCACCTGTGGAAGATCCTGGCCTGGGTCACGATGCCAGTGAAGATGATGATGATGATGATGGTGATGTCCGCACACAGCTCATCACCAACTTCTTCAGCTGAATGTGAGTCTCCAGAGGGTTGTGATGTCAATGATTTGAGTTTGCATGATATGTGTGTGTGGTGCTCTGGTGCTGTTTGAGTGTGCCCATGTGCTACTTGACTGGATGCGTGCAGCGATGTGTCCTTGCAGGTGGTCTGTACTGCCCAACAGTGTTGACATGCTAACTTGGTTTTGTGTAGTTATCTCGTGACATGTATTAGACATGAGTATTGCCGTTCTGTGCTGTTCTTCATTGTTTTTGACTGTGTGTCATGTCTGTCCTTCACAGGGTGCTGCCGGAGTTGTCTGATCAACTTGGATCCCCCGAATCCATGATTCAACTTCCAAGGTGGAAGCAGTCGTTTCCCTACAGGTGATGTGCCACACACCCCTGGACTTTCTATCTTCTGTTTTTTTGACTTTGTGGCCACAGCCAGGTTGGATTAGCTTGCATTTGTAGTGGAAACAACATGTTGCAAATGTGTAATAAACCTGTGCTTCACTTTGGGATGTGCGTTGTCTGTAGTCACACATCTGACTGACATTTGCTTACTGCACCTGTAGTCTAGTTCACAGTGACTGTGAATAGGTGGCGTGTCTGTGCATTCCACTGTATTTAGTTGCAACATCAGTATAGGTGATGAGTCTGATGGCCCTGGTGTGTATGTGTTGTGTGGCCCTAGTGGTGTGTCTCCCTCATATGTGTCACGTCGCCATGACTGACATGACGGGGTTGGACTTGCTGTAGCAGTTAGCATGCACAGTGTCATTTAGCAGATCACCATCTACATGACAAAAACCACGTTGGAATCACAACAGAGGCAGATATGGTGTATTGGTGAGTTTATTTACATACAGGTGTGAGGATGGTGCACAGGATGGTGGGTGCTGTACATATTAATTGGAATCCAAAGTTCCCATGTGTATTGGAAGTCTTGGTAGCTGACATGTCCAGAGTAAAGTCCACAGTCATCTGATGAATTTGGCCAACTAGAGCTCCCCATGTCATGTGGGAGAGTTGGGTTGGCTTCGACAGGGCGTGCAGTTTGCACACAGAGGAAAAGTTCCAGAACAGGTGTTGGCTTCCTGGGGGATGTAGATGGCCATCGGACTTTCAGTTTGGCCTCTTCGGACGGCCCCTCTTCTTGGGGGGGACCCTCAGGTGCAGGCTGCGGCGGTGCAGGGGACTCTCTGCCAGAGTCCTCCTCCCTCCCTGTGGCATTTGCAGTTGTTTCAGCAGCAGTTGTTGTGGGCACACAGGGAGGTGAGGCCATGTTGGTGCTGATCTGGCGGAGGCATGTGAGTATGTCCCTATGCACCGCTGTCAGTTGTTCCAATGTGTCCCACTTGGACTCCATGCCAGACATGTGTGTCTCGACACGTGACATGTGTGTCTCGACATGTGACATGTGTGTGTCGACACGGGACATGTGGGAGTCCAAGCGGGCATGATGGGCAGCCTGCTGCTGTTGTATGTCCTTGAGGATCCCCACTACCTGGCTGACCTCTCCGGTGCTAGTCTGGTACGCATCCGCGATGCGTGCCAGTTGTGGGTCATCATGCAGTCCAGACCCCTCTGCAAAGAGCGACCTATGTCTACCACCCCTCCCACCACCCCTGGCGACACGTGCAGGACCTGCGGTGGCACGCACAGGTGACCGTGGGCCCACTTGGGTGTTGTTCCTGGGCTCGTTGTCACCAGCTCCAGTTTGGGCCTGGGTCCCTGCGCTGTTGTCATCTGTGGTCCTTGGTCTGTCCGTGTTGGCAGGGGTGGCCTGTGTGTTGGCAGTTGTTGGAGGGGTGGGTGCAGGGGGTGCAGATGTTGGTCCTGCTGGTGCTGCATGATGACTCACACCGGAGGTTCCAGCTGGTTCTTCGCCATCCGAGGAGTGCAGTGGCTGATCCACACCAGTGAGCTCAGTGTTCCCCGGAGCCTGGGACAGGGACTCCTCCTCGTCTGCTGCTGTGTCCCCATCATCACCTGTTTTGGGGAGAGACACAGATTGTATGTTATGTTTCTACTGGCATCAATTGTTCAAACACCTGACAGTTGTGACTGTACCTCTGGATGTGGGCCAGGACATTGCATTCTCCTAAATTGTGACAGTCAGAGAGTGATATTGGTGTAGCACATTGTCCTGCCAACCTGTGGCATGTCAATGTGTATGTTGAGGTGTGTGCATGACCAGCATTGGTGGTATTTGGTTGCCATCCAGGCCTCCTTCTCCCCCAGCCCAGTTATCCCACCATGAAGCGTGCTTCCATTGCAGGGAGTGCAAGTTGTCTTTCAGGATGTCAGTCAGTGGTGTCCTGCTGTTGGTTGTTGCACAGTTCCCAGCAGGGCCTTGTGCTACCCCCAGCAGTACCCAGTGTCAGCCATCTTGTGAGTCCTTTTCCACTCCCTGTGATGTGAGCATGGTTGAGAGTGGTGTTGATGGGCCAATTGTGAGGGTGAGCAATATCTGTGCCTACAACTCCCATCATGCTATTGCCTCCACCCCCTTCCCAGCATGCCCATCCTTCCTTCCTTTTGACTCTGCTTCCCTGTGGGGTGGGGTGCCTGTGCTGACAGGATGGCTGGGAGTGTTGTCCTGGCAGTTGTTTGGCTACAAGTCCCAAGAGTGTCCCTGTGCTTCACACAGCATGACCCAGGGTGGTGGTTCTTTGTGGGATCTTCAGTTAGGATGTGAGGCATTGCATTCTCCCAGGTGGGTTATGTGGAGTTAGTGTTGAGGGTGTGTGTGAGGGGAGGTCCTTGTAACTATGGTCATAGCTGTCAGTCCTCCTTCCCACCCAGCCAGATATCCCACCATGGAACGTGCTTCCATTGCAGGGAGTGCAAGTTGTCTTTCAGGATGTCAGTCAGTGGTGTCCTGCTGTTGGTTGTTGCACAGTTCCCAGCAGGGCCTTGTGCTCCCCCAGCAGTACCCAGTGTCAGCCATCTTGTGAGTCCTTTTCCACTCCCTGTGATGTGAGCATGGTTGAGAGTGGTGTTGATGGGCCAATTGTGAGGGTGAGCAATATCTGTGCCTACAACTCCCATCATGCTATTGCCTCCACCCCCCTTCCCAGCATGCCCATCCTTCCTTCCTTTTGACTCTGCTTCCCTGTGGGGTGGGGTGCCTGTGCTGACAGGATGGCTGGGAGTGTTGTCCTGGCAGTTGTTTGGCTACAAGTCCCAAGAGTGTCCCTGTGCTTCACACAGCATGACCCAGGGTGGTGGTTCTTTGTGGGATCTTCAGTTAGGATGTGAGGCATTGCATTCTCCCAGGTGGGTTATGTGGAGTTAGTGTTGAGGGTGTGTGTGAGGGGAGGTCCTTGTAACTATGGTCATAGCTGTCAGTCCTCCTTCCCACCCAGCCAGATATCCCACCATGGAACGTGCTTCCATTGCAGGGAGTGCAAGTTGTCTTTCAGGATGTCAGTCAGTGGTGTCCTGCTGTTGGTTGTTGCACAGTTCCCAGCAGGGCCTTGTGCTCCCCCAGCAGTACCCAGTGTCAGCCATCTTGTGAGTCCTTTTCCACTCCCTGTGATGTGAGCATGGTTGAGAGTGGTGTTGATGGGCCAATTGTGAGGGTGAGCAATATCTGTGCCTACAACTCCCATCATGCTATTGCCTCCACCCCCTTCCCAGCATGCCCATCCTTCCTTCCTTTTGACTCTGCTTCCCTGTGGGGTGGGGTGCCTGTGCTGACAGGATGGCTGGGAGTGTTGTCCTGGCAGTTGTTTGGCTACAAGTCCCAAGAGTGTCCCTGTGCTTCACACAGCATGACCCAGGGTGGTGGTTCTTTGTGGGATCTTCAGTTAGGATGTGAGGCATTGCATTCTCCCAGGTGGGTTATGTGGAGTTAGTGTTGAGGGGGTGTGTGAGGGGAGGTCCTTGTAACTATGGTCATAGCTGTCAGTCCTCCTTCCCACCCAGCCAGATATCCCACCATGGAACGTGCTTCCATTGCAGGGAGTGCAAGTTGTCTTTCAGGATGTCAGTCAGTGGTGTCCTGCTGTTGGTTGTTGCACAGTTCCCAGCAGGGCCTTGTGCTCCCCCAGCAGTACCCAGTGTCAGCCATCTTGTGAGTCCTTTTCCACTCCCTGTGATGTGAGCATGGTTGAGAGTGGTGTTGATGGGCCAATTGTGAGGGTGAGCAATATCTGTGCCTACAACTCCCATCATGCTATTGCCTCCACCCCCTTCCCAGCATGCCCATCCTTCCTTCCTTTTGACTCTGCTTCCCTGTGGGGTGGGGTGCCTGTGCTGACAGGATGGCTGGGAGTGTTGTCCTGGCAGTTGTTTGGCTACAAGTCCCAAGAGTGTCCCTGTGCTTCACACAGCATGACCCAGGGTGGTGGTTCTTTGTGGGATCTTCAGTTAGGATGTGAGGCATTGCATTCTCCCAGGTGGGTTATGTGGAGTTAGTGTTGAGGGTGTGTGTGAGGGGAGGTCCTTGTAACTATGGTCATAGCTGTCAGTCCTCCTTCCCACCCAGCCAGATATCCCACCATGGAACGTGCTTCCATTGCAGGGAGTGCAAGTTGTCTTTCAGGATGTCAGTCAGTGGTGTCCTGCTGTTGGTTGTTGCACAGTTCCCAGCAGGGCCTTGTGCTCCCCACAGCAGTACCCAGTGTCAGCCATCTTGTCAGTTGTTTTCCACTCCCTGTGATGTGAGCATGGTTCAGAGTGGTGTTGATGGGCCAATTGTGGGTGTGACCAATATCTGTGCCTACAACTCCCATCCTGCTATTGCCTCCACCCCCTTCCCAGCATGCCCATCCTTCCTTCCTTTTGGATGGACTTCAGTGTGTGTGAGTGTGACAGCAATGGCAAGATGGCTGACAGTGTGGTCCTGTTGTTTGTTGGTGCCCAGTTCCCAGCAGGGCCTTGTGCTCCCCACAGCTGTGGCCAGTGTCAGACATCTTTGAAGTGGCTTTTGACTCCCTGTGAGGTGTGCATGCTTCAGTGCTAACTTGCTGGGCCATGTGGGTGTGAGATGTTGATCTGTGACTACCACTCCCATCATGCTATTGCCTACACCCCCCTTCCCAGCATGCCCATCCTTCCTTCCTTTTGAGTGGACTTCAGTGTGTGTGAGTGTGACAGCAATGGCAAGATGGCTGACAGTGTGTTCCTGTTGTTTGTTGGTGCCCAGTTCCCAGCAGGGCCTTGTGCTCCCCACAGCAGTAGCCAGTGTCAGCCATCTTGTCAGTTGTTTTCCACTCCCTGTGATGTGAGCATGGTTCAGAGTGGTGTTGATGGGCCAATTGTGGGTGTGACCAATATCTGTGACTACCACTCCCATCATGCTATTGGCTACACTGACTTGACCAGCATACACAGAATTCCTTCCTTTCAGTGAGCTTCCCTGTGAGGTGGTGTTCTAGTGGTGGGTAAATATCTGGGAGTATTTGTTGGTTCTATTTGTGCCACTGCCTTGCTGTATTTGTTGTTAGGTTTGTAGATGTCATGACACAGTTACATATCACTATGGGATGGCAGGTATTGTGTTTGTCTGACTAGCATTCACATCTTGGGATGGATATCTTTTGGTTGGTGTGTATTTGCTAAGTGTGCATGGTTTGCCTATCCCCTTGACTGTGATGTGTGTGTGTAGTCACACCATATTGTGTATATTAGTTGTGTACTCACCAGGCTCTGGGATGTCTGTTAGTCCGTATACGCTCACTGGTGGTAGGATGGCCCGCACCTTCTCCTCCCAGGGCCTGAGGTATACTGGTTTTGCAGGAGGGCCACTGCCGGTGTGCTGGCTGAGGAGGTAGTCCTTTTTGAGTAGGTCCCTGACCCTCCTGCGCACATCATACCACCTGTTCTGGATGTCTTCCTTTGTGCGCAAACATGGTGATTGTGCGTTGACCCTGTCGACAATCCTCGCCCACATCTTGGTTTTCTGCGACATGGGGGTCTGTTGTACCAATGTACCAAACAACTGTGGCTCTACCCTCAGGATCTCGTCTACCAGGATTTCCAATTCACAATCTAGGAACTTATGGTTCTTCTTTGGGGGCATGGTGATGGGTGGTGGTGGTGATTGATGTGTGTGTGTGTGTGCAAGTGGGGGTGTGTGAGTGTAGGTTTAGCTGGGTGTGTGTGAGGGTGCTATTTGTAGGTGTGGTAATGGTGTGTGGCTTGTGTGATGTATGAGCTGTGAGTGTGTCTGTGGTTGCTGTGTGATGGTGTTCTGTCTGGCAGGTCAGTGGAATTTGCAAGGGATCATGGTCGGGATTTGTGGCCTTTATGTAGGTGGAGTTGGAGGTGTGTCCTTGTTCCATTTTTTTTTCCTCCCTGTATTTATTGGCTTAGTGGTTGCTTGTTTGGCCCTTTTTTTAAATTTTTCCTTGGTGTTTTTGGTGCATGTAGGAGTCGTTCTTGTGTCCGAGTAGGACGCTGCAGTTGTGTGGTGCGATCTTGTCCGACTCGTTCCCGCTGTGTGTCAGCTAGGTTTCATATGCGGCGTACGAGTCGGTCGCGTAGTATTGGGTTGCTTCGGCTGGGTTTTGTATGCGTGTCGGTCGTACGGCTTGTGCTCCGGGCGAGTCGGTCGTGTTTTGCACGCACAGCATCGTACTACGCGGGTCGGAGTTCGCGGGTACGTTTCGTTCGGGTTCAATTCGAGTGCGTGTCGGTCGGTTCGTTTCGCGTGATTTCCCGGCCGGATGCCTTGTTTCCGTCCGGCTCGGTCGGTCGTTTTGTATTCCGTCCGAGTCTGTCGGATTTCACATGCATTTCGTCGTACTACCCGGGTCGTGTGGTGCCGGTCCGAGTCGGTCGGACTAAATTCCCGTACTGAGTCGGTCGGTACGTTTTCCGGCCCGAATCGGAATCGGCCCCTCTATGTGTATATATATATTTATATATATATATATTCACTGAAAAAACCATAGGTTTCAGGCACGTTATAGTTAGAAATTAGCATTTAAAAAACCTTAGAAATTCACTGAAAAAACCATAGGTTTTAGGGACAGTTATAGTTAGTTGGACATTGCACTCGTACAAAACCCGTGAAATTCCCCCGTTATAGTTAGTTCAGCTAACTATAACTCGCGCCCCCGCAATGCACTGCTGATGACGTCACATATTACATCACTCATGACATCACTGATGACATCTCAAATGACATCACTGATGACATCATGCAGTGACTGTGTGTTTCTATAAAGTTTAAATATGTTTACTATATATGCCAAGGTGTATTGAATAATGAGTGGGTGTATAAGTGTCTGGATGGATGATTTAGTAGGTGCGTGACTGACTCTATAAGTGAGTGATTAAACGTATCTTACTAAATGCATGGGTTAGTGACTAAACTGTGTGAATGTCTTTATCCGTCTGTGTGTTGGTGTGTAAGTGGCTGCATGGGTTTGTAAATTGCTATGTGAGTGTCTATATGAGTTATTGATTGGTTGTCTGAGTATCTGTAAGGGTGCCTGAGTGTTTGTGTGGATGGGGTGTGTGTGACTGCACATAGATGTATCAGTGGGTGATTCACTGGGTGCATGGTTTCAAGAGTGCATCTGTGATGGACTGTATGGGTTGGTGAGTGTGTATATGGGTGTGTTAGTGAGTGAATGTATATCTCAGTGGTACATGTGTGACTAACTACATATGTGAAAGGCAGTATATATGTGTGTTGGACTATATAAATGGGTATAAGTGAGAGTGTGTGATTGTGAGAGTGGCTGTATGGATGAGTGTGTACTTGTATTAGTGATTGTATAAGAGCGTAAGAATGTGCTAGTATTTGTATGAGTAAGTGAGCTGGTGTGAGTATAACTGTATAGGTGAGTAA
This sequence comes from Calotriton arnoldi, assembly GCA_963921515.1. Taxonomy (NCBI): domain Eukaryota; kingdom Metazoa; phylum Chordata; class Amphibia; order Caudata; family Salamandridae; genus Calotriton; species Calotriton arnoldi. The sequence continues at coordinate 1,447,733 of CAWUFW010003505.1, forward strand.
ATGGCAGTGTGATTAATTATTTGCATGACTGACTAGGTGTGTGAGTACCTCTATGGATGAGTGGCGGTGTGTGAGTGTCTATGTAGGTGTATGAATGCATATGATAGTCCTGTACTGAGTGACCGTAAGTATGAGTGACTGTACAGGTGAGTGAGTGGATGTGTGTGTAGACCTAAGAATCAGTGAGTGGGTATGTAGTTATTGGTGTTGGAGTGTCTATGGTTTTGAGAATGGCAGTCTGTAATTTAGAGTGGGTGTATCAAAAGTTATATTAGGGTGTGAGAAGAGGCATGAAATTATCACATGGATGATGTCATGGATGATGTCATCAGTGATGTCATTTGAGATGTCATCAGTGATGTCATCAGTGATGTCACTGACCATGTCATGAGTGATGTAATATGTGACGTCATCAGCAGTGCATTGCTGGGCGCGAGTTATAGTTAGCTGAACTAACTATAACGGGGGAATTTCACGGGTTTTGTACGAGTGCAATGTCCAACTAACTATAACTGTCCCTAAAACCTATGGTTTTTTTCAGTGAATTTCTAAGGTTTTTAAATGCTAATTTCTAACTATAACGTGCCTGAAACCTATGGTTTTTTCAGTGAATTTCAAAGGTTTTTTAAATGCTAATTTCTAACTATAACGTGCCTGAAACCTATGGTTTTTTCAGTGAATTTCAAAGGTTTTTTAAATGCTAATTCCTAACTATAACATGTCAGAAACCTCTGGTTTTTTTCAGTGAATTTCAAAGGTTTTGTAAATGACAATTTTTAAATGTATTAATTGTTATATTTATTTTTTTGATACTGATTTTCTACATTTTTTTAAACTATTTATTTTTAGATATTTTATTTTTTAAATTACATTGTAATTACATTATACATTACATTACAAAATATACTTTCTCAGAATGAATGACTTTAGTTTAAATACTTTGCAAATAGGCAATAGACTTTTAAGTACAGTAGTTACAGTTGTTGCAATGGGCAACACAATTTCAAACACAATGCAACATTGAGCTCAATGTGAATTTCTAGTTAAATGCAATTAGTTACTTTATGGATTACTTTTCTAACCACAGGACTGGATCCTAGATTCAGTCCTGGGACATCTCCTGTAAACAGTTGAGTAAAATCGTTTTGGTTACAGTAGTGATTTTTAAGGAATATTATTGTATTTTAAAAGTTGACAAACTTTTTCACATAGAATCACCAATGTTATCCTATGGGAGGAAATTCACTTAGCAGGTAAGTAGTGTTATCGTTACTTTTTCTTAATCAGTGGTGGATCCTGGATCCAGCACTGGTGCATCTCCTGTAAACAGTTGAAAGAATGCGTTTAAGTCATACAGGCGATTTTTAAGGAATATTTGTAGTTTGTGAAAATCAACACTTTGAAACTTTTCTGCTGAAAACCAGACAATGGATTCCTATGGAAGGAAATACAAGTTACTGGTAAGTACGGTTAGAATTACTTTTCAGGGTCAGTGCTGGGCTAAAAGATGCAGCACTGGGTTCTCTCCTGATAACAGGTGAGTAAATTGGAATTCGTAGTTCGGCTGATTTTAGAGGAATATTATAAAGTTCCAAAACTCCACATTTAGAAGAATTTCCAAGTGAAACCAGTCAATGTTAGCCTATGGAAGGAAATTCAAGTTACTGGTAAGTACGGTTAAAATTACTTTTCAGGATCAGTACTGGGCTCAAAGATGCAGCACTGAGGTCTCTCCTGATAACAGGTGAGTAAATCGGAATTCGTAGTTCGGCTGATTTTAGAGGAATATTTGTATGTTTCAAAAATCGACACAGAAACTTTTTCAGCAAAAAGCAGGCAATGATATCCTATGCAAGGAAATTCAAGTTACTGGTAAGTACGGTTAAAATTACTTTTCATGATCAGTACTGGGCTCAAAGATGCAGCACTGAGGTCTCTCCTGATAACAGGTGAGTAAATCAAAATTCGTATTTCGGCTGATTTTAGAGGAATATTATAAAGTTCCAAAACTCCACACTTAGAAGAATTTCCAAGTGAAACCAGTGAATGTTAGCCTATGGAAGGAAATTCAAGTTACTGGTAAGTACGGTTAAAATTACTTTTCAGGATCAGTACTGGGCTCAAAGATGCAGCACTGAGGTCTCTCCTGATAACAGCTGAGTAAATAGGAATTCGTAGTTCGGCTGATTTTAGAGGAATATTTGCACAATGGTGAAGGAAGGGGGTGGGGCCTGAGGTGACATGTCTGCAAACACGCCCTGTGGTGCGTTTTAAGTTGGAGAATTAATTCCTCCTCAATCCCGAGGGTCCCTAGGGGCCAACTAGCCCACCAGATACCTCCAGTATGCGCCAGAGAGCTGCTTTGCAGAGAGGTGTTCAGAGGCCACGCCCTTTTTACAACACTCTGCAACGCAGCTCCGTGGCGCTCACTGGAGGTACCTGGTGGGCTAGTTGGCCCCCAGGGACCCTCAGGATTGAAGGGGATTTAATTCCCCATCTTAAAACACGCCACGGGGCCTGTTTGCACACATGTCACCTGAGCCCCGCCCTCCCTTCTACCACTGTGCAAGCGCGCCCGTGGTGCATTTTAAGTTGGGGGATTAAGTCCCTTGAATCCTGAGGGTCCCTGGAGTCCAACTAGCGCACCATGTAGCTCCAAAAAGCGCCACAGAGCTGCGTTGCACAGAGGTGTAAAAAGGGGCGTGGCCTCTGAACACCTCTCTGCAATGCAGCCCCTGGCGCATACTGGAGATTCCCGGTGGGCTAGTTGGCCCCAGGGACCCCCAGTATTCAGGGGAATTACTTCCCCTTCTTACAACGCGCCAGGGGCCGCGTTTGCATAGTGCTGCAGGGAGGGGGCGGGGCCTCGGCACAATGTCGTTTTTTTTTTTTTGTTTATTTTTTTTTTATGGGAGGGGGGCTGCGTGGCCCCCCTTCCCTCGTCCACTTTTGTCCCCGGGGACCCCATCCCCCGGGGCCTGAGGCTGTTCTTTTATTTTTTTTATTTATTTTTTTTAAACGGGAAGGGGGCCGCGTGGCCCCCCTTCCCTGGGCCTGTATTTGCCCCGGGGACCCCATCCCCCGGGGCATGCCCTCTTTTTTTAATTAAAATAAATATTTGGAGGGGGTCTGCGTGGCCCCCCTCCTCAGGCCATTAAAGGCCCCGGGGACCCCATCCCCCGGGGCCGACCTTTGCGTCCTTTTTTTTTTATTCCTTTTTTTGGGAGGGGGGCTGCGTGGCCCCCCTCCCGGGCCACTAATGGCCCCGGGGACCCCATCCCCCGGGACCTGGCCACACGTTGGGGACCGTGGGGGGGTCCCCAATCCCCGCACAGTCCCGCCGGCTCCCCACGTCCTGCGGGAGCCGGCATTGCTTTTCCATAAGGGAGCTGCTAACATGCAGCTCCCTTATGGAAAGCAATCTGCTGCTTCATTGAAGCGAGAGCAGGTTTCCTGCTCTCGCTTCCAATGAAGCAAAGCAAGTTTGCAATGACAGGACGGGAGCCGCGAGGCTCCCGTCCCTGCCATTGCAACAGCAGTGTCCCGGGGTAGGCACCCCGGGACACTGCAGGAGCTGGCCCTGGGGGTGGCAGTCCCCAGGGCCACCACAGGCTCCAGGAGGGGGGCCGCGCGGCCCCCCTCCCCACTTCTGCAAAGCCCTGGGGAGGTGGTGGTCCCCGGGGCTTCTAAAATTTTTAGTGCCCCGGGGAGGTGGCGGTCCCCGGGGCGTGTGGGGGGCTGGAGCCCCCCACATAGGTATTTCAAATTTAAAAAGAAGCCCCGGGGTGGCGGTCCCCGGGGCTGTGGAAGGCACAGTGCCCTCCCGCACCATTTTTATTAGAAAGCCCCGGGGGTGGCGGTCCCCGGGGCTTGGGGGGCCTCAGAGGCCCCCCCATTAACTATAAACCAACCCCCCGCATGCCCCCGGGACTTGGCCCACCCGGGGGCAAAATAGCATCGAAGCGCGGGAAACCGCGCTTCGATTTTTTTTTTTTACGGCGGGATCCGCGCACCCTAAGCGCATCCCGCCGATTTAAAAAAAAAAAAATGCTTTTTTCTGCCCAGGGGGTCCTTGTGGGACCCCCTGAGCAGACCTAGGGGGTCAGGGTGTTTCTACCCTGCCCCCTTTGTGCATTTTGCGCACTTGTTTCTCTGCCTCGGTTCTACCGAGGGACAAAATGGCTGCCAACACTTCCTGATTTGGAGTGTTGACAGCCAATTAGCATGCAGCTCGTGATTGGGAGGGTGCGCGAATCCGACGCGGCCATAGATATATATGTGATTTTCCTTTTGATTTTCACAGGAACTACTGAATGGATTTACACCATTTAACAAAAAGGGTTCTTTCTGAACCAAGAACTACCTCTTTGCCAAATTTGGTGTAATTCCGTTCAGCAGTTCGGGCTGTAGCCGTGGCTAAAGTTTCCTATGGGAAAATGAATGGGGAAAACACGTTTTGGGACCCCCCTTTTTTCTCAGCCCCCGCTTGCCGAATCACCCCGAAACTTTCAGGGTAGGAGCGGACCGGAGCTGGCCATAAAGTTCGAAAATTTCGCGAAGATTCGTCAACCGACGCAAGTTATTTCAAATAGAATGTTGCGGATTTCCTATGGAAAATAGGTCCTAACTATAACTATCTACTGGCGACCGCCAGTAGATAATATATATATATATATTCAAGGTACGTGAAATTAAGAATAGAAAATTTATACTTGCATATACCGGAGTTATTTTTAGAAGCAAAAATAAATCAGTGCACCAAAACTTTAACTTTGCGGTCAATAGAGAAAAGTACTCGTGGCAATCGGTCACTTGCAGGTCGAGTCCAGTGGAAATCACTGGAGGAATAAGTTGATGTGGATCCCAGGACTAGGCCATGCCCATCAGTTGAATTTAACCTGGGTTGTAGGGCCGAGTGCAAAGTGGTGCTGGCTGTCACTAGTGCTGAAGTAGGACTTGCAGGGAGCTGGCTTCACCAATTAGACGGTGAGGAAATGGATGCAAAAACTCGACTACAGAGCCACTGAGGTGGTGAGCTGAAGATTCTGCGTAGTTCCCTGGAGCTGCAGCGTTGAACAAAGGTAGTCGTAGCTGGACTGGCCACCAACAAGCCTTGGCAGCGGCAAGTTCAGCTTGAAGATCTTTCAATGTCCTGGAAAGCAATAGCCACCTGAAACTAGCTGGAGGTCAGGACTACTTTTCCCACAATGCACTGGACCATACACTTTTGGGTAATCCCTCGGTGGGCCCGATGGCCAGTCATTCTTTGGTTCCGGGAGCAGTCAGTGCCTGTGGGTTGCAGGGGACTAGTGCCTCTAGTCAAAGGGAGTTCTGAAGTTGCCTTTGGCTCTCAGAGAAGTCCTCATCCTGCGGAACCTGGTCTCTGGTTCAGGACAAGTCGCATTCATGCAGCGTCAGGGTGGTTACCACAGGTGCAGAATATTGTGCCCTTTCTTTGTGCAGGTCCTGAAGCTGCAGACTCAGGTGTCTTCTTTGTCCTTCGTTGCAAATTGAATCAGATCTGAGGTTCTGGTGCCAGGGGTGTCCCTTAAATCCTAGATTTAGGACCGTTAGAGGTGTGGGTGCAAGTAGCCAATGGTTTACTAGCGTCAGCGGCTAATCTGCCCTTAAGGGTGACCACGTCCAGGAGTGTGTGTCACCTTTTCTACCCAGAACCCTCTATTCCATCACTCTTAAATATGGCAGAACCCTTCCTTGGCTGTATAGACCAGGTAGCTCACCCCAAGAGAGTGGCTAACTTTCTGGGGGTGTACACCTCCTGACTACCTAATTTTCCAAACTGCCCAGAGCAAATTTGCCTGGGGGCATGAGGGTGGCTGTGTCCTCCTCTGGGAGGCTGCCTGGGTGCATAACAGAGGTGTTAAAAGCTTTGAAACTCATTGCCTTGATGTGTCACTTCACTAGCCATCCTGTCAGGGAGGGTGGTGTCATCTCCTTCCCATCCAGGCCTTTGTTTCTGACTCCTGGGAGTGTTCACACCTCCAGGCAGGTGGTCAGATTCCTGTCTTGGCGTCAGCAACTATAAGCTGTCAGCCAGGGCACAGGAAAGGCTAGGGTAACCTCTAAGGTAGCCACCTGGGTGCATGTCACATTACATCTGACTTTAGAATAAGGTTGGCTTCAATGAGACAAGTTGTTTGATCCCAAATATGACATATTTTAGTGGGAACATAATGGAACTGGAAACCTCGAGTTGCCCGGGTGTTAGCCCTTGTTAGCCTATGGCTCCCTGAACACTTATAATAGCTCTTAATAGAAAGAGATTACTGTAGGGCAGAGGTCTTCAAACTGGGGGGCGCGACCCCCAGGGGGGTCCTGGAGTCCTAGGAAGGGGGTCGCAGATTCCCCAGCTTCACTTGTCCCTGTAAAAAGACAGCCGTCCTGGGACGGCTAATTGAGATCGTTATCAGCTGCTTGCCTGAATGAAAGGCTAATGTGCCTTATCTGGTAATCTGAAAGTGTAAAGGATGCTTGGGAGCAGTTCTGGCTCTTTGTGAAGTCAAAGATGTGTGTTTGTTTGAGTGGAAGTGCAAAGAGTTAACTCTTGGCTGGGAAGTTCTTTTAATTTTAACTGCATTTACACAGCCCTTAGTGCCCCTAAAGAGGTGTTGAAGGGAAAGTTATGTAAAAAGAAAACTGCATTACATACGCTTTGGTATTATTAAAACCTATATTTTGAAAGCACCATTTTATTGTAAAACTATCCGCACGTTTTGCAGCATTCTATCTTACCCTGTGTGTAAAGCAAGTATAAAAAATTGACTTACATATTCACAGTGCTTTCCATCACAGGCTGCGACTTCGTAGCACTAAAAATACACATCACTATTCTCCACTGTACTAATCAAGATTTAATTCTGTGGTTTTCTGGTTACACACAGACCTCTGCAGTGCATTAACTAATAGAGGCTTCATAATGTACTACAGTGCATTTCCCAATAACATTTTTTATTTATTCTTCATTTACGCTGCCCATTATTTTATATGTAGATACCTGAAGGTGAAAGACCTCAAAAACGTACAGAATATTTTGGGCTTATTTATGAGAGGCTTGCATCACCAGAGCATCACTTTTTTGATGCTCCGGTGGCGCAAGCATCTCAACCATACCTATGAGGCAGTGCAAAGTCACCCTGCATGGCTTTGCATTGCCTCATAGATATGGAGTAAGACATAGCAGTGCAAGTCACTGCGTTGCCTTACTTTGCGTCAAGGAGGTGTTCCATGGGCTTTGCTTGGGGTTCCCACGCAAAGCCCATGGATTTTGATGCTGCCCCATATTTACAAAATCACGCAAACCTGGGGCAGCTCCAAAAATTGACGCCCCTTCAGTGGAGGCGTAACGAGAAGAAATGTTTTAATTTCTCCTCGTTTTTTCCTCTTTCCATGTGTGTTGCATTCTGCAGCTCTCATAGAAATAGGAAAACGCCCCTCAGGATTGTTTTGGTGAAGGAAGGTGCCTCTTCCCGTACAAAAACAATTCTGCCCACGTTGGTGCTAGGCAGCAATTTGTGAAGGGAACAGGACTGGAATGCACCGTATTTCATAATTACAGTGCATTCCTGCCCTTTCACATTGGCATAGGGCAGTGTCGCAAGAAGACTTGCAGCGCTGCCCTACGCCAATTCCTCATAAATGAGGCCCTTTGTTTTTAGCTACACCTTTGGCTACACCCCTAAGCTCAATGACCTTTGGTTTGCTAAACACTGTTTAATATCATTTCCCCACCGTAAAAATTATTTGCTGTGGTAATTGGGGGCTGTTAGAAATGGGGGTCTCTAGTTGGCAATGGTTTGCACCTTTGTCCAAGTAGGGACCCTTCCTTCTAGTCAGGGTAAGAGGCATACACTACTGAAATAACCCCTGCTCACCCCCTTGGTAGCTTGGCACCAGTAGTCAGGCTTATTTCAGAGGCAGTGTGTAAAGGATTTGCACATAACCAACAGCAATACACTGAAAACACTACAAAAGGACACCACACCAGTTTAGAAAAATATCCAATACTTTATATATTCAAAACAAGACTAAAACGATAAAAATCCAACATACATTACTTAAAAATATGCACTTTGTGGGGAGCTGGCGTCGGTCGGTCCGGACTGTGGTGTGGGACGGGGCAGTGTGTCGCAAGACTTACAAGCAGTGCCCCCAAGCCACAGTGCGGTCACGGTTGTCGAAGTCAGTGACGGCGTCGGTGAAACTAGGGCGGCGAAGTGAAGCGAGGCGGTGCGGAGTGCGGTGCCCACAAGTCACGGTGCAAGCAGCAGCTCGGCGGCCGTCATCAGTGAGACCGGGGTTGCGGTGCGAGATGCAGCGGTGCCCTCTGCGGTGCCTTCAGGGCACGGAGCCAGCGGCAGAGTCAGTGTCGGAGTCGGTTGCTTTCCCCCTTTGTGGCAACTGAAACCACGGTTCCAGAGGCGGTACCCAGAGGTCAGTGAAGTCTTTGCGGTCCCTGAGACTTCAGAACAGGAGGCAACAAGTAAAGAAAGTTCAGTCCAGTCCTTTCACTGCCCAAGGCTGAAGCAGCAACTGCAGGCCAAACCAACAAAGCAACAGCACAGCAAAGTTGCAGTACTCCTCTCGACAGTTCTTTCAGCTCTTCTTCTTGGCAGGTTCCTTGATTCCATCGAGTTCTAAAGTTCTAGGGTCTGGACCCCAATATTTATACTCAGTTTCTCTTTGTGCTTTTGGGCAGAGAGTGCCTGTGCCCAGCCCAAACCAGTTCCATCCTCTCTGGCCCAGCTTCCTGGCAGGAGGGGAGACAGCATTGTCCAAGGCAGACCAGGCCCATTCAGGTGCAAGGAAATCTCCTCCCACTACTATAAATACAGCCCAGGTCTATTCAGCCCAGCCCTGACTCATCCAGGAAAGGCAGGACACACCTTGACCCCCCAGTGGCTGTCTGATGAGAATGCACATCCCCAGCCCCTGTCACTCAAAAGCCAGACAGTCAATCCACAAACCCAGCAGAGGCACACAGGATGGCTAAGCAAGAAAATACCTACTTTCTAAAAGTGGTATTTTCAAACACAGAACATAAAACTCATCTTTACTAAAAGATGCATTTTTATATTCTGAGTTCAGGCATGCTAAACCCCATTTCTCTATCTTGTCCCAATGGGAAGATATGCTTATAAGATGTTATAAGTAAACTCCCATTCTATCCTATGGGACAGATAGCCTTTCCATAGTGAAAAGTGAAACATACTGTAATTCACTACCAGGATATGTCACACACACCAGTACATGTCCTACCTTTAATATACACGGCACCCTGCCCACATGGGTACCTTGGGCCTACCTTAGGGGTGACTTACATGTAAGAAAAGTAAAGATTAGGGCTTGGCAGAGTGGGTGCACTTGCCAGGTCGACATGGCAGTTACAAACCGCGCAGACACTGCAGTGGCAGGTCTGATAACACTTTTCAGGGCTCCATGGGTGAGTGGCACAATCAGTACTGCAGGCCCACCACCAGCATTTGATTTACAGGCCCTGGCACCCTCAGTGCACTTTACTAGGGACTTACTAGTAAGTCAAACATGCCAATCATGGAAACACCAATCCATAATACAATTTACAATAGGAGCACTTGCACTTTAACACTGAACAGCAGTGAGAAAGTGCGCAGAGAGACTGAACCAGCAAAAACAGAGTCAAAACTAGGAGGTCAGAAAGGAAAAAAACAGGAAACATGCCAAAAGATGCCAGGTCTAACAGGGGCATTTATGGTTGTCGATAGATGTTGATGATGAGGCGAACCAGTTTCTAGAAAATTTTGTCAGAAGGGGTCCTTACGCCTAAAAAGGTTTGACAAGGGGGTCTCGACATCAAAAAGTTTGAAGACCACTGCTGTAGGGACATGTAAGCTTGCACTTATGTGTCCACACCTTTAATATAATGCACTCTGCCTTCTGGGCTCAGGAGGCCTACCTTAGGGGTGTCTGGCATATGTTACAAATAGCGCTGTGTCCTTGCCATTCATGGTGAGGGCAAAGTCGAGTTGGAGCAGCTTGCACTGCTCCTGCAGTCTGCAGCAGCAGGCCTGCTGTCATCTGTTTACTTGGGTCATGCAGGGTGGCACAATCAGGGGAAACAGCGTTTACAACGCAGGCAGAACTACGCAGTGCCATTACAACTCAGGCACTACAACAAACGTGTCATTACCATGCGTTCTATTACAATGCAAGGCTTTACAACAACTTGCTTAAGGGAATGCATTGTTGGATTTTAAATCCAACACATTCCCTACTGTTGTAAAATATACTATTCCAAAGTCCAGCGCTTCCCTCAGGCAAGTCGTTGTAACGACTTGCGTTGTAATGGAATGCGTGGTAACGACGCGTTCGTTGTAATGCCCACGTTGTAAAGGCATGCATTGTAAAAGCATGCACCAATACGTCATACATCCACATCAGTGCTTCAGGCCCTGGAGACCACTTTAACTCCCATACCCTCGGTACCACAGGTACTACTTACCCGGGACTTATAAGGGGGCTAAAGTCCTTGCCAATTGGGGTTACCACCAATTCACATACATCAGTTTTAGGCAGAGAGCACTGCCAGTGGGTCCTAGTTTGCAGGCTCCAGTGCACTTTCAGAGTCATAACCATCAGCATTGGAGAAAAAAGTGTGGGGTGACCACACCAAAAAGGGCACTTTTCTACAGGCACCCAAAACCTTTACCTTCCAAATGTCAATTTTGCGAATGGGGCCGTTTGCGAAAACTGCTTCGTACATATGGCCTTTAATATTTCCACCGATAAATATTCTTATGGAAACATGTTTATTTCACCGGCGGGTTTGCTGTACTAGGAATGCTACAGAACAGAGGGATCTCTGGGCCTGATTTGGAGTTTGCAGAAGGTTTAGTCCATCACAAATGTGTCAGCTACCCTAGCCGGAATATTACTAGTACATTATATATTATGGCACTTTTAATACGACAAAGAGGATATCTGTCACATTTGTGACAGAGTAACCCATCCACCAAACTCTAAATCAGACCCTCTGGCTTGTGATGATCATAGTTATTGATCAATAACAAAGATGTTTTTTCACGTGTCATATTCTAAACTTGCATTTAACTAGACTTGCCTTACTGCATCTGTGGTTTTCATGAGGTAATGCCAAAAAACAGAAAATTACATGCAGAGTAATTTTGCCCCGGAGCAACCATTTGATTTTTGTGCAGGGTGCACACGAATTTCCAGGTGGATTTTTCTAAGGTGCATATTACCATTTAAAGGAACAAGGTAACACAGTGAAATGAAGAACAAGCTCCATTGGAACATCATTGTAAAATTTCAATGCCTGTTTCAATACAAAATTTTGAAGAAATTCCCTGGAGTGAATTAAGCGAGACATACCAGTATCTTGCATTTGTATAAGCTGAAGATTTGATGCCACTCTAATGTTCTGCAGACCATTAAAGAGCACATAAGAGCATTTATTGCTTGAACAGTGCAGTAGAAGACATTTGATAATGAATGATGATTTCAGTAGTGATTTGTGAACAGGAAAGTAAGATGCAAATGCATAAATTAATTTTCAAGGTAATGCGTTTTGAAATGTATTAGATATGCCTGGGAAAAGCATCTTACTCGTGCTTCTCATTGCGCTCCAACAAGTAACTCCATGTAAAATGGAAGTGAGGTTCGAGCTGTCTCGTGTTCTCAAGGACACACTCATACTCTTCAGGATTATATTAATGTTGTGTTTCCAGTGCCAATAAATTTGACAAAGCGAAACCACTGACATTGAAACCAGTTATATGACAAGTTGTAAAAAAGAGGTACTTTAACTCCCCAAAAAGTGTACCTGTCATCTCGCTGACGCATTGCATTACTGTCTCTTATACTTTCATCCCATTCTCAGGGCGTCACAGGCTGCTAGTGGACGCTACTTGCTGCCTTTCCGTGCTCTGCTTCAGGTCATGTGGCGCCAGGTGTGGGGCCTTTGAAACCTCTATGAAAAATGTCCCCTTACCTTAACATCACAAGTTTAATGACATTTTCATATATTGTTTATATAACATGGATTTTCACTGGAAAAAACAAAGGTTGCAGGGATGTTATAGTTAGGCTCAGATTTCGCTCGAACAAAACTAGTGAAATTCAGCAGTTATAGTTAACTGAGCTCTATAGCTTACACCGCTGCAATGCACTGCTTATGAACTCACATATTGCATCACTCATGACATGGTCAGTGACATCACTGATGACATTACAGATGATATCCCAAATGACATCACTGATGACATCATCCAGTAAGTGTAAGCGTTTTTAAGAATTTATGGGTGTTAAACATATATACTAACCTACTACAAAAGTTAAATTAGTATACTAGGTGCACTAGTACTGAGTGATACTACTTCTATAATACATTATGGGAGTGGCTGTGTGACTGTATCCTTGTGTGTATGTGTGTATAAGAAGCTGCATGTGTTTATAAGTTAGTGTGTGAGTTGCTGTGTGGGTGACTGAGATGCTGTGTGAGTGGCGGTATTAGTGAGTGGGTGGGAGTGTCAGTGGCTGTATGGGTGAGTGAGTGGCGGTGTGAGTGGCTCTATAGGTGTGTAAGTGGCTATGTAGTGACTGTATGGGTTAGTGCATTGGTGTCTGAATGGCTGTATATGTGAGTGACTGTGTGTATGTGGCTGTATGGGGGAGTGAGTAGCTGTTTGAGTGAGTGTCTGGTTAAGTGAGTTGGTGTGAGAGTACGTGTCTGTGTGAATGGCTGTATGGGTGAATCAGAGGATGTGTGAGTGCCTCTCAGGAATCCTGCTATGTCAGAGTTACTGGCGGTAACAGGTAGGCTTTTGGGCCCCTAAGAACTCTCAGCATCCAAGAGGACTACATCCTCCAACCAGCAGTGCGCCAGGAGGTGTTTTTGCTGAGTGGTGGAGAAAGGGGGCGTGCCTCCGAACACCTATCAACAATTCCACCGTGTGGGATTACTACAGCTAACAGGAGGGCTTGCTGGCCCTCAAGGACACTATAGAGCCAAGCGAACTTCATCCCCCAAACAGCAGTGCACCAGGAGGCGCGTCTGCACAGTGGTGGAGAAAGGGGGTGTGGCCTCCGAAGTCCTCTCAGCAATTGCGCTCTGTGGGATTTACTGGTATAACAGGAGGCCTGGTTGGCCCCCAAGGACCCTCTGGAGCCAAAGGCACTTCATCCCCCAACCAGCAGTGCTCCAGGAGGTGTGTTTACAGAGTGGTGGAGAAAGGGGGTGTGGCCTCTGACAACCTTTCAGCTATCCCACTGTGTGAGGCTTACTGGAGATAAGAGGAGGGGTAGTGGCGGAGAATTTCTAAGTTTTTTGTATTCTATTTCCTATCTATAACGACCCTGTAACCATTGTTTTTTTTCTGTGAATATATATATATGTATATATATATATAACCTACTCACCAGTAGCTAGTTATAGTTAGGACCTAGTTAATATATGTTTATATTCATTGGAAAAAAACAAAGGTTAAAGTGAAATTCTAGTTAGGATGAAAATTTCAGTGACAATGTAACATTTTATACTTTAAAAAACCACTGAAATTCACACGGCCCCCTCCCAGAGTCAATAGCGGCTCCAGAGACCACTTCCCTGGGGCCAAAACATATATTTTAAGGGGAGGGGCACACCCCCCCACCTTCCCTAGCCCCTATGGGCCCCGGGTCCCTCATCCCTGGGCCTTCTTTTTTTTTTGTAAAGGGGAGGGGGGGTGCAGCTCCCCTCCCTGGGCCTATAGGACACCATACCAGGGGCCTGAAGTGCTTCTGGGAAGGTGCCCAACTGGGGCACCCACCTAACAGTACATGGGGGTTGCAGGGAGAGCTTTAGGGCCCCAGGGCCCCAAGGCCTCAGCTGGCTCCCTGAATGACCCATCCTGGGTGCTGTGGAACTAGTATTGCGGCAGCCCAGTGGGAGCAGGTGTTTGTTCCAGCTGGTCGGAAGCAATCTGAGTTTTCCTGGCCGCAAGCAAAAGTCTGCTCCCACATGCCAGCTTTAAAAATGCTCCTGCCAGGTGGGAGCAAACTTATTTTTATCTGCCCGTGCTCTTGCAGGCAGGGAAACTACTGTGTCCTGGGGGTGGGCTCCCAGGGATACAGTGCTTGAGCTGTCTCCGGGGGATGAGGTCACTGAGGTCTGTACAGGATCGGGGAGGAGGACCATGTACCCCTCCCCTTTCTTTAAAAATGTGGCCCCAGGGACTGGGGTCTCGGGTCTGTGATCAGCATAGCAAGGTGACAGCACACCCCCTCCCTTCTGTATAAACTTTGGCCCTCGGGATGCGGTCCCAGGGACCTCAATGAGTCTCTGGGAAGGAGGGCCATGAGAACTCTCCCCATTATTTTTCATGGCGGCCTCAGGCTGCCATTTCTTTTTTTTTAAATATCACAAGCCTGCTGGAGTCCCGCTGGACTCCGGCTGGATCGCTGCTTTTTGTTTATTTTTTAAATGATGTGGTTTGGTGGGGGGGCCCTCTAGAACAATAACCACAAGGTCTATGGGAAGAGAGTATCCCTGACCTGCCCCCCTAATATTACTTTTTACAAACAAACGTAGGACAGGCGACAAAGTACCCGAGTCCTGTAATGGGTGTCTGCAACATTTTTCTTCATGTTGCAGCCAGCCAATGATAGCCCTCGCCCCCGCAGGAGCGTGTCTCATGTGGGAGTGAATTAACCCAATGGAAAAAAGCCTCCTGGGCCAGTCAGAGCTCTCTATTTTTTATAATTAGAATTGAGGGACTCCTGCAAGAGTTGCCTGAACTCAACAGTCCAGACATACAAATATGTTTGTCTTTTTGTATCTCACATGCTGCTGAGTGGATTTAAACCAAATCACAAAAAGCACGCTTTCTGCAACAAGATTTAGTTTCCTGCCAAATTTGGTGTAATTCCGTTCTACGGTTTTTGCGGTTGTGCTGTTTAAAAAAGTCTATGGAAAATGAATGGGGATTTTGTGTTTGGGACTCCCCTTTTTCTTGTCCCCCGCAGAACGGTTGGATTCGCAAGAGTCCCTCCACTACGCAAAATCCCAAAAATAGATTTCTGATTGGCCAAGGGGGCTTTTTCTCTGATGGCCATCTCTCTCCCGTGGGCTCTTGATGAGGTTGGCTGGTCGCAACATGAAGAGAAATCTTGCGCCCACCATTTCAGGACACGGGGACTCAGTCCCCATGTCTTGAAGACTAAACAAAATGAAGTATAAGGGGGCATGGTAGGGGAACCCAGACCTAGGGACCATATGGGGTGAGGGGGCTGGGGTTCCCTGTGGGGCCACCCTTTGGTCAAAATTCAAAGAAAATGTTTTTTGTGTGTTTCTGCGATCCTGTAGCTGTCCTGCCAGTGAGCCCCTGTAGGCTCTTGCAGGAGTCCCACTGGATCGCGGAGGCCTCGCTGGCTCTTGCAGGACACTCGCATGATTACAAAAACATTTTTAAAAGGGGGCCGGGTCTCAGTGTCTAATGTGTGCTCCTTCCTGCACTCTGCTCATGGCCAAAGGCTGTGCACAGTGGGGGTTTGCTGCCCGCATAAAACAATTCTAGAAATTCACTGAAAAACTCTTGCCATGAACTGCTATTTACCTCATATATTACATAATTTGTGAAAGTTCTATAATATAATTGATAACATTAATGAAATATCTAAAATTACATCATTGATGACAACACTGTTCATGGCGGGGAACGAGTTATATTAATTTAGGGCATGAGTGATAGTTACTTGAGTAACTTGTGTATTTCAGTGGTTTTGTTAGTTTAAAATGGTATGTTTTAACTGACATTTTCACCAAATTTTAATGTCCATTTAACCTTTTTTAGTTACTTTCCAAGGTCTTTATTAATGCATAATAAGATAGTATTGCTATACCTAACTATAATGTCACTTTAACCTTTGTTAAAAAAAAATATATATATATATATATATATACATACATACATACATATAGATATACATTTATATACATACATATACACATATATTATATATATATATATATATAAATACACATATATATACATATACACAGGTTACGTGTCATCAGCGATGCCATTAATGATGTCATCAGTGATGTCACTGACCATGTCATGAATGATGAATGATGTAATATGTGAGGTCATAAGCAGTGCATTGCAGGGGCGCGTGTTATAGTTAGCTCAGCTAACTATAGCTGCTGAATTTCTCTGGTTTTGTACAAGTGAACCTTGAGCCTAACTGAAACTTCTCTGTAACCTTTGGGTTTTTCAGTGAATTTCTAAGGTTTTTTAAATTCCATTTAGTAACTATAACGTCCCTGTAACCTTTGGTTTTTTCAGTGAATTTCAAGGTTTCTTAAATGCTAATTTCTATCTATAATGTACCTGTAACCTTTGGTTTGTACAGTGAATTTCTATGGTTTTTTAAATTTTATTTCCTAACTATATCATCCCTGTAACCTTTGTGTTTTCATGGAATTTCTAAGGTTTTTCAAATTCTGTTTCCCAACTATAACATCAATGTCAGCTATGATTTTTTTATTACATTTTTAAGGTTTTTAAATTGTATCTAAAATGGCTCTATAAGGTGTATTTTTATAAGCTTGTATTTTCTTGGTGTATTATTAAGCGTGTTTTTTTTTCCTTTGGATTTTTTATATTCGCGACCACTTTGCGATGGTCGTGATCATGTTGCGAAATCGCAAAACAAAAGCAGACATTCAATGACCACCACTTCATTCCATAATTTTAACTTAAAAAATTAATTATAACTGTTACAATACACACATTACTAACTTTAAGAACATGTTTGTACACACATTTTTGTTATAACATTTTTAAAAATTGTGTTTGAACCCTACTTCCTGTTTTCGTGACTACGCAGAGAGTCACGGTGACTCAGGTAGCCGCGACGATTACGCCTTTATTAGGGGGTGCAAAACACATATATGCAGACATTTTTCAGTATTTTAGACACTAGGGGTTTATTAATGCACTGTTTAAAGTCATGTTTTTCAAGAGCCTCTGATCCTTAAACTTGCAGGCTACTGGTTATGCTATATTACTCCACTCTCCACATGGCTAGAAGGCCCTCCTGCAGCTTGTTTAGTCTCTGTGCAATGTTTAACCTTACGCGGCCGGCCCGAAGTGGTTGTAGGCAGCTTGCTGTGTATTCACGTGCTGATTATACTGGTGTTCTTGTAAGCCCTTACTCTGCCGACCCGACCAGGGTTGTAGGCGCCATGCTGTGTTTAACATTGACTGCCTTCAATAAAGGTTTTTGAAAATCAAAAAAAGAAAAAAAAAGTCATACCTTTGAAGGGAGTTTATTTATAAACAACCATTTAAACCAATTTTCCGTTTTCATGGGGATGTCAGGCGTCGCAATGATATTGGTAGCCGCGATCGCTGCGAATACATCACAAAATAACAAAACAAATGCAGACATTTAATAGCCACTACCACATTCAAAACTTATAAATGACAAATGGATTATAACCAACAGACTATGGGCCAGATGTACAAACAATTTTAGCATGCGCAAACGGGTTAGCGACCCGTTTGCGCATGCTAAAATTGTCATGGCCAAGTACCAACACATCACTCGCAAAAAGTGTTTAGAGACTCGCTATTTGGAAGGGGCGTTCCCTTCCAAATAGCGAGTCTCAAACCCATGTGCTAATGTTTTGCGACCGCAATTGCGGTCGCAAAACACTCGCAATTACCATCTACTTCAAGTAGGTGGTAATGCATTCGCAAATGGGAAGGGGTCCCCAGGGGACCCCTTTCCCCTTTGCAAATGCATGCGAAATTATTTTTTAAGGGCAGGCAGTGGTCCCAGGGACCACTGCCTGCCCTTAAGTAATGAAACAAAAACGTTTCATTTTCTTTTATTTTGAAATGCATCCCGTTTTCCTTTAAGGAAAACGGGCTGCATTTTTTAAAAAAACTGCTTTATTTAAAAGCAGTCCCAGACATGGTGGACTGCTAAGCCCAGCAGGCCACCATCCCTGGGAGGGCCTGTCATTCACAATGGGCTTGCAAATTGTGAGAGTCTCATTAATATTAATGAGCCTTGCAAGTAAGCTTCCATTCTCGTAATGGGTTAATTGTTCATACCTCACACAATTGTCCGGTATTTATGCCACTGTTTGTTTAATTCCGGGTGCAGTTATTTTATGATGCTATTGATGTAACTAGCCTTTCGTCAACCACTCAGTGCACATCAGAATTCCTGTACCTGAAAGCGCTGGTATAAGTAATCAACGCTCTTAGATGTCGTCATGTCCCAACTCAATCGTCAGCAGGTATATTTATCATTTGGCTCGGGTGGTTCCAGTAGTTTACATTCCATGTTCCAACAACTGCCCAAAAAGACTACCGAACTCCTTACGTGACGGGTGCCTCCTTCGTGCATTTGGCCTGCACGCAATAAATTATTCAACAAATGTCTCCTCATCGAGGAACGCAACAGGAGCACTCACAGGCTTTTATTTAAAAACATTTATTTCATGCTGACCTTGGAAGTAAGCTTCCATTCTCGTAATGAGTTGGGACATGACGACATGTAAGAGTGTTGATTACTTATACCAGCGCTTTCAGGTACAGGAATTCTGATGTGCACTGAGTGGTTGACGAAAGGCTAGTTACATCAATAGCATCATAAAATAACTGCACCCGGAATGAAACAAACAGTGGCATAAATACCGGACAATTGTGTGAGGTATGAACAATTAACCCATTACGAGAATGGAAGCTTACTTCCAAGGTCAGCATGAAAATTAAATAACACCACTATGGGACTGAAATGTAATCTACTCACACTCAATGATGGCGGCGAAAAAAACAACAAAGGGACTATGATGAAAATGCAGTCCTTTCTTGCTTGCCACGACAAAGAGGGGGAGCGTAATGAGCTATTTAAACATTGGAACACTAATGATCGGTTTAATCATACAGCATTTGATAAAGGCCTGGCGGCTGAAACGCGTCATGCAAGATGAAATAAATGTTTTTAAATCAAAGCCTGTGAGTGCTCCTGTTGTGTTCCTGGATGAGAGGACATTTGTTGAATAATATATATATATATATATATATATATATATATATATATATATATACATATATATTCACTGAAAAAACCACAGGTTTCAGGGACGTTATAGTTAGTTGGACATTTCACTTGTGCAAAACCAGAGAAATTCGGCCGTTATAGGCAGTTGAGCTAACTATAACTCGCGCCCCCGCAATGCACTGCTGATGACGTCACATATTACATCACTCATGACATGGTCAGTGACATCACTGATGACATCACTGATGAGATCTCAAATGACATCACTGATGACATCATCCAGTGACTGTGTATTTCTGAAAAGTTTAAGTATGTTTTATATATATATACGCCAAGGTGTATTGAAGAATGAGTGGGTGTATGAGTGTCTGAATGAATGATTTAGTGGGTGCGTGACTGACTGTATAAGTGAGTGATTAAACGTGTCTTAGTGAATGCATGGGTGAATGACTAATCTGTGTGAATGTCTGTACCAGTCTGTCAGTTGCTGTGTAAGTCGCTGCATGAGTCGGTGAGTAGCTACATGAGTGTCTATATGGGTTAATGGTTGGTTGTCTGAGTACCTCTATGGGTGCCTGAGTGTCTGTGTGGGTAGGTGGGGGGGTGTAACTCCCCACATGGATGTGTGAGAGGGTGATTCAGTGGGTGTATGGGTTCGTGAGTGCATCTGCAAGGAGCTGTATGGGTGAGTGAGTGTGCGTATGGCTGTGTTGGTGACTGAATGGATGTCTCAGTGGTATATGTGTGAGTAACTACATATGTGAAAGGCAGTATATGTGAGTGTTGGAGTATATAACTGACTATATGTGAGAGTGAGTGATTGTGAGAGTGGCTGTATGGATGAGTGTGTGCTTGTGTCAGTGATTGTATAAGAGAGTAAGTATGTGTTAGTTTCTGTATGAATAAGTGAGGTGGTGTGTGTATAACTGTATAGGTGAGTAAATGGGAGTGTGATTGATTCTTTGCATGACTGACTAGGTGTGTGAGTAACTCTATGGGTGAGTGGCGGTGTGTGAGTGGCTGTATGGGTGTATGAGTGCATATATCATAGGCTGTATTGATGAGTGACTGTGTGTAAGAGTGACTGTATGGGTGAGTGAGTGGATGTGTGTAGACCTATGAATCAGTGAGGGGGTATGTACTAACTGGTATTGGTGTGTCTATGGTTTCAAGAATGGTAGTCTGTATTTTAGAGTGGGTGTATCAAAGGTTATATTAGGGTGTGAGGAGGTGCATCAGATTATCACGTGGATGATGTCATCAGTGATGTCATCAGTGATGTCACTGACCATGTCATGAGTGATGTAATATGTGACGTCATCAGCAGTGCATTGCGGGGGCGCCAGTTATACTTAGCTCAACTAACTATAACAGCCGAATTTCTCTGGTTTTGTACGAGTGAAATGTCCAACTAACTATAACGTCCCTGAAACCTGTGGTTTTTTCAGTGAATTTCTAAGGTTTTTTAAATGCTAATTTCTAACCATAACGTCCCTGAAACCTATGTTTTTTTCAGTGAATTTCAAAGGTTTTTTAAATGCTAATCCCTAACTATAACGTCCCTGAAACCTATGTTTTTTTTCAGTGAATTTCTAAGGATTTTTAAATGCTAATTTCTAAATATGCCTACATAGGTAGGAAATGTGCAGAAAGAGGAAGAAAGGTGCAGAAAGAAGCAAGAGAAATGCAGAAAAAGGCAACAGAAGTCCAGAAAGAGGAAGAAAGGTGCAGAAAGAAGCAAGAGATGTGCAGAAAGAACCAACAGAGGTGCAGAAAGACACCTTGTTGCAAAGTCATCCTGGGTCCTGGGCACCCCCAACTTTTTGCTGACTGGTACTGTTGGTAACTGACTCTGACTGACCCTGGGCTCTGCCTAACCAGGCCCAGAGTCAGTGCTATGCTGAAAGACACTTAGAATACAGTGAAAACACCTACATACACTAGGGTACACTATGGGTTGTGGTACCCCTGTGATTGGCATGACCTCCCCTGTAAGGCCCTAGTACATAATAGGGCAGGGGGGATTAAAACTACCTCTAAGTCCCTAGCATATAATAGGGCATGGCAGTTTAGAGGCCAGCAGCCCTTTTCTGCACTTGCATGTGTGCAATGCTGAGCCTGAGGTCTGTTTAAAAGTAGCCCTGTGTGAGCAGAAAGAGGCAAGAGAGGTGCAGAAAGAGGCAAGAGAAGTACAGAAAGAAGCAACAGAGGTGCAGAAAGAGGGAAGAGGGGTGTAGAAAGAGGCAAGAGAAGTGCAGAAAGAAGCAACAAAGGTGCAGAAAGAGGCAAGTGAAGTTCAGAAAGAGGCAGCAGAGGTGCAGAAACAGGCAGAAGAGGTGCAGAAAGAGGTAACAGTGGTGCAGAAAGAGACAAGAGGGGTGCCAAAAGAGGCAAGAGGAGAGCAAATATTTGCAAGAGAGGTGCAGAAAGAAGCAAGAGCAGTGCAGTAAGAAACAACAGAGGTGCAGAAGGAGGCAAAAGAAGTGCAGAAACAAACAAAAGAGATCCGGAAAGAGGCTAGAGGGGTGCACAAAGAGGCAAGAGAGGTGCAGAAAGAGGCAAGAGAGGTGCACCAAGAGGGAAGAAGGGTGCAGAAAGAGGCAAGTGGGGTGCAGAAAGAAGCAAGAGAGGTGTAGAAAGTACCAAGAGAAGTGCAGAAAGAAGCAACAGAGGTGCAGAAAGAAGCAAGAGCAGTGCAGAAAGAACAAACAGACGTGCAGAAGGAGGCAAGAGGGATGCAGAAAGAAGCAAGAGAGGTGTAGAAAGAAGAAAGAGAAGTAAAGAAAGAAGCAACAGAGGTGCAGAAAGAGGCAAGAGGGGTGCAGAAAGAGGCAAGAGAAGTGCGGAAGGAAGCAACAGAGGTGCAGAAAAAGGCAAGAAAAGTGCAGAAAGAGGCAAGAGAGTTGCAGAAACAGGCAAAAGAGGTGCACAAAGAGGGAACAGGGGTACACACAGATGCAAGAGAGGTACAGAAAGAACAAACAGGTGCACAAAGAGGCAAGAGGGGTGCAGAAAGAGGGAAGAGTGGTGTGAAAGAGGCACGAGGGGTGCAGAAATTTGCAAGAGAGGTGCAGAAAGAACCAAGAGCAGTGCAAAAGAACCAAGAGAGGTGCAGAAAGAAGAAAGAGGGGTGCAGAAAGAGGCAAGAGAAGTACAGAAAGAAGGAACAGAGGTGCACAAAGAGGCAAGATGGGTGCAGAAAGAGGAAAAAGGGGTGCAGAAAGAGACAAAAGGGGTGCAGAAAGAAGCAAGAGAAGTGCAGATAGAAGCAACAGTGGTGCGGAAAGAGGAAAGAGGGGTGCAGAAAGAGGCAAGAGAAGTACAGAAAGAAGCAACAGAGATGCAGAAAGGGGGAAGAGGGGTGGAGAAAGAGGCAAGAGGGAAGCAGAAAGAAGCAAGAGAGGTGCAGAAAGAAACAAAACAAGTGCAGAAACAAGGAACAGAGGTGCAGAAAGAGGCAAGAGGAGTGCAGAAAGAGAGAAGAGGGGTGCAGTAAGAGGCACAAGGGGTGCAGAAAGAGGCATGAGGGGTGCAGTAAGAGGCAAGAAAAGTGCAGTAAGAGGCAAGAGAAGTGCAGAAAGAAGCAACAGAGGTGCAGAAGGAGGGACGAAGGGTACATAAATAGGCAAGAGAAGTGCAGAAAGAAGCAACAGAGCTGCAGAAAGGGGGAAGAGGGGTGAAGAAAGAGGCAGGAGGGAAGCAGAAAGAAGCAAGCGAGGTGCAGAAAGAAACAAAAGAAGTACAGAAATAAGGAACAGAGGTGCAGAACTAGGCAAGAGGAATGCAGAAAGAGAGAAGAGGGGTGCAGAAAGAAGCAAGAGAGGTACAGAAAGAAGCAAGATAAGGGCAGAAAGAAGCAACAGAAGTGCAGAAAGAGGGAAGAGGGGTAGAGAAAGAGCAAGAGAAGTGCAGAAAGAAGCAACAGACATGCAGAAGGGAGAAGAGGGGTAGAGAAAGAGGCAAGAGGGGTATAGAAAGAAGCAAGAGAGGTGCAGAAAGAAACAAAAGAAGTGCAGAAAGAAGAAACAGAGGTGCAGAAAGAGGCAAAAGGGGTGCAGAAAGAGGGAAGAAGGGTGCAGAAAGAGGCAAGAGGGGTACAGAAAGAGGGAAGAAGGGTGCAGAAAGAGGCAAGAGGGGTACAGAAAGAAGCAAGTGAGGTGCAGAAAGAGGCAACAGAGGTGCAGAACGAGGCAAGAGAGGTGCAGAAAGTAGAAGAGATGTGCAGAAAGAGGCAAGAGAAGTGCAGAAAATGAAAGAAATGTGCAGAAAGAAGCAACAGAAATGCAGAAAGAGGCAAGAGAGGCACAGAAAGAAGCAAGAGTGGCTTGCACACCATTAGTACGAATTTAACACCCACATTTAGCAATATGTAACAGGTGACCATTCTAGGTTTGCAAAGGGCCTTCCACCATGCTGTAGCACTTGTCGCTGCATTTTTGGTAACGTTTGAGCCATTTGAGCTAGAAACAAGGCTTTTTTTGTTCAAATCTGCAGACTAGGGAGCAGATGATGGATTATGTGGCTAATGTGGAAAACGTATAATTGCGCGAGAGTCGGTGCAGCCAAACAGTCGCATAATTCCAGTGGCCCAGCTCATACCTCTGACTAGGTCCACAAGTTCTCCTCAGTGATTCCTTTTTTTTTGTCTCACTGAGTTCATAGTTGTGCTTCTATGGAAACGAGGAAGACTAAACCTGAGGTTACCACTCCACAACACAGACTACCATACCACATAATTACTCTCCATAACACATAATCCCACTCTACATAATTCCTAGACACTAAATACCAGATACTTTCTATCCACATAATTTCACTGCACAACATACACACATCCACTCCACTCCAAAAAACATTAGTAAGAAACTTTTACATTTACAAAGCCAATAGCTCTAACTCTCGCAAATGTGAAACCTATTACATTGCAAATGCTTCTTTAACTAGTAGTCGCGTTTGCAGAGTGGTGGAGAAAGGGTGCTGGGCCTCCGACCAGCGCTCAGGAATTCCGCTGCGTAGGACTTACAGGAGGTACCAGGAGGGCTTCTTGGCCCCAAAGTCCCTCAGGAGTAAAGTGGACTTCATCCCTCATCCAGTAGTGTGCCAGGAGGTGCGTTTGTAGAGTGGTGGAGAAAGGGTGCGTGGCCTTCGAAGACCTCTTAGCAATCCCACTGTGTGGGACTTAGTGGAGGTAACAGGAGAGGTAGTTGCCCCAAGGACATCCATGGGGCCAACTACCCCTCCTATTACCTCCAGTAAGTCCCACACAGCAGGATTGCTAAGTTCTCATAGCAGGCCACACCCCCTTTGCCCACTACTCTGCAAACCTGCTCCCTGGCGTGCTCTTGGATGGGGATTGAAGTCCCCTTCGCTGCTGGGGGTCCATAGGGGCCAACTGGCCTACCTCTTACCTCCAGTAAGCCCCACACAGTGGGATTGCTGAGAGGTGGACACAGGCCACGCCCCCTTTCTCTACCACTCTGCAAACGCGCCTCTGGCGAGCTCTTCATTGGGGGAGGAAGTCCCCTTTCCTCCTGAGGGTCCCTGGGGGCCAACTAGCCCTCCTGTTACCACCAGTAAGCCCCATACAGCTGGTTTGCTGAGAGTGCTCAAAGGCCACGCCCCCTTTTATACCACTCTGCAAACGCAGCTCCAGGCGCACTGCTGCTTGGGGGATGAAGTCCACTTTAGTCCTGAGGTCCTCAGGACACAAGAGGACCTCATCGCCCCACCAGCAATGCACCAAGAGGCGCGTTTGCACAGTGGTGTAAAAAGGGGCGTGGCCTCAGACCACCTCTCAGCAATCCCACTGTGTGGGGCTTACTGGAGGTACCTGGTAAGATAGTTGGCCCCTAAGGACCCATAAGACTCTAGGGGACTTCATCCCTCAACCCAGGAGGCTCGTTTTCAGAGTGGTGCATGGAGGGGGCGGGGCCTCCGGTGAGATGCCGGCATCTGTTTACTTTTTTTTTTTTAGAAGGGGGGCTGTGTGGCCCCCCTTCTCTTAATATTTTTTGGGCCCGGGGACCCCATCCCCCAGGGCTTTTGCCATATTTTTTTTTTTAAATAAAAAAATGGGAAGGGGGCCGTGCGGCACCCCTCCTGAGGCCGATTACGGCCCCGGGGACCCCATCCCCAGGGGCTTTGCCTCTTCCCCCGGGGCTTGGCCAATCCTTTTTATTTTTTTTATTTTCCCAGGAGGGGGGCCGAGTGGCTCTCCTCCTGAGGCCAATTATGGCCCCGGGGACCCCATCCCCCTGGGCCTGGCCTTATTTATTTATTATTTTTTAATTACAAAAGGGAGGGGGCCACGTGGCCCCCCTTCCCTGGGCCACTTCTGGCCCCTGGGACGCCATCCCCCAGGTTCTGGCCTTAGCATTGGGGACCGTGGGGGGAGCCCCAATGCCCCCAAGGCCTAATTGACTATGAGGAATACACGTATCTCAAACGTGACTTCCCAGTTGTCCCTGCAATTTACTTTCTGCCGAAAGTCCATAAATCTATGTCAAAACCACCAGGAAGACCAATCGTCAGTTCCAAGGGCTCTCTTCTAGAAAATACATCACGTTTCCTTGATATATTCTTATTGAACTATGTGACATCGTTGCCATCCTACCTTGGAGACACTATGGACTTTCTCAATAAGATTGAAAAAATCAAATGGGAAGAAGGCTTCATTATGGCAACTATTGACGTTACTTCCCTCTACACATCGATCGTCCACAATGTTGGGACTGCAGCAGTCAAACAGTATTTAAATACAAAATCTGTAAGTTACCTGGATCATTCTGCAATGTTATTGGAGATATTGACTTCTTATCTCAATCATACATTTTTTTTTTTCTAAGGTGACATTTTCCATCAAAAGCAGGGGACAGCAATGGGGACATCATTTGCGCCCACCTGTGCCAACCTTGTGATGGCAGCATGGGAAACTGAAATTCTGAAAATGCCAGTCAGCCACAACATATAAATCTGGAGCAGATTTATAGACGATCTTTTTGTAATATGGGAGGGAAGCCGCACAGAGTTTGAACAGTTTATCCAAAACCTGAACATCAACACATATAATCTCTCCTTCACATCTACCATCAGCGAGTCTAATGTCATCTTTCTGGACATAGAAGTCTTCATTCATAATCAAAAACTTTGTACTAAAATGTACAGGAAACCAACGTCATGCAACAGCATTCTCCATGCTAACAGCGGGCATCCACAAAACCTCAAATGGAGCATACCCTATGGAGAAATGCTTAGGGCCAAGAGGAACTGCGCTGAAACCGCTGACTTGGAAGAACAGTTGGACGAGATGAGTGATCGTTTCCTGAAAAGGGGATATCCATTAAAAATCATTGAGACTGCAAAAACCAAAGTAAAATCCAAAAGGAGAAATGACCTCTTAATAACATGTCAGGATGGTCCAGACCTGAAACAAAAAGGTGACACCACAACTTGACTAATCATGGATTTTAACAACCAAAACAAAGAACTGAGAGATATTATACAAAGGAATTGGAAAATACTCCTGCTGGATGAAACCTTACAAACCTCGCTTCCCTTGTATCCAAATATCACTTACCGAAAAATAGCGTCTCTAGGAGATATTTTAACAAACAGCCATTTGATGATCAAACAACCGACAGTCTCTACATGGCTCACCACTCCTGGTTTCTGGAAATGTCAAAAGTGCAAGGCGTGTATCAATGGCCAGAATACCAAAACATTCCAACTCCAAAATGGGAAAATCAAGCACATTACTTGTGAGTCCAAATTCGTGTTTTATCTACTACAGTGTCCCTGTAAAAAGTCATATGTTGGAAGTACGATTAATAAACTGAAATTGAGGGCCATCAAAAACAAGGACTTTACATATCCAATGGCCAAACATTTTTACGACTTCCACTCCAGTGACAGTTACCAATTGAGTTACTCTGGGATCAAGCAAAAAGAACGAGGTGGTGATAGGACATTAAGCTTGAGAAGAGCAGAATCATGATTGATTTTAGCTATTGGCACAGAGAATCCATGAGGGTATAATCTGGATGATGAATTGCATATACATCTATAATATTCTAATAACTTCCAGACATTCTTGTGCATGGAAATTCAATTGTGGACTGTTTTGGGGAGCATGATCATCTTGCCTTCATGTGTGCGTGTATATACATAGGTTTTATCTGATTTTGTACCACCTAAAATGAAACATTTATTGATGCAATCAGATTGTATAATTTTAGATTTAGTCCCATTGATGAAAATAAGCTAATTTTAACACAGGTTACCAGTGAGTATTGCTGATCAGGAGTTTTACTGTTATGAGTATGTAATAACACAGTAAACAACAGTTAGAGAGCTCTTTAATTAATAAGTTAATGCCAATTGTTAACAGTACTTTACTGTCGCAATTATTATGCAAAGACACTTTAGCCTAAATTACTTGAAACTCTTCTCTCTCTCTCTTTGTTTTTACTGGATAGTTTTTTGACTATTTACTGACACTCTGGGTTAAATTTATAGTGTACTTTA
This sequence comes from Calotriton arnoldi, assembly GCA_963921515.1. Lineage (NCBI taxonomy): Eukaryota > Metazoa > Chordata > Amphibia > Caudata > Salamandridae > Calotriton > Calotriton arnoldi. Next base: position 1,475,330 of record CAWUFW010003505.1, read on the forward strand.
CTTAAATGAATTTTTGACCCTTTATGTCTGTATGCACTAGTCACTTTAATGTTACATCCCTTTTTGCACTTCGTACTCGTTCAGCTCAATGTGTTTACATGCCTTTTAAAAACATTGTCCATGATACCCTGTTGTTGATCATTATTGCAAATTTTTAATCATGAAAGGACTCCTCTTAATGATTGCATTTTTGCACTTTGATTTTGTTTCAAAAAGGTTTTTGTAATTGAATTCGCTTGATTATTGCGTTCGCACCAGCACTTTTCTGTCATTTAGAGATAAGCAAATGTACTTCACAGTGACTTGTGCACTTGCATGATTGAATTGCATATGGCAGCGTAGTTTGCCATTATGTGAAATTGGGGATACACAGTCTAGCTGCTAAATAGCAGTAAAAATGGAAGAGGGATCGAGCACTAATGCACTTTAAAAGACGCTCTAGATTGTGAGACTCTATGGTCCAGTAGAAGGCTGTGAAGCCGAAACGCGTAGACCGTCTTATTAACCCATGTTCTGCACTTTGGTGTACCATTAAATATACTTGAAAACTACCTCTGCCGTGGTGCCGTGAATTCTCGCTGTGGCGGTTGAAATCCAAGCGTGGAACTAATCTTTGATATATATATATATATATTATATATATATATATATATATATTTTATATATATATATATATATTTTATATATATATATATAATATATATATGAGGAACCACAATCCCAAAACTTCACCAATCCCACGAAGGAAATCAGGAAATCAGGTACGGACCACAGCGTGCTTTAAAAGATAAAGTGCTTTATTGCAGAGGGATTAACAGCCCGAGATTTCCACCAGATGGCTCCAATTGGTTGTTTTAAATACATACGCAGACCCCCAGTGGGGAGGCGGCACCATCGCCACAAACGAAGGAGAGGCTGCGTGGCGTCCAGGAACTGTGCCAAAGCCGCGATCAGCACAGAAACTGCGAGTAAATAAAACCAGCGTGGCATATGGAGGCCCATTAAGGGTTAGAAAATGCTCAATAATTGAGACCACACAGAAACCTACAAATGGCATCAATATTCTCCAAGGAGGACTACATGTCCCAACATGCACTGTACTAAACAAATGCACTATGCACACATGACCCACTGGGGGTCTGCGCATGTATTTAAAACAACCAATTGGAGCCATCTGGTGGAAATCTCGGGCTGTCCATGAAGAAGAGGCTGCTGCCTCGAAAAGCGTCGACCAAGACTCTGAGACTTCATATGTAGACGCTGGCTCTCCATGTTAATAAAGCCTTGGCTTTGCAGTATCTGTCGAGTGCGCCTCCAAGCTTTCGGGCCTAGCAGTACTAAATAATTCACACGGCAGCCCTGCTGTGGGAGGCGGCACCATCACCACAAACGAAGGAGAGGCTGCGCGGTGTCCAGGAACTGTGCCAAAGCTGCGATCAGCACAGAAACTGCGAGTAAATAAAACCAGCGTGGCATATGGAGGCCCACTAAGGGTTAGAAAATGCTCAATAATTGAGACCACACAGAAACCTACAAAGGGCATCAATATTCTCCAAGGAGGACTACATGTCCCAACATGCACTGTACTAAACAAATGCACTATGCACACGTGACCCACTGGGGGTCTGCCCATGTATTTAAAACAACCAATTGGAGCCATCTGTTGGAAATCTCGGGCTCTCCATGAAGAAGAGGCTGCTGCCTCGAAACGCGTCGACCAAGACTCTGAGATTTCATATGTAGACGCTGGCTCTCCATGTTAATTAAGCCTTGGCTTTGCAGTATCTGTCGAGTGCGCCTCCAAGCTTTTGGGTCTAGCAGCACTATATATATATATATATATATATATATATATATATATATATATATATATTCATCGATTGATGTTCTTTGCCAGAACATCCGATCCGGCGGCACGTTTGAACAAACACCGGTGCACTCTTCAGGTCAGTTTCTCTTTTTTATATACATATATATATATATTAAAGTAAGACAATATTTTGTGAGGGTGACTATGGCAGATTTAATTTTTCTTTGCAATTGCACTGCACTGAAGTTTCTAGCCTCTGCTACAGACAAATTGGGTGGGTGCACAATACTGGCTCATAAACAGCTAGCAGGCTAAGTGCCCTCATCAACTCTGACTGATAACACCAGCTCTTTTTATGTGACATTGTAATTGTAATTGCATTTATGTAATGGTTACTACCCCTGAACAAGGTATTGAAGAGCTGTTCTGTGAGTAGCACACTACTCCAAAACCCATTGGTTAGTGGTTAATCTAGAGGCTATTGGTTGTTGTGGGCTATTGGGCTAAGTCATGTGCTCTCATGAAACCAGTTTTTACATTTATTTACTCTCATTTCTTTGTCATAGATTAAAGTAAGAGGAGCTCGATGTGATCAGTAGTGGAAGCTATGTGGGTTCATGCAAATGGTTGTTAAGATGAATAGATAGGCTGGCAGTGATTAGTTATTGGTAGGTTGCAGGGGTAGAGTTTTGAAGATGGAGAGCTTGTGAGCTATAAAATGAGGTTTGAGACATTTACAGAAATAAAATAATAGAGATTAGGACAGGCGGGCATGTAACTATGATAACACTGCACTCAGAAAGAGGTAGCATGCAGAGGATGGAAGGAAAAGAGAGAGAGTCCTTCTGAAGGAAGGATGGAAGGAAGGAAAGAGAGGAATCATTTGAGTGTTGTAAATCAAGGTCAATTTTTCAAGCGGGGTCTTAGGAATGTAGTAGGATGAGGCTTTATGAGATTTCATACAATCTGAAGAAGTAAAACTGTGGAAAGAAACAACATTAAGTCCTGCTCCATTACAGGGAAGATTGCTTAAACCTGTCTGTTTGAGAGTGCAAATCATTTCAACATTAATAGCCCAAGCCTGTTGTGAGTCAAGCCTAGGATAGCCCTTTACACACAAATTGGAATATTGCAAGCTTGGTACAGGGTTTGTCTACTGTGCAATAGGAGGAGTGAAGACTCCTTTTTTAGGGATACATCTCATTTAATGATCTTCCTTCCCCACGCTAACATCACTTCAGTAAAAGATTTTCACTCACTGAAAATTAATTATTCGGCACCGACTCAGAGTAGCTTGCCAATAAACACTCTGGGGCAGATTTACAAGCCCCTTGGAAACAACACTTCATCGCAAGAATACAGCAACGAATGCCACCCTGGAAGCAACAAGTTTTCATCAACCGTCCCTAATATCCAGTATACCATATGGTGAATTCCTTCGGTTGCGAAGAATTTGCAGTGAAGAGGATGAATGGAAGAAGCACAGTGCGAGAAGCATGGAAAGATTCAAAACCAGAAAATACAGTAAAGGTGTTGTAAATGGATGTTGGAATAGAGCAAATGAGCGGTCGAGAGAAGAATGTCTTGTACCCAAAATGTGTGAGAAACAATCGGATGTGGAACCCATAAGATTAATCATGGATTTTTCCCAGGAATCCAAGGAAATTGCAAGTATAATAAAAAAGAACTGGAAAATTCTACAGCTAGATGGAACAATAGGTGAAAAAATGGGATCTCATCCAACCATTACATATTGTAGGGCCAAAAACTTAAAAGATCGGTTGATACACAGCCACTTCAAGGAAAAACAACAAAAGGATACATGGCTCAAAACAAAGGGCTTTATCAAATGTCGGGGATGTAAAGTATGCCAGATAGCAAAACCAACTACAGAAGTGATGATGGCTAACAACAAAGTTTGGCAGATAAGAGAACTTATAACCTGCAAAAGTCAATACATTGTGTACGTGATTGAGTGCCCCTGCATGTTAAGGTATGTGGGTAGCACCATCTGTGAATTAAAGAAAAGAATATTGGAGCATGTACGCCCAACGAAAAACAAAGACAGGAATAATGCAGTAGCTAAACATATGGAGCAACACCACAATGAAAATTGGAAAAGTCTAAAATTCTATGGAATTGAAACCATACCAGCGAATGTACGAGGAGGAAACAGGGAAAAAGACTTCGCCAAAAAGAGTCACGCCATATTTTGAACCTCCGAAGTATGACACCGTATGGCTTAAATCAGTCGGAAGAACTGTATATACATATTTAAGAGATAGAGTATCCCTCTAGGTGCAACAGGGTGAAAGCCACATACACAAGTCATCGTCAAGCATTGATAGAGCACGGATGAGTACAAGCATCAGTAGACCCACTGGAGGGCATTATTTACTGAGATAAAAAAGAGGAAAAAATGCAAAAAGGGAGTTTGATCAAATTAATGCAAATGCTTAAATAAGGCACATACATCTATGTTTGTGAGGTCAAAAGGCGGCCTAAAGGACTGATGCCCTTCAAAAGATGGGAATAAGGAGTCAATAACAGAAATGGGATGAAAATAACTCTTTCTCCAAAGGGATAAGATGGTGCCATAGAAACTGTGAAAAATCAGGTGGACAATGTCTGGTACTCCTGTGATGTGGCAGTATAATAATAATTAAATAATGTAATGATGACGTTTTTTTGGAGTGGTAGAATGCCTATAAGATTTTAACACACTAAATTCACTTAGAAATAATGTTTCAAAATCACCATTTTGCACGTTTGTACACATTAAAGTATAGGTAATAATAGGGGACTACATCTCCCACAATTCCGAGTAGTAACCCTGTCACTAACAGGAAATGAGGTAACAGCGTTTCCTAGAAGGAATTTTAAAAGGAAGGTAGATGGGGTTAAAAATCAGCCGTGAGCAAGGTATTTGAAATACCGAAACGCGTTGGTTGGTCTGTGCTTGCTGGAAATGATTTAAGAATAAATTAATCACTTGAACTATCACTGCTGGAGTGCGACCCTTTTTTCTTCAAAACGAAGGATTTGCTGGATATTTTGAGCGGTTTGGTTCAACCGCATGGGTCACGCACCTTCTGGAGCGCCAGGAACCTGGGGAAAGTGAACCAATTTCGAAAGCATATATATATATATATATATATATATATATATTCATCGATTGATGTTCCTTTGCCAGAACATCCGATCCGGCGGCACGTTTGAACAAACACCGGTGTTTGGGACTCCTAACTTTACTACTACTAAACCGAGATAAAATCCTAAACTTACTACTTTTGATATTCACAGAAGGCATTTAGTAGTAGTAAAGTTAGGACTCCTAACTTTACTACTACTAAATGCCTTTTGTGAATACCGAAAGTCGTAAAGTTAGGATTTTGTCACAGTTTAGTAGCAGTAAAGTTAGGAGTCCTAACTTTACTACTACTAAATGCCTTCTGTGAATACCAAAAGTAGTAAGTTTAGGATTTTATCTCAGATTAGTTCTGTGAATCAGCCCCATTGTTCCTAAATTGTGCAAAAACACCTTATCTTAGTTCCCTTGAAAAACTTCTTCTTTACAAAATGACTGAGGACATAAATAACGAAGAATTAGACCCAATGCAACAGAATCTGCCCCTCATAGACGAGGACGATGCAGACGCAACACAAATTGCACCAAACTTTAGAAATACAGTCACCCTGAAACTACTTGCGCATGGTTTATCAGCTAGGGCTGGCATAGTAGTTTTTGTGATTGAGGCACACGAATCAAACAAAACAGAGGTATTTTATTCGTGGGTTACATTCCCAGCAGCAAATGCAAGAACAAAAACATTTCACTCCTACACGGAAGGAGATGCACCAGCAGAATATTATCCGTTCGAGGATATAGAGGTTCCGCTCAAATACCAGGAACACTTATACTGGTTTAAAGGCGCCCTACCCCACATAAGAAGAAGAGTAAGACTTGGCCCGCTTGGAAGAGAAGGGGCAACATGGTCAATATTAGCGGCCTACACGCCACATCCTGACATTGACACAATGCCACTAGGAGACTTACTCATACAACATAAAGATTTAATAAACATTTACAGAAACTTGACGCAATTCGTCATGAGGACACTTACAGTCCAACCAGCAATAGTTGCAACAAATGAAACTCAAATTCAGGGTACAGCAACTAAAATTACACCACAAACATTACACGCAGTAATGGGTAAAATGCCCACAAAACGTGAACAAATACCATTCTGGGTAGCTCAGAAAATAACGCAGCTGGAGGCAGTATTCCCGAATACTACCCCGTATGAAAAACACAGAATGCTAACAATCTGCTTGCCCATGGGGATAACACCACAATCAGAGGATTGTACCACTTGGGGTACAGTCTTTGCTGCCATATATACCAGAACTCATGGTATCCCGTCATTAGCAGTAGTACCTGATGTATTGAGACAGATACAAAATGAGTACGGAGCGGAACCTGCCCTAAACTTAGGGATGAAGTTACTAGGTAACTATGCCCATGTATCAGCCAAAATACTAGCTAACATTAAGGGGAAGCAGCTTCAGTGGCCATCCGCCAACGCCTGAGGGAGTTCAATCCTTTAGAACAGGAACACGAACTACCAAAAATAATTGAAACTGCGTATGCAGAATTAGGCAGAGACAGTTTGGGTGGGAAAGCTTTAAAACCACAACTGATGGGCAGTCCTGAAAAGGACACTTCTAAGCAGACACCTGCTTCAACAAAAAAGAAGTGGGACAATAAAAAACAACAAAACTTTAAAGGAAATAGATCTCAATCCCGGGGTAGATCTCCTCCACAGGAGCCCTCCGAAAAAAAGGTACAACCTTAGGAATAGGTAAAATATTAGGAAACCTGACAGGTATCAGGATACTGATACACGTTCCTCTCATTCCTTTCAGGGTTCATCAAAAAAATCTGAGAGGGAAGGATGGTCAGAAAGACAAGAAGAGCGTACGAAGTCCAGAGACAAGCAGCACGCTCAAGATTACACTTCTAAAAAAGAAGAGAAACAAAAGCAAAAGCCACAGTTCAAAAAGAAGAAAGTTGCAGGTCTAAAGCTCAAACATGCCCAGAATTCTGAGGACTCGACTACTGAACGGGGAATGGGCTCTGACGATGCTAGACAGTGCAGCAGAAGTAACAATAGCTCGCCAGAACCTGAAGGAATTTCTGGTGACAGCGGACTTGAATGATTATATCACGGTGGAAACACCTGATACTAGGGTAAGTGTCCCACATAAAGTATATGAAATAAGGCTCCAAATGGAGGGGGACAAATGTAGAACAGTGAGTGGTCTCTTTTGGGAGAACCTGACGCTTGGCTATGATATTTTATTAGCTGAACAAGATTGGCCGCCAGCATTCGTCATGGATTGCCCTAAAGGAGAAAAGATAATTCTTCCGGCCTTCTCAGACCATATTCCCAGGCACTTGCAACACACATATGCGCAGGAGTGGGCGGTAGCCCAGGCTCCAGCATTATACAAAAACCATGTTGGATGGGATGAGGATTCAACCCACCACAACCCACCACTAACAGACGATGACCTAGAGGAACACTTGAACAGAGAGAATGCCATTATTTTGGGATTTGCATCTGAGGGCTACAAATTCAACTTTAAAAAATCTAAAATTGCCCACCTCAGTGTCCTGTTTTTAGGATATGAGCTTTCAAGTGAAGGAAAAAGCCTAGCAGCCAATTTTTTTGAAAAATGCGTGCTGCTCCAACCTCCAAAATCATTAAATAATTTACAGTCAATGCTGGGATTCCTAAATTTTGGAAGAACATACATTTGAGATTACGCAGAGAGTGAAACCTTTCTGCGATTTAATAAAACCTGATTTGTCAGTAAAACAATGGACACAGGAACATACAGATACACTTCGTTCCTTACAAGCTGGCATGATAGCTTCCAAACACTTTCAGACACGCGTAAACGTACGCAACCTGGTGATCCGTATAGTTGCGGGTCAATCTGGGTACACCTATCTAACATATAATGAAGGTGAAACAGTACCAATTGCATACAAATCACATTTGTACTGAGATGCGCTTCGCATCTACAGAAAAAATTCTAACAGCCGTCCAGACTGCTGTAGTGAGAGAAAGAGCCCTGGCTCAGGGGAAATTAATAATAGTAGTGACTCCGGTTCCAGCCTTAGAAGCTGCAACAAAGACAAGTGTTCCTAATGCTAAAGCTTTACATCCGAGATGGATACAATGGGCTAATTCTCTTACTGCAACAGATGTAGAATACAGGTTCGACCCAAATTTAGAGACACAAGCATTCCTGCAATACGAACAAGAATATCCTCTTCCAAACAAAATAATGCCTCTAGATCAGTATGAATATATCATTTACACTGACGGATCTGCTCAACCGGCCATAGGAAGTAAGCAACAATATAGCGCAGCTGTGGAAGTAGGTCCCCTCAGGAAGGACAGCAGGAGACACCAATGTAGATTTAAAGGAAGCTATATTAGGACACAAAGTTGCAGAGACCCCATCCAGTCAGGGAACCAGCTTAACTGCTACACAAGCAGTTCCAATCCAGTGCCTGGCAGCGCAGCCCACATTCCAGAACAAGAAGAATGTAAGGCACAGGAACATACAGGACACCACACTTCCTCCCCCCTTCACCATTCAAAATAAAGTTACCAACTTTGTACAAGCTTTTCCAAACTAAAACTACATATAAATGAGTTTAGAGGCAAGAAACAAACATAACTAAAAAAAAACACAATACAAAGAAATGAGCAAAACAGTGCAGCTGATATACATGACCACACGGTGTAAAGGGCAGAAGACCTAAGAAACATAGGGGCATATTATCAACGGAATACGATAATTATCGCAAATCGCGCTTAGCGCGTATTCTTTTATCGCCGTCTACCGCCGGTTGACATTGCCGTGGTAGCGGCGTATTAGCAACGCTTTGAACAGAGGCGATGTCTAAACCAGCGATAGACGGCGATAAGCAGCAATAGTGTGAGAAATCAAGCGTTAATAGTGAGCTCTAATGAAAAGCTTGATGATAGGCATGTGTGAACTTAGCCACACAATCCACCCCCAATGCAAAAGATGGTTAAGTCAACTTTTGAGCAGGTGTAAAATTCCTGCGATAACCGCGGTTAGCGCGTCTTTTTTAATCGCTCCGCGGGTCCGGAGCTGCATTGTTAATAGTGCGAAGTTGTGTTTGCGAGTGTTTTCGTATAGTTTAAGTGAGGAACGCCTACCTTGCATGTCATTAGCGATAAATATCGCTGACATGCAAAGAGGCAAGAAAAACGGCCGCTATCGCCAATAAGCTGTCGCTAACAGCTGTTAGCGACAGCTTGCTAATAGGGCGATTCAAATATCGCCGCTATAGCGGCAAAAAGTGCCGCTAAAGCGGCGATACTGCCCTTGCTAATATGCCCCATAATCTTGCAAGTGGCGAGGAGTACGCTTCAAACGACAAGGCCTACCACCTCTTTCATTCACACTGGCCTCTTCTGGAACAGGATTTTGAGCTGCAGCACGAGCAGTAGTGGCAGTAGCAGTGGAGGATCCAACCGGATATTTCGCCACTCTTTCCAGATTCTATGGTCACTGGTCTTTATTGCATTTTTAAAACTTTAATCACCTCAAAGGGCCTACTAAATTTGGAAATACCACCACTTTTCCTGGGAGACTTAATCTTAACCCAGTCATCCACATTGACAAAAGTACTCTTCACACCCTTCCTTTCATCATACCTAGCCTTCCTTTTATTCAACACCTCTCTTTCTTTTTCCTTCCAGCCTTCAGTTCTTCCTACTCCATTGTCCACCAGCAACCTCTTTGAGGTAACCCAAAATGGGGCAACTTCTATATTGGGAACCCTCCCTTTAAACAAGCGGAAGGGAGCTATCCCGGTGGAAGAATGGGAAGTGAACCGATACTCTCGTACTTTTTTTTTAACAGCCAACTCCCAGCTTTCACCACAGGCAACAGCTTGTTGCATGGTTTCTTTGAGAACTTTAATAAATCTCTCTACGACACCATTGCATTCTGGGTGATAAAGAGCAGCCCTCCTGTGCCTAATTCCCTTGGAGTTTAGAAACTCTTCCATGACCCTTGACGTGAATTGGACTCCGTTGTCTGATAAAAGCGTTAGTGGAAAAACTTCACGTTCAAAGAGCTCTTCTAGGAACTCAATTACCACTGAAGACTCAACTGAATTAACAATTTTGATGTCAGGCCACCGAGAAAACATGTCAATGCACACAATGACATAACGGTCCTGAGTCTTAAGCCGCACGGGACCTAAAATGTCAATAGAAATGTCCGTCCATGGACCTGAGGATTGCTCTCTAATGCCCATGGGCTGTGTTCTACATTTCATAACCCTGTCAGAACATGCACACTCTGCACATGCACGCACTAATCTCTCCACATGCACATCCATAGCTGGCCACCAGTAAGCCTCCCTGATCCTTTCCTTTGTTTTTGCAATCCCCATGTGTGACGCATGAGTACTTTCAATCAACTTGTCTCTCAAGGTAAGTGGCGGAACGAGTTTTCTGCCACGCATGAGGAGACCGTCTACAACAGAAAGATATTCCCTAACATTCCAAAATCCCTTGAGCTCCTCCTCACAGTCCTTCTTCTCACACCAACCACCATTGACAAAGGAGATGACTCTCTGCAAAATAGCATCACACCCCAAACTTTCTCTCCATACACTCTCAGAAATGAGACCCTCACTGATTAGACACACATTGACTTCTTCTTCAAACTCCTCACCACCAAACCGCTCAACATCATCTGTCAAATCACCATCTTCACAGCCGAATCTCGAAAGGCTGTCCGCCAAGACATTGTTAGACCCAGGCAAATATGAAATATCGAAATAAATTCTTGTAAAGCCACCACCCATTTCTTAATGCGATGGGAAACAAAGTCAATTCCCTTCTTTGAGAAAATATCCTTAAGGGGTTTGTGGTCAGTAAAGATCTTACATTTCTTCCCCCACAAAAACTTCCTTAGCTTGCGCACTGCCCAAAACACACCAAGAGCCTCCTTCTCCACTACTGAATAACTACATTCCGCACCCCTCAACGGCCTGGAAATAAACAAAATGGTTTTCTCCTCTCCATCAACCTTCTGCAACAGAACAGCACCCGAACCAGTCGCGCTCGCATCAGTCATAATGTAAGAGACTTTCGTGGGGTCAAAACTACCTAGACAAGGTGCATCATTGAGGTGTTTCTTGATACAAACAAATTCCTCCTCACAAGACTTAGACCAAACAAATTCACTCCCCTTCTTCAACAGTGATCTTAGACACAACGTTTTTCCAGCAAAATTCGGAACAAATTTGTGATAGAACTCTGCCATACCAAGGAATTTAACTAGTTCCTCCTTATTTGAGGGCGCTCGTAGACCATTGATAGAACTTACCAAGGATGCTTTAGGCTTAAAACCTGTAGAAGACAGGGAATGACCAAGATACTCTATTTGTTTCACATCAAATTTGCATTAGTCCGCTCTAAGAGTGAGACCTGCATCATCAAGCTTTTTTAAAACAGACTTAAGTCTTGTGTCATGTTGTTCTAGATCCACGCCAAAGATGAGCACGTCATCTTGGTACACCTTGACACCATGGAGGCCTCTAAGAATGCCCTCCATTGCTCTCTGAAATACTGACGCAGCAGAAATGAGACCAAAGGGCATTCTCAGAAACCTAAACGTGCCAAAGGGTGTGACAAAGGCCGTCAGATCTTGGGAGGCAGGGTGAAGCTTGACCTGGTGGTTAGCGGAGGTAATATCTAGTGAAGAGAAATGTTTTGCCCCTTCAAGTGAACACAACATCTCAGTTATATTAGGCAAAGGGTAGTGGTCAACAATGACATTTCGATTGAGCTCTCTTAAATCCACACAGAGCTGTGCCTCACCATTGGCCTTACGAGCCATCACAACTGGAGAGACCCACTCTGTTGCTTCAACTTCTTGAATTATCCCCTTGGCTAAGAGTTTATCCAAATTGGTCTTCATGCTCTCTCTAACCAATAGGGGCATATTCCTAACTTTGGCAACCTTAGGAACGACATCAGGTTTGATCCTTATGCGATGCATATAGTTTTTTAAGCAACCAAGATCACTTGCAAAAACAGAAGGGAATTCTTTGATCCAATCACGATTGGAATTGTTCACCACCCTGACAGGAGTTAATTCCTTTAAACAAACAGAAGGACATTCATTGGGATCAAGAATCACATGCAAGTCTCTTTGATGAAACCAGCTTATAAGCGAATCACCCTTCATCGAGACATAGACCTTGCCGGAAATAACCCTACTCTTGAAGTCAATTGTACCCCAAAAATAGCCAAGTAGTTGTATAGTTACTCCACCATATCCTTTCGGTCTAATGTCTGGTCTTAAAAGGGTAACCTTGCCCAAAAGATTGCATTCATAAAAGTTCTTGGGAACTAGTGTGATCTTGGCTCCAGAATCAAAGAGCATTTTTACAGGAGCATTGTTGACCAAAACAAGTTCATGTGGACCATCGCTAGCATCACCTGTAATTTGGAGGATTTCAACTTCCTCCAGATCTTCGTCATAAAAATTGACCTCACTGACTTTTTTATGTTCTTTGTTAGAACGACAGCATTTAGAGACATGCCCCTTTTTTCCACAAGCTTTACAAACAGCTTTGTATCCTGGACAACCTTTAAAATTTGCCAAGTTACCAGGGTTACCACATCTGAAGCACTTTCCTTGAAGAAATTTTGGGATGAGTACCTTTTAAGTGGGAAAAGATTTAGGTTTAGTGGACTTGTCTACAACCACTTTAACCTCAGTGCTTTCCTTCTTGTCATTTGAGGAGTACTTACGTATAACATCAATACAAGCCTTGGAATGTTCATGAGTTTTGGCTATGATGAGAACCTCTTGAAGGGAAGGAGAATCCTTTTGCCACAAGGCATCTCTTGCTTTATCTAGTGTACATCCTAGCATGAATTGGTCTCTTAAGCGCTCTTCCAAAGTTGAGCCAAAGTTGCAGGTGGAAGCTAATTTTCGTAAAATAGTTATATATTGTTCAACCGTTTCATCATGTCTTTGCATTCTTCTTCCAAAATGGTAGCGTTCTAAAACAGTGCTTACTTTAGGAAGATAGTGTAAATCTAGTTTTTTTATGCAAATTTCATATTTGTTTAGTGAGGCAGCTTCATCATTAGATAAATCTGGGAGATGTTCGAAGATTTCTTGTCCTTCAGAACCCAAACAATGCAGTAATAAAGAAGTGCGTCTCTCTGCACTTAACGAAGTACCACAAACACGAGCATAATGTGAAAATACTTTTTTCCATTTAAGCCATGAAAGTGGAGGATCACCAGGAGTGGTTAAGAAGAAGGGAGGGGCAGTGACGTTTTGCATGGTGATGTGTATTAATAAAGAAAAGTCTAAGTAAAGTAATAACAAGTAGCACTCCTTTGTTGAAATATGGAACAAGCTGTGCACATCAGCGAGTAACTCTTTAGCTGTGCACCTATTAAAAAAAATGAAAACTGTTGCAAGAAATGAGACAAGTAGTAGTAATATTAGTGAGCTGTGCGTGTCAGCGAAAATGTTGAAAACACGCAAGTAAACAGTATAAACAGCTATTAAATATTAAGCTATGCGCATACACTGCAACATAAAATGTTAGAAAATGTACAAGTACCACTGTGTGCATAAGTGGCGAGTAGGTTGGCTCTGTGTGTCAGCGTGTAAGGAAAAATTCCAGGAGACACACAGTAAGATCAGAGACAGAAGAATAAGCTGTGCGCATTAGCGAATTATGAATCAGCTGTGCGCAAGTGACAACAGCCGTACACGTAGTTGAGGTTAAAGCTGGTCCGGGTTGCTATGAAATAGGCTGGGATACTTGTTAAAAGCTGTGCGCATCAGCGAATAATGAATCAGCTGCGTGCAAGTGAAAGCAGCTGTACATGTCGTTAGAGTCAAAGCTGGTCCGGTCGCTAGGAGACAGCCAGAAACTTCTTCAAAATGGCCGCACGCTACGTGGTAACGTAGCGTAAGAGCGGCGTCAGGCAGACCAGGCAGACACGTCACAAGCGCTTCTCCACGCACTGGGAAGTTAGACCAGGAGTCAGGCACACGCACAGAGAAGTTCTCGTGCATGCCCACGCACTCAAGTAAACGTTAAAGGCCTCACGCGGGGATCTCGTGCGTGTGACTCTTCTCGTGGGCAGGCCCAGGGACCCCTTAAATTCAATTGGAAAAGGGGCCAAAGGAGGACAGAGACGCCAAGAGGAGAGCGGAGAATTCACACCAACCACCGTTTATCCTTACTTGTTTAAAGCAGTTGAAAGACAACGGGTTGACGATCGTTTCAATGAATGAAGAGGGTGAGTAAGATGAAATCTAGACTCACGGCGCGTCGCTTCTTTTCTGATGTTCTTGAAAAAGTAGAAGATTGTAAAGATGATAACTGTTGGGGTCTCTGAAGTAAATATCGTGTCAGCTTCGTAGTAGATGTCAAGTGAGCAGCGTAGGTAGGTCGTCGCCAAAATGTGGAAGTAGGTCCCCACAGTAAGGACAGCAGGAGACACCAATGTAGATTTGAAGGAAGCTTTATTAGGACACGAAGTTGCAGAGACCCCATCCAGTCAGGGAACCAGCTTAACTGCCACACAAGCAGTTCCAATCCAGTGCCTGGCAACGCACCCCACATTCCAGAACAAGACGAATGTAAGGCACAGGAACATACAGGACACCACAGCAGCATGTGCAATCGTTAAAGGTCGCATGCGGGATGGAAAGTTCCATCCAAGTTGCACAAAAAAGCAGTCCCTAGGAGACTGCACGGCACAGTTGGCAGAGTTAAAAGCGCTGATACTGACACTGGTAAATACGGATCGAGAATTCCCCACACTAATTGTGTGTGATTCCTTTTACTGTGTGCAGTCATATAATGAATATTTTCAGTACTGGGTTCAAAACGGGTTCAAAGATGCAAAAGGTGGCACAATTAAGCATAAAATGCTATGGGAACAGGTCGTGGAGTTGAAAACCGAACTACCGAGAGCTCACGTGATACATACACTGAGTCATCAGCGTGATGGCGTTCAGAGTTGAAGGGAATTCATTGGCTGATCAAGCCGCAAAGGGGGCTGTACACACGGCTTCCATAGCTGTATTCACTCATTCTAAAACGAGAATAGACGTGAGATTATGGTAACTATTAATGCAACCCCCAAAAACAGCGGAGCAGTAACAAAAAGGTTTCCACTCAAGCACTCCTACAAGTTAGATGCCAATAACATTCTATTTGCTCAGATTCCTGGAGTGGGGGATAGAGTAATTCCAAACATGGATCGTAGGTTAGGTTTAATTCTAGCAGCACACAAAGGGATAGGTTCTTCACATGCAGGAGTTACGGCGACTGTTTCTTTGTTGAAACAACGCTATTGGTGGCCTGGATTAACAAAGCAGACTAAAGACTATGTCTTGAAATGCGACATCTGTCAGCATATGAAAGGTTCCACCATAACACGTCCAGCGCAGACACCGCTGTTAATATCTGACAAACCACTAGCGTGTGTTTATTTGGACCACTGCAGCCCCTTACAAAGAGATGGGGCTTACAAGTATATCATGGTTGCAGTGGATTCCTGCTCGAGATTCCTATGGGTGTGGCCCCAACGCTCGGCTGACTCTCGAACTGTTATAAAAGATTTGCGAGTCTTTATAGGGACATACGCAATTGGCACATTACATTCTGACCAGGGCCCTGCGTTTAGCTCTCGGGCTTACAAGGAGGCCATGCGAGGATTGGATGTAGCATTGCGGTACTCATCTCCGTAACATCCCGAGGGAAATTCGGTAGTGGAGAGAAAAAAACGAGACTTAAAGCAATCTTTGAGTATAAGGCACGGGTGAAAGTTGGGTAAAACATCTGTATGGAGTCCAGCGTGCTCTTAACAATATGCCAAGAAGTTCTCTAGGGGGGGGTCACTGCATATGAGGTCCTATTTGGGACAAGAATGTGGGTACCTGATCTTGATTGTGAAGGCACAGTGGCAGATGAAAAGCCTTTTGACATCCATGATCGTTTGGCTGTTTTACAGGATCTAAATGAATCCAGGAAACAACAAAGTAATGTCCATCTGAAGCAGACCACCACTGGGGAAGTCAAATCAGTCACGGCAAGACCTGTCTGGATCCCAAAAGTCGTTGATCTGGTCAGAGAGAAGATAGCGGACAAGAAAGAATTTGGGCCATCATACAGAAAGCCTGTACCGGTCCTAGCAGTTGAAGGAACAAGAACTGTACTTCTGCCGCCTCTTGCCGGAAAAAAGGAGAAAAGATTTGTCTCAATTGACCTAATCAAACCACACTATGTGGCCAATACTAAGCAGTAGGCCACGTGGACTCCAAAGTAGCAGACGCCCTCCTCTCGCTACAAACCAAGAAGTTCAAACGGAAAGACTCATCACGTTCGAAGAGCCTCCAACACAGAATGAAGGACAAAGCAACAATGCTATGGAACTCTCTCCCCTTGAACCTGAAGCTCAACTTCAAAATCAAACTCAAAATCAAAGACAAATTGCAATTAGACCAAATACAGATGTCTATGTCAACATGCCTCGACAAGAGCAAACCACGATTTCTACAAATCCTGATGCAATACCAACAATTGATCGAACTGCTTCTGGCTACTTCATAAACTTTGATACGTTTTCTTTGGATCCAAGCGAACTGGAAACGACGCCAGCCAAAAAATCACGCAAACAGCAAATTAAAGACTTTATGAACTTTCTTAAAAAGACTTACCTGGTGTCACCCTGGGTAGAACTATGGATCATCACCGGGATATATTTTTTTCTTTTCTGGGTAGGCTTGGTAATAGTTTTTAGTATGCTTATTAATGGGAAATACATTCGACAAAGCTCTGCAGCCCAAAAGGTGAACTTACTTTTAAAACCACACCAATCATCTCATCGAGAACAAAGAGACTTGTCATCAGTGAACATTACAGCAGTTCCTATACCTGATGGTATAGTGTGGGACAAGGTTGATTTCGATATATTTGGTCCGACTGAAATTTTAAGAATTCCACATTTATTTAAAATATCATTGAGTGATATCATTACCTCAAGTACATTTTCTGATGATTGGGATTTTGAAACTGTTAACAACATGTTATCTGATTTGGAAAAATCTGCTGCATTTTCTAATAGTGAAACATTGGAAAGCACATCAGATTTCGAGAGTATGTATTGTTATCAACACTATGGTCACCACTTTTTGCATAAATCTGCTAATCCTAGAAATGTGTTCACATACCACCAGTGGGAACATTGTCCAACACGGCCGAAAGGCAGTTCAAAAACATTTACACAGAAGTTTCCATATTTTTCGGGGTTTAATATGTCTGACCCAGCCTCATATTATTATAAGGTTGCACCAACATCAGCACAGAAAAATATGTTAACAAACACCAAACAGATTTACTCTGCTGCTTTTATTGCCCAGTTGTCTGAACAAGGTTTCGACTTATGGAAAGACACCATAGACCTAAAATCAGTCTGGGGTACTAGGGAATGGCAGGTACAGGGAACAGAAGCTTTGTTTAGAGCATGCCTTATCCCTCAACAAATCATGTTTTTGAATGAGACAGTGCAACAGACGTCTTGCCTTGGACTAGCTAAGAGCAAAGACTTGAACACATCTCGGTTGCCAACTCCATCACACACCGAAGGCAACATAACATCACAGGAAAAGATTACAGTAGATTACATCATACACTGCAACAGATCAGACCCCGATTGGAGAAAATGGTTGATTTGGCCCACAGACACTAATAGTTGTCTGGCAAGATTCATGGGTAAAACCGAAGGGTTAAGTATCCATAGGCCAGATCCACGTTATGTACAAAGACAACATCCAGGGGTAGTGACATCCTACAGTGTTGTGAATTTGTGCCTTGATCGGCTAAAAACCTCAACACTCACACAGGTGAAACAACACTTATCCTAACTGTCACAGGATGTGGATCTTAGGGATTTTCTAATGGGTCCCAGGAAGCCACTTCAGAAACGTTTCTATTATGCTGTCTACAATGAAATTTGGAAAATATTCCAACAAGAGTCCGCAGAGAGACTACGAGAGATAGACCGTATAAATCTAGAAAAATCTCTAGCAGTGGTGGACAATGGGTTAACTACATTGACCTCCAGGATATATTCCTTAGGCAACATTGTATCTTCTGCGATAGACATACTAGAACAAGATTTGGCCATATTACAACACAGTCAATCGCAGTTACGTTCTATTATGTTATTAAGCTGGACGCTGCAATCTTTGCGTGCAGGCTATGTGCCTTGGCGTTTTATCAACAGTACCTCTCTGTTTTCTGAATACAATCTAACAGATAAACAGATAGAAATGGCACAAAGGGGATCACAATATACAATGCTGCGTATCGAAAAACTGGATAGATTACCATTCACAGTGGCAGAATCACTGTCTACAGAATGGCTAATCCATGGCCACATAACTCTACCGTTCACTACTTTTCAGTTTCAATATTGCCTTGAACAAAAGCAGGCAGGTAGATATGAAGAAATGGATAAGGAATACATCAAGGAATCATGGGTATTACCATACAGATTTCGATGCCGGAGTGGGGATCGATAAGTGTTTCTGAGCGGTACAAACTGCGAGAATGCTTTAAGTTGAACACTCATATGCCAGGATATTATGTTGCACGGAGCTTGTAATGGTTCTGTAGCAAACCTGTCCTGTCAGTTGAAGGGTGCCCCAGCTGCAGTGATTACTCCAGCATCCAGGCTACTTTCAAATGGGAGTTACTTGATGCTGAACAGTCAAGGCTGCTGTGGTATGCTCCAAGGGCATCGCGTATCTGGTAACAGTGAGCTCCAGGGTTACTTGCTGTATGCAAGTATTGTTTCCACCGACACATACAGTCAGGGAGGCGCTGTTATGGCCTTCACTGAATGTCTCCTTAATACGGTTTGATACTCTAAGCAGAATGAAAGCCATGCTTCTACAGAAGTCTGTGCCCTTAATCTCCTCTCGAGAGACTTTTGATCTCCAGATCGCAAGGTCTTCGGCAGAGATACAGGTGCTCATTCATACTAACTGCCCTTTCGATTTCGCAGAAATGGTGAATCGTATCTTTAACATGTCTGAAACGACAGGCATTGTCCACCTATTTAAGACCATAGGTTCTGGACTTCTGAGCACCTTTCAGACGGTACTTGGAGTTATACCGAACTTCATACACTCTGTATTCGGAAGCGTCTTTGGAGGACTTCCGCTGATCCTGTTTCTAATAGCAGGTATCCTGATTGTTTTCTATTTCCTACGCAATGGACGTCCCAGTCACCAAGGCGATGGAAAGAACACTCCTGGAGCGTAAATACTGTGACCGCATGGTACAACTTCTAGGCACGCCTCGCCTAAGAGAACTAAGTGAATCTTGGTTCTTGTCATTTCGACCGGTCTGGGTAGACTGCATCTTACCTGTTCTCCGATGCCTGTTTTGCAGAGAAGAATGTGTGTTAGACCTTTGTTTGACACTACCATCATGTGCGCCACCGGACATGAATGCTCTACTGGGCCCGATAATGGCCCATGTTCTGCAGTATCCTCAGCGTACTCCAATGTTGATGGCGGCATTCCTTGAGCCCCCACGGGTAGTAACAGCACCTGTTGGTATGAACACCGGCTCCTCCTCTGACACCCAGGTTTTGGACGGCGCATAGGCTGCCCCAGCACCGACTGCGGACAGCGTGGAACATCTGTGCTCAATTGATGTGCTCTGCGAGGTGCTACAGGGGCCATCTACTGCGGAAGCAAGCAACAAAAATGTTGCGTCTACCAGCCAGGACACATAAACATTTGAACTCATTTGGCTCGTCGTGTGCTGGGAAAAATTCTCCCTTTATTAAACAAGCTCAAATTTGGAACTATGGAACTAAATTGACATTTCTTTCATTTTTTGGGCATTCATGACTTTATAATGCTTATAGTGATCCGGACTATATCAACGGACATTTTTAGAGCTAGGGCTTGCAAACATTTTTTAAAAAACGTTTTTACGTTTTTTAAAAGTTTTAAAAAGTTTTTAAACATTTTAGTTCAGAAGATGTTTTTATAAACTTTGTGCGTACCACTATCTAGTAGTATAGTAATAGGTTACATATGTCGTCCATTCGGAAGAGGAGTGGGTGTTATATTCCATATAGGTACCCTATATAGGCACAGGTAACATCACAACCTTTCACCTACATCCTTCCCTACATTACATACATAACGGTTCTTAGGCACTGACCTTTTACATAGATATGACACTGCATTCAGAATACGGGGTTTCCCTGGTTCGATTCTCATACATTATGCATGAGGCTTCTTGGAAGCACAGCAGGACTAACAGTAGGATTACCATCTCCTGTATAATATCTCTGTATAAAGTTCAGGCCCAACGTCACCCTTTAGGCCGACACAGTAACACAGCAAGGTAGGACCACTGGGGAGACCTATGGGTATATATACTGCACATCTTGCTTAGGAAGATAGAGGAGACCGTGACTTCCCGACTGACACACTGACCAGAGACGCTGAGGTTCCTGCATGCAGACGCTCCAGCTAGCAGTGGTCTAACATACCTCGCGGGGTGTCCAACTCAAGACCAGGACGGGGTCCCACATTCTCTAAACTCTCAGGTAATGGGATGGACTAGATCCTAGAGGGATTCTTGGCATAACACCTACATAGATGCTAGGTACATTTAGGTACATCTAGTTAGGGAGACATCGTAGGAGTACGCACTTTTTATCATGTGTTTTATGTACTTGGATATATTCATGATTTCTGCAAGATGGTAGAACTTTGCCATCCCTTTACTTTCATAGTATTGCTAATCATATATCTCTGCTACTGTCTAATGGTTGTTGCAGCTCATCTATTATACACTGGAATAACAACTGTTCAATAAATACTTATTGAAACTCCCAGCCTGTTTATTCTGTGTAACTCTCTGAGACAAACTAAGTGAGCACGAGTGACTGAGCGAAAGGTAGTATATTGTTTCCACGATTCTGAGGGATCAGGGTTGTCATGTTCTGAGGTTGCAAAGAACTATTCTCTCCCCGATAAGAGGAGACTCTAGTGGCACTGTGAGCTAGCTAATAGCTAACGTATCCGGTGGGGGTGCACGGAATCGGTCCGCCACCAATCCCACAGTTTATGTTATCCGAACGCGCAGATCCTGTATAGGTAATATATGAACTGCACGACAACTGTAACTAACTAAAGTCTAATAGGAGTGCAGGTGCTCCTTCACCCTATTGCTACATGCTGCAAATATTTGAGAAGTTTTCTCCCTGCAGTCCTCAAAAGTTATACAGGGGAATGTTATAATTTTGGCCTTGTTCTCTGCATATTGATGAGTGATACCTGTTTATGTGCATAACTTGTGAGGTATTTGCTTAAATACATGGAGGCATATTATCAAGGGCATTATCGCCGCATTAGCGGCACTTTTTGCCGCTAAAGTGGCGATATTCCTATCGCCCTATTAGGAAGGCGGCGCTAACATGCATTAGCGCATGTAAACAGCCGAATTCCTAACACCACGCATCTTAGCGATATACATCGTTAATGAGATGCAAAGTAGGCGTTCCCTCCCAGGACGACATGTGAAAAGCTCGCTACACCAACATCGCGCTATTACCAACGCTGCCCCTGAGCAGCGAAGCGATGAGAAAAGGCGCGCTAAGCCCCCATTATCGCAAGGACCTAATGCCTGGATAAAACCTGACTTAGCATTATTGCCTATGGGAGGTGGATTGTATGGTTAAGTCCACACTCCCCTATTACCAAGCTTTTCATTAGCGCTGTGAAATCCTCGCCGGATTTCACACGCTAATGATCATTATCGCTGGATTGTATTTCGCCTGTTAGCAAAGCGTTGCTAATACGCCGCTAACACGGCGATGCAATTCAGCGATAGCCGGCGATAATAAAAAAGGCGCTAAACACGCTTTGCGATAATTATCGCAAGATCTAGATAATATGCCCCATGTTGTCTTGAACTTCATCTCTGGCCATATTTCTGCATTACCGTAGTACATTTAGTAGGCGCACAGGAGCTCCTGTGCCCTACGTGGGAGGCCTGACGACCATATAAAGTGTAGTAGGAGTGCAGGTGCGCTGCACCCTATGCTTATGGTGATATTTTGTGATCCCTGTACTAATGGTGATATTTGGTGATTTGTATTTTTCCTCTAACCTAACTGGCATTACACACAATGATGTTATGATGTATGTTGTTTCGATTCTTACATTGTTCACGATAACATGTACTATCTCATTATTTGCATAGTATGCACAGTATTTGTGATTTATGTCGTTTTGGTCTTGTTTTATGTATAATATACTTTATATATATATTTGTATATATATAAGATATATAATATGTTTTATTTGTAAAATATGTGATTTTTTAGTAAGAGTTCACGTGCATATATAATTTTGCATTTTGATAGATTGATGATGTAAGCACAACACGCAATGTATTTCTTAATGGCAATGAATGTAATTGTCTATGATGAATTGTAATATAATGCAAACGGAAACTGAAAAGGGAAAAAAAAAAAGAGAGACTAAAAGAAGTAATGTGATGAGTTTTTTAACATTCCTTCTACCGGTGGTGATTACCCTTAGTAAGGAGTATGAGTCTTTCCTTGCTGCCTATGATGACCAGATAATCATGTGACTCTGTATTTTTGTATTTTAAAACTTTATCACCAAATGACAACTGTTGTGTGAACAAGCCAGGCAATGGCGAAATGCGTTACGGCGTAATCTGGAATAAAGGAGAGACTTTATTGAAATTCCATTCCCCGTGTCGGTGTCTGCTTTTTAAGCGAAAATGCAGTAATGGTTGGAATATATATATATATATATATGTATGTATATATATATAATTCTGCTTTCATGATCTCCTCATTTCTGATGACAAACACGGCACTCGTGGGCTCAGGTATGTTGTAAATATTTCTATTTCAACATTTTCATCATTCTAAAGATTTTTCAAAATTTAAGGTGCAATTAGTGCAGGCGAATCGGATGGATATAATTTTGTGTGGAGTCTCTTTTGTGGTGTGTTCATTGTGTTTCTGTATGAGTGTGTAGCGCAATCGCTTTACACATTGCCTCTGATGATAAGTCTGACTGCTCCCATGTAACGGGAGGTATTCCATACTGTCGGCGAGAGAGTGCAGCCGTTGCTGGTCAAAACTTGACACTAACCCATTGGGGTAAATTTTATTCAATAGGAACATTGATAAAGAGACATGCTCATTAGAGGTTATCAAAAGAAACTACAAGGACCAGAGGGCCGTGCAGGCCATGCCCACTGCGGCAAGATACCATTAAATAAAGGACTAAGAATTGTCTCAGCTGTAATTGAAACGCCATTGAGAAAGGGAAACGATACTGAAACGTGTTTGGCGTGATGACTTTGTGTTGTTGAGGGCCGATTATGCACCTCTGTAGCCTGCAGTAAACTTATGGAGCAAGACTTACCTGTGTGGCACTTCCTTCTTTGGGGCAACCTGTCGTTTGGATGTGTAGCTGCCAGTCCCGGCCGCGGAAAGTGCCCCGCCATGATCGTTGGTCCCGGGGTGAGTGAAAGATAAGCACCCATGTAACGGGAGGTATTCCATACTGTCGGCGAGAGAGTGCAGCCATTGCTGGTCGAAACTTGACACTAACCCAGTGGGGTAAATTTTATTCAATAGGAACATTGATAAAGAGACATGCTCATTAGAGGTTATCAAAAGAAACTACAAGGACCAGAGGGCCGTGCGGGCCACGCCCACTGCGGCAAGATACCATTAAATAAAGGACTAAAAATTGTCTCAGCTGTAATTGAAACGCCATTGAGAAAGGGAAACGATCCCGAAACGTGTTTGGCGTGATGACTTTGTGTTGTTGAGGGCCGATTATGCACGTCTGTAGCCGGCAGTAAACTTATGGCACAAGACTTACCTGTGTGGCACTTCCTTCTAGGGGCAACCTGTCGTTTGGATGTGTAGCGGCCAGTCCCGACCGCGGAAAGTGCCCCGCCATGATCGTTGGTCCCGGGGTGAGTGAAAGATAAGCACCCATGTAACGGGAGGTATTCCATACTGTCGGCGAGAGAGTGCAGCCATTGCTGGTCGAAACTTGACACTAACCCATTGGGGTAAATTTTATTCAATAGGAACATTGATAAAGAGACATGCTCATTAGAGGTTATCAAAAGAAACTACAAGGACCAGAGGGCCGTGCGGGCCACGCCCACTGCGGCAAGATACCATTAAATAAAGGACTAAGAATTGTCTCAGCTGTAATTGAAACGCCATTGAGAAAGGGAAACGATCCTGAAACGTGTTTGGCGTGATGACTTTGTGTTGTTGAGGGCTGATTATGCACGTCTGTAGCCGGCAGTAAACTTATGGAGCAAGACTTACCTGTGTGGCACTTCCTTCTTTGGGGAAACCTGTTGTTTGGATGTGTAGCGGCCAGTCCTGGCCGCGGAAAGTGCCCCGCCATGATCGTTGGTCCCGGGGTGAGTGAAAGATAAGCACCCATGTAACGGGAGGTATTGCATACTGTTGCCGAGAGAGTGCAGCCGTTGCTGGTCGAAACTTGACACTAACCCATTAGGGTAAATTTTATTCAATAGGAACATTGATAAAGAGACATGCTCATTAGAGGTTATCAAAAGAAACTACAAGGACCAGAGGGCTGTGCAGGCCACGCCCACTGTGGCAAGATACCATTAAATAAAGGACTAAGAATTGTCTCAGCTGTAATTGAAACGCCATTGAGAAAGGGAAACGATCCTGAAACGTGTTTGGCGTGATGACTTTGTGTTGTTGAGGGCCGATTATGCACGTCTGTAGACGGCAGTAAACTTATGGAGCAAGACTTACCTGTGTGGCACTTCCTTCTTTGGGGCAACCTGTCGTTTGGATATATATATATATATATATATATATATATATATATATATATATATATATATATATATATATATATATATATATATATATATATATATATATATGTATATATATATAATTCTGCTTTCATGATCTCCTCATTTCTGATGACAAGCACGACACTCGTGGGCTCAGGTATGTTGTAAATATTTCTATTTCAATATTTTCATCATTCTAAAGATTTTTCAAAATGTAAGGTGCAATTAGTGCAGGTGAATCGGATGGATATAATTTTGTGTGCAGTCACTTTTGTGGTGTGTTCATTGTGTTTCTGTATGAGTGTGTAGCGCAAACGCTTTACACATTGCCTCTGATGATAAGCCTGACTGCTCTGCGCCAAGCTACCAGAGGGTGAGCACAGGTTATATCTGGTGTGTAACTTACTTGTCCTGACTAGAGTGGTGGGTTCTGCTTGGCTTAGGTGCATACCCTAGGCAACCAGAAACCCCATTTCTAACATTGGTGATCAGCAGTGAGGATAGGACTTGTGTTTGTGTGATACCACAGTAACTCATTTTTGCACTACAACTCTGCACTTAGACCATTATGTGTTTTGTGTTTACTCCTGTTCTATCACTTTGGTCATTCTTATTGTTACTCCTACTTCATCTTCTTAGAACTTGGGACTTTGGTTTGTTGTTGCACTCACCTAGGCAGAATGGAAGTGAATCTCAGCTGCATATCATCTTGTAGTATGAAGGAGCTGAGGAGGCTCTGGGAGGAGAGGGGCCTAACTGTGAAGGGAAGTTCAGATAGCTTGGACCTCAGGTTATCCCTCCATGCATTTGAGTTCCAACACTGGATGGCAGCAGCAACAGAGGACCAAAGGGGTGGTGGTTTAAGGGAAGACCCCGAATAGGACCCCGAGATTAGTGAGGACTCTGAGTGGGAGGGTTCCCAATCCTCACCTCAAGAAGGCAGTGACCCTGAAGAGTTTGAGGAGGTGGGAGAAAATGACTGGGCAGGGATGCCAGTAGAGAGAGAGAGGACCCCAGAGATAGGGAGTCCCTCATTGGGTCTAGTGCTAGGAGCAGTGTCACCTACCACACCCTGTCCCCTGAGGCACTCAAGGATAGACAGGCTGAGAGGGAACTTAGGTTACAACTGGCCCAGCTGGCAGTAGAAGAGAGAAGGGTAGAGGCTGAAAGGGCATTAGCTGAGGGGAGGATGGCAGTGGCTGAAAGGGCCTTCGGCAAGGAAGAACTTGCTCTTGAGGAAAGTAAAGTGGCCCATGAGCGTAGTTTGAGAGTTCTGGACTTACCCCAGGTAGAGTCCAGTGGTGGCAGCAATATTGAGTCCAGTGTTAAAAATTCCACTCACATACCCAAAGACTTGGTGCCTAGCTTCAAGGAGGTGGGTGACATACATCAGTGGTGGCAGGAGTATGAGAGATCTTTGGCAGTGTGCAGGATCCCTGAGGAGGATTGGGTAACTACCCTGGAGAGTTATATTCCTGAGGATGTGAGGGATGCCCTACTGGCCCTAGAAGGGAGTGACAGACAGAGGTACACCCCCATGAAAGAAACCCTAATAAGAAAGTATGGTTTCACCCCTGAAGAGTTCAGGTTGAGGTTCAAGGGCAGCAGGAATCTGTCTCACAAGTCTTGGGAGGAATTTGTTGAGGATTTTTGCAAAGCACTGGATGGATGGGTGAAGGGTAGCACAGTAAACAATTTTGAAGGGCTGTACAATCTGATTGTCAGAAAGCACATGTTCAGTTGTTGTTTTCCAGGGCTGCGCCAACACCTGTTGGGGGTGTAAGTTCTCTGAACCCAGGGAACTTGCAAAGGAGGCACCCCCTGGGTGAGTACCAGAGGTTCTGGAAGGTAATTTGGGAGAGCTCCTATAGGGAGTGGCTGAGGTTCCCCCCAACCGAGGGCGGGGGAGGTTCATAGTAGCCTAGATAGTTCCAAATGTAGTGGGGTGGGTAAAGGTCCCATATCCCTTCTCATAGAAGGAGGAGAGGTGGGGTGTACAAAGTCCCAGGGTGCCCTGTGCCCAATCCTAGCTCCTGGATAGTACCCCAAAGGGGCACTAGGAGGGGAATCTACTCTGTAACGGGAGACCATCCACTGAAGGGGACTCCATAGTGTCAGGATAACTTGGGGAGGTGACTGATACCAGCATCCAACCAGTTCTGGTTTCTGGCAGTACCAATCAACAGAGGAGGGTTCTGAATCACAGAAGCAAGGGTAGGGGAGGAAGGACTCGCCCCTAAACCTGCTCAGCCTAAGGGTACAGACCCTGTGTTGGAAGACCAGTTGCAGGATATAACTCCTGAAATGGTGGGAGAATTGTGCAGGATGGCAACCACAAGCACCCTGAAAGTTCTGGATTCTGGGGTTACCAATCCCAAAAGGAGGGCACGGAACCACAGAAGGAGACGCAGGGGAGGAAGGACTTACCCATGACTCCTGTCCAGCCTAAGAGTACAGACCCTAGGCTGGATGACCAGTCTCAGGATACCACCCCTGAACTGGTGGGAGGTGGAATGGAGAAAGGATGCAGAGCACTTGGGGTTACCACTCCTCACTCTGAGAAAGAACAGAGGACAGAGACTCCTGGATGGCATGGAGCCTGGCTCTGGACGCTGACGGCTGTCAGTGGCCTCTGTTAGTTGCTGTACTTGTGGTCAGAGTTTTCCTTGGGTTGGGAACAAAAGTCAGATCCAAGGGGTGGATTGGGCCACCTCATTTTGTTGGCCATGGTGGTACTGTCTGCCTACTGAGATGCATCTGTGAACAACTCAACGTTAGGCACTTCACAAATGGGGTTCGCAGTTGAGGAGAAGGATTCCCCATGTGTTAGCTTAGTGGGCCCTGAAAGTATAGACAGAGGGATCCAACAAGGTTCAGAGAGGCATAGAACTGGCATATGCCCCTGCAGTGGGAGGCCAAGGTCCATGTTCTATTGCCCTGAGCAGGTAAACCCATCAAGGCATTGATTAGTCTACCCTGGCTTTAGGCTGAAAGGGGGTTGTGTTGGACCTGGCCATTTCTGTAGGGTTATCCCAAAACTTTTTGCAGTCCTCCGCCTATTTTTATGACATCCTTTCTATTGGCATTAGGACTCTGGGCACTTAACCACTGATAATCAGTGCTAAAGTGCATGTGCTCTCCCCTCTAAACAAGGTATGATTGGTTTACACCTATTTGGCATACTTAATTTACTTGTAAGAGCCTTGTAAAGTGGTTTATGATATACCCAGGGCTTGTAAATGAAATGCTACTAGTGGGCCTGCAGCACTGTTTGTGCCACCCACAGAAGTAGCCTTTCAAACCTGCCTTAGGCCTGCACCGCAGGGCCTGTGTGCGCAGTTTACTACCACTTTGACTTAGCATTTAAAACTATTTGCCAAGCCTTAAATGCCTCTTTTTTTACACATGGGGCACTCCTAAGGTAGGCCCTAGGTATCGCTATGGGCAGGGTGCTGTGTAAGAAAAGGGGAGGACATGTGCCTTTATGTGTGACATGTCCTAGTAGTGACAAACAGCTTATTTCGTTTCTCACTACCGGTAGACCTACTCTTCTTATGCGCTAGTATTGGGAATTCCCTTATATACTTTTCAGTTTGGTATGTTTAGAGTAGTGCTGATAAATCCTGCCCACAGGTGTAGTTGGATTTTACAGTACTATTTTAAAAATGCCAATTTTAGAAAGAGAAAGAAACAAATGATGGACAGAATGCTGAACAATGCAAACATTCACTCCCAGTCACAAAGATCTGGGTTTAATCCATAGTTCTTTTGCTCACCACGCCATCGCAGTTTGGACCCAGCCATATGCAAGTCAGTCTTGACCCGGCTCCTCATGAGAACAGTCCAGTCCGAACTGCCAAGCCAGGTCCACCCTGGACTGGAAACAAGCATCCTGGGACAGGTTTCGGAGCATCACCCCTCATCAGCCAGGGTAGCTTAAATCCATTGGCACAGTGTGCACGGGACCCAAGTCTGGACATACCCTTCCCACTAAGTGCAACAAAAGCAAAAGGAATAAATGATGGACGGAATGCTGAACAATGCAAACATTCACCCTGAGTCACAAAGATTTGGGTTTAATCCATTGTTCTTTTGCTCACCACGCCACCCCACTTTGGACCCAGCCATATGCAAATCAGTCTTGACCCTGTTCCTCATGGGAACAGTCCAGCCTCAACTGCCAAGCCAGGTCCTCCCTGGACTAGAAACAAGCATCCTGGGACCGGTTTCAGAGCCTCACCCCTCATCAGTCGTTCTAGCTTAAATCCAGTGGCGCAGCGATTTTTTTTGCAGATTTATAGAGCGCGGACTTAACCTGAAGCTATTGGAGCGCTTTACATGAGCACCAGTCGTTACAGAAGGACACATTCATTTTTTGTTCGGCGCTGGGAGATTAAGTGATTTGCCCAGAATCACAGGATGTGGAGTCAATCCCGAGGCTTGAACCTTGGTTTCCCAGCTCCAAAGTCAGCAGCTCTAGCCGTGAGACCACATCCTCATGGGACCCATGTCCGGGCATACCCTTCCCACTTAGGACAACAAAAGCAAAAGGAAAAAATTATGGATGGAATGTTGAACAATGCAAACACTCACACGCAGTCACAAAGATCTGGGTTTAATTGATCGTTCTTTTGCTCACCACGCCACCCCAGTTTGGACCCAGCCATATGCAAATCAATCTTGACCCTGTTCCTCATAGGAACAGTCCAGCCTGAACTGCCAAGCCAGGTCCTCCCTGGACCGGAAACCAGCATCCTGGGACCGGTTTCGGGGCATCACCCCATATCAGTCAGGCTAGCTTAAATCCAGTGGAGCAGTGAGCACGGGACCCAAGCCTGGGCATACCCTTCCCACTTAGGGCAACAAAAGCAAAAGGAAGAAATGATGGACGGAATGCTGAACAATGCAAACATTATCCCCCAGTCACAAAGATCTGGGTTGAATCCATCGTTCTTTTGCTCACCACGCCACCCCGGTTTGAACCCATCCATATGCAAATCAGTCTTGACCCTGTTCCTCAGGGGAACAGTCCAGCCCAAACTGCCAAGCCAGGTTCTCCCTGGACTGGAAAAAAGCATCCTGGTACCGGTTTCAGGGCATCACCCCTCATCAGCCAGGCTTGCTTAAATCCAGTGGAGCAATGAGCACTGGACCCACGTCTTGCCATTCCGTCCATCATTTGTTGCTGTAGCACTTTTCACCCTAAGTGGGATGGGTATGCCTGGACATAGATCCCTTGCTCGCTAGGGGTCACAGGAATGTGGCAGCATCATGGAGGCAGGAATGGAGCCTTATCCTTTACATAAGCACCCCACAAGGGTGCAAAGTACCTTATGAATGGCATGCAGTTGTACAACAGTTCTGACAGGTATTGGTTAGTTAGTTCTCTTTGCAGTCACAAACAATGCACTCGTAAAGACACCAGATGGGTGTCCCTCCTGTCAGTGTGATGACTTCAGACTGGCAGGATTCCTCGGGGAGTGGAGGGTGGCTGGGCTTACTGCAGAGGGGAAAGAGGTAGGCTTCACTGTGAGGAAAAAGGGATCGGAAGGGACAATGCTCCTGTGGGCAGCTTTCGTACTTTTCAAGTTCCGCAAAGAGCTTGCACTGGTTGGTGAAGCGGGCTCTGGGTGCCATCGAACAAGTGTTCAATGTGGGCAAGGTCTGAGGGGCATGAGGTGCCCAAACTTTTAAAATTTCATAAAAACAATTCCCCTACCGTTTGTGAAAATACAACCGTCCTGGGACGGTTAATTCCGAGTGCTGAAATGCTTCAGCTAAAATGTAAGGCTGGGAGTTTCTTGTGCTGTGAAACCAAGGGAGGGGCAGACAGCTAAACAAGCCTTCTTGCCAGGGTGCCTGCTGCCTGAAAGAAATGTAAATGTGCACAACTGGTCAATCTGCAAATGTAAAGGGTGCTGGGAAGCCAGTATTGGCTTTAAATTTATAGAGGCACTTTAAGCTTCCTGATGACTCAGATTTATTCTTTTCAAGTGGTATTGCAAGGAGGTTACCAGCTGAGCTGAGAAGTGTATGCTTTTAAAGGACAGTGTTAAAAAAATTGTACTATGTACAGTGTGGGTATTATTAGAATCTATATGTTTCAAACAGTGTTTTTATCTTAAACCTCTTTGTGCATTTTGTAGCAGCCTATCCTATACTGTGTGTAATGCAAGTTTAAAATAATGATTTACATATTCACAGTGCTTTCTGCCACAGACTAGGACCTCCTACCACTAAACATACACAAGTCCCAATTCCCCACTGCATCAACCAGGATTAAATTATGGTGCTTTCTGGTTTTAGACACAGACCTCTGCAGCACATTAACTAATAGAGGTTTCTTAAAGTAGTGTAGTGCATTTCCCACTAATTAAATTAAGTTGCATCTATTTTTCATTTAGCTGTGCGTTATTTTATATGTAGCTACCTGAAGGTGAAAGACTGAAAAAAGTTACAGAATGGTTTGTTTTTTGAGCCACACATTTGACCCCGTCCCTATGCTCACTCACCCCGCCCACTTTGCACACAGCAACACAGTTTTTTTAATGCACTTCAACCACTGCATCAAACATGCTTTTAGACTCCATTATTGCTAATAATTTCAAGTGACTCCTTTTACTTGAAAGCTTGTTGGTGAAGGCCTGCTCCCATTCATTCGCATGCTGCTGCTGGTATCTTGCCTTTAACACAGGATATAAACCGATTTGACTGAGACTGATCCCCCGTTCCCCGCTGATGCTAACTCAGACTAGGGTAAGTGACAGGCGGCAGCCAGGAGTTTACAAACTGCGACTGCAGGGGTGGTGCTATCAATGGTGCAGGAGATGCAATGGCACCAGGGTCCACTCTACCCATTTAAGAATGTCTTTTACTGGAGGCATGGCTTGCCGAGCAGCGTAATGGCCGCTCGTTGAGAGGGCTCCGCCGGCCGCACTGCAGTCCTCAATAATCCTGCCATAAAGGGCGTTTGTAGTCACCTGTGTACAGCAAGCTGAAAGAGTCAAGAGGTGGAAGATATCGGCGGCGGAGAGTATATACACCTATAAGCTTCCAGAGCTTGGAGACTCGAAAGTGAAAGAGGTGATGCAGTGGACCCCGGCGCGAGGTCTGCAGTGGCTGCTGGGATGCGCGCAGCAACAGACGCGGCGAAGACCGGTGCCCGCGGCCGAGACAACTGGCCGCGGCTGCCAGAAGCGGCAGAGCAGGCTACACGTTGCTGGAACAACGCATTTGGGCCGCGGGTGGCGGCTGACTCCGGACGCCCATTGGGAAAGTGTGCCCGGGCCTGTCTGAGCTCGTTGTGCATTCCCGAACAGGCCGTGGAGGTCGGAGGGCGGCAGGGCTCGAGTCGCAGAGGCTGCTGTTGAAATCCTGAGGTGAGAGGCAGCGGGGTGCAGCTGCTGTGCGAAGAGGGAGATGTGAGGCACGGCCGTACCCGACAGACCCAGGTGCGTGTTGGTGTGGGCGGCGGCCCAGGCCTTATTGAGCTGAGGCCTTCATGTGACGCCCTGGGCGAAATCGTACTGGTGATACTTGGACTGTGTGCCGGGTTGGTTCCGAGAGTGAAGAGCAGCGAGCTGGGGCCGCCATCATGCCCCAAAGCCAAGCGGGAAGACCAGGGATTTATGCCTACACACATAAACGCCAGGACAGACTTTAATTCAGTCGGTTGCGGATAAGATCCGAGCTGGGTCTCTTAGCCTAGGCCGAAGGCTACGACGCTGCGACAGGCACATATCCCGCACAACGCTCTGTCCCCTGTCTCAGGCCTTGACTAGGCTGAGTTTCAATATATCAGAGTCGCCTGGTTCTTTCTACTCGAGGCCCGCCCGCGCAGGCAGTGCCATCTGGGACACTATTGGAGGCATTATTCTGCGAGACCAGATATCCTTTATCGGCCCTAGTGCATTGTGCTCATTGGTCTCTGTCTGATAGCCTGAGACTTGGGTGTGATCCAGTGTGTACATTGTGTGCTACCCCTACGCCGGTGCACGGGTTGCATCGGAGGGGGACCGGGCTGCACCCGCTCACCTCGGCTGCGCATTTCTCGAGTCTGGCGTGGCAGTTGTCGTTAGCATGGGTAAACACGACACTAAACAAGCCAAACTTTCTTTTGAGCACAAAAGACTCACCTGGCACAAAGATGATGAGGCGGACACGGATAAAGAATCCAGCACAACAGAAGGTGCTGAAGGCGGCAGTGATGACTTCCGCACCCTGCTACTTGACATGAAAGCCAGTCTAAAGACCATTGATCACAAACTAGACATGCTAAACACGAGGCTGGACCAGGTTAAGGGGCAAGTAGACTCCCACGAGGAACGCCTAGACGTACTGGATAATCGCACTACTGAGTACCACGAATTCCAGGTAGAGCCTAAGGAACAATTGCTCAATATGGACAGAGTGCTTAATATTATCAAGGCCAAGAATGAAGATTTAGAGGCCCACTCTAGCCGCAACAATCTACGCATCACGGGCATCCCAGAAACAACAGAGATCGTGAAGATGGAAACGTACGTGGAGGATCTGATGCACGAATTATTCGACCCGGACCTGTCAACACTCTTCATAGTTGAAAGAGCCCACCGTACTCTGGGACCCAGACCCCCGGTGGGAGCCAAGCCGATACCAATATTAGCACGTATATTGAATTACCGGCATCGTGAGGCTATTCTCAGGCTGGCCAGAGTGAGAGGAAACATCAACCATAAGGGCAATAACATTTCCATATACCCAGACTTTACACCAGCAGTCCAAGCAGCCAGGTGAGAATTTGTGCCAGTCTAAAGGTTGTTACGTCAGGCAGAGATACCATATGCTCTGCTATACCCGGCCAAATTAAAGATTAATCATGAGGGGTCGATTCACCACTTCGCGGACGCCAAATCTGCATTGAAATTCGCTAAACACATCGGAAATCCGAAGAACGCAGCAAAATCGCCCTCCAAAGATACCCTTGAATCTAGACTCAGTGATAATGACTGATTTGATATGAGTTGTACTGCCAAGTATTATTTAACTTAACTGTGTTGCAAAGTCTAGCGCTCAATTTGATCTTAATGTAATATTGTTGTTGCAGACTACCTCCGCCTCTTACACAATACATTTGAAGGGCGACGGCGTCGCTCTCCCTTTTTAAGTGCGGCCAACCTGCCACCAGGCGGGGCTGAATGCAGGTTAAACCATGCCCCTAGGGAGATCTCCCAGTGCTAGTCCCCTGGCACAAGTCCGGGACTCAATTCACAGTTTGTATGTAGGGGTGGGCTTCTATACTCAACCTAATTGGGGGATGGAGTGGGTGGGGGAGGGAATGGGAAGATAATAAGGTTAGACAGGACAGTTCTAGTGCAAATCAGTTAAACAGTAGAAGCAGCAAACTGCGTCATAGTCAAAGCCATCCTTATGTTGTCAGTTCATGGTCACACCTGCGTGTAGCAAGCTCAAACAATTTGTATGTGCTCATAGAAAAACCCAAGCCTAGCCACTCATCTAATAAAAAAACAACAAAGGCACTCTGAGATGACAGCTTACAATTTCCTCACATGGAACATCAGGGGGTTAAATAACTTTCGTAAAGCCCGACTTGTTCAATCATATTTAGTTAGGCACGACATTGAGATTTGTTTCTTTCAAGAAATGCATTTGCACAGCACGTCGCACACCAGGTTACACAACAGACGCTGGGAAGTTATTTATTCCTCCATCTATTCCAATTATGCCAGAGGGGTGTCCATAATGATTAGGCATGGTATGAACTGGAAGACAACTACGTCACTGTTGACCCAGAAGGTAGATAGGTGGTCTTAGGTGGAAAACTTGGCGAGGTGTATGTCACCCTGGTGGCGATATATGGTCCGAATGTGGACAAGCCTGATTTCTTCCAAGACGTCTGGGCCAAAACGATAGGCTACGATACCACAATGTGGGGAGGTGACTTCAACGCATTAGTAGATGATTCCATGCATAGGAAGGGAGGATCCCGCAAGCTGCAACCAAGATCCAGTGCAGCTATAAATGACATCATCACTGAGGGTGGGTTGATAGATATATGGAGGAAATGGTATCCTACACTGCACAAAGGAACTTGCATCACAGCTCAATACAACTCTTGGTCTCGACCAAAATTTCTGGCTGATCACCCCAGATGTAGCAGCCTTGACCACAACTATAAAACATCTACCTAGGACACTATCTGATCATGCCCCAATCCAGCTAAAATTGACTATACCAGACGGCCCGCCAAAATGGATCTGCTGGAGACTACCACCTCACGTCTTCACAGACACCCTATTTACAGTAGAGATCAGAGGAGACATAACAGAATATTTTTCCAAAGGTTGGGTGACATAAGAGCCAAAATATCAGAATACGAAGAGGAAGCCGACAGGGAAGTGAAATTCCTAGGGAAATACGCTCAAGCACGCGGATACGGTGAGGGCGATTGCCCAGGCAGAATGCTGGCCAATACCTTATGCACGCCTAACACTGAACTATTTATCACAGAAATCCTAGACGATAATCGTGAGCTGGTTAGAAATCCAATGGGAATATTGGAACAATTTACAAAACATTACTCCGCACTTTACAAATCCTCCTCCCAGATGACTCCCGAGGAATTTCAGTCATATTTAGACTCCCTTGAACTGCTGTGGTTGGGCAGAGGCCACAGAGCCTACTTGGACGAGCCCTTCACGGTGGAGGATATCACTCAGGTAACAAACAGCCTTCCCTCAGGCAAGGCGCCGGGCTCAGACGGGCTAACAGCTGCATTCTATAAGACATACGTCGACTTGCTAGCGCCCCAGCTCTTGACATTATATGAAGAGGCGCAGGAG
Organism: Calotriton arnoldi; assembly: GCA_963921515.1. NCBI lineage: Eukaryota > Metazoa > Chordata > Amphibia > Caudata > Salamandridae > Calotriton > Calotriton arnoldi. The sequence goes on from CAWUFW010003505.1 coordinate 1,511,037, forward strand.
CTGGGGATATTTCCGCCCACAATGAGAGAAGCTATAATATTATCATTTTTAAAACCTGGGAAGTCTCCCAATGACAGAGATTCATATCGTCCCCTCTCATTGTTAAATCTTGACACAAAAATGTATGCCAAACTGTTGGCCAACCGGTTACAACCATTGTTGCCCTTGATTGCTAGACCAGACCAATCCGCTTTTTTCCGGGCAGGTCTACATCACATAATCTTCGTACCTTTTTCACGATACTTCATTATTTAAATCCTCAATTCCCAGCATTAGCGGCGCTCCCCGATGCCATGTAGGCCTTCGATTCACTCGAATGGGAGTATTTATTCACTATACTTACAAGACTGGGATTCATCCCAACATTCATATGTCAGCTAAAACTACTCTATTCCTCACCTATTGCAAGACTTAGGTTAAATGGACTGATCTTGCCCCCATTGTCCATCACCCGGGATACGAGACAGGGCTGTCCCCTATCCCCTTTACTTTTTGCGATTGCCATGGAACTGCTAGCTGCGGTGCTCTGACAACATCATGCGGCAAGAGGTCTTGGATTTACCACACGTGGCATCATTGTTTCGTTATATGCGGATGGCATTACCCTATATATTAACAACCCCGCGGAAAACCTCAATCCAGTGTTATGCGAGATCCTAAAATTGGGGATGATATCTGGCCTTCAGATCAATTGGTCAAAATCAGTTCTGTTTCCATTAACTACAAGCACCTTGCCCTATCCATTAGATTATCCTCTCCAATGGGCTACAGGGCCGATGTGCTATTTAGGTATTTGGCTTTGCCAAACTACACAAGAACTCTGGAATGAGAACTACGGCAGAGCAGTGACTTGGCTAGAGAACAAAATTAAGATCTGGTCCCGACTCCCGCTATCTCTGGCGGGATGTATAGCTATTGCTAAAATGATTGTCCTCCCCAAGTTTCTATATTTATTCATAAATCTCCCCCTCCCACTCATGAAAGCTTTCTTTAAAACTATGCGATCTTTGATGGTATCCCTGGTGTGGGCAGGTAAACAAGCCAGAGTATCATGGGAACTCCTGACCCTCCCCTTGAGTCAGGGCGGACTGGGCGTGCCAGACATCCAGCTCTATGCATACTGTGCACAAGCTCAATTTTTACACCACTGGATACATCCCATACCCTTTCAACCGCACGTGGCTGTCGAGGCAGATAGAACAGCTCCAATTCCACTCCCGGTTGCGTTGTTTCAGCCATACAAGCGTCCCGGGATGAAATTGACACGGTCGAGATGCTAAGCTGGAGCTGAGAAGGGCTGCGGAAAAGAGCCAATTTGGATGTTCTATATACCTCCTTTAATTTGCTGGTGCATAACCCCCAGATGTCACCGCTGGAGGATAAAGGGAATGTAATGTTGGCCAACGCGTTGGGTATGAACAAATTCGCAGACCTCTACCCAGAGGGCACATTCCGATCTCCCCCTGACGCAGAACAGGGTGCAGTATTCACTTTCTCTGGGTTTTTTTTGTATTACCGAGTACGGGCAACTTGCCGCAAACAAGGTGCACTTGATCTGGTGGATAATCCCCACCACGGAGTGCCAGTCTGACTTGGACTTGCACGTTTGACGCTGATACATGGTTATCACACCACGTGTTTTATCAACACCTATCTATTGTCCATTGGATTTTTCAAGTGACTAATTTTCCTGCATGGATTATTTTTTCAAGCGCTAAACAGGTAGGCAACACGCTTGTGGTGTTGGCTTTTGTGGCCTTTATGAATCTACACAATTTTTTCTTTTTTTCTTGGATTATTATTTTATGGAATCTGTATTGTTCTTTTTCAGATGCCAGCAATTGACATATGCATTGGATAGTGCCCTTAGCTAAGGTGCACTTTTGTGATTGTGTCTGACGTTTTACAATCATACTGGTACGTCTCTTTACATACTTGCTTGTTAATATACACTATGGTTACTTTTTTTCTATTCTCTTGGTTCGGTGTATTCCTTTTTTCTTTTGGAGTCACATGGGTTGAGTGTTCGTTTTTGGTTCAGACTATAGGCAGGCCAGGCTGATAGGTTTCTGGTATGAATTTGTATTTCTTCTTTTTTCACTTTCTAATGCTGCTTTTTCTGTATTTGACACAACTTGGGGCAATATTTGTCTTTTTGTTATTATTATGGCAAAGGAATATTTATGTGGCATTACAAGCATGTAAAGATATGTATCTTTTCTGTGCTTTCTCAAATGTTAGACCCTCCACGACAGTCCTGTTTCAATATTAATATGTTATTTCAATGAGCTTTTTCGGGATTACTGTCTTTGTAATATTTGGATATTCAGTGTCTCTTGTACATTACATTCATTCTGAAAACGACTCTGTTTGGTTCAAATGATTTGCATTTTCAGAATTTATAAAAATTGGGATGTTTTTTCCTCTGGTCTTCACCAACCAATTAACACCAGTGGCCTTAGTTGTATATAGATGTATATACTGTATTGAACTGTCACGGATTCTCTTTTTGTACATAGATGTCTGTGTATATATATGTGCATTCAGTCTTGTATAGTTTGTTTTCAATGTGTATGTATTTTATTTTTTAACTTAAATCCCTGAAGAAGTCCTATGTTAAAAAGGACGAAATGCGTTGGCTGATGGTTTTTATGAACAGAACAAACCTCAATAAAGAAGAGATTAACATATGTATTGCATTGACAGACGTTTTACATCTAATTGTGATATTTTGATGCCTTTTTTCTAACTTGTACATATGTCTGTTTGTCAGTGGTGCAGCCCCGATTCTGCTTTGTGGTAATTAGAAGCATGCCTTGCTTATTTCATATGAAAGGAGCCCCTCACCATGAATGAGTCCAAAACAGTCACTGGATAAAAAACATAACAAGGCAGTGATGAATAACATGCACAATACATTATTCGTATCTCACTCTAAAATTCATCTTGAAGAGTCCCCTTCTAAAAATTGTAGTGTCTGCATAAGCACAAGGCGCTGTGGTTCCTCCCGATAGATTTCCGCCAACGCGTGCAAAGCCGTCACCTGAAAATTTACACCCACAAATCGATTTCCAGGAAAATTATGGTGTCCTCTTCAGGATATGGTAAGATGCACCTCATTCTCCAATATCTCACAGATAATCATAATCCCTTGGCTGAATAGGTCCCCCCGAAGGGATCTGCAATACACCCCGGCTCAGACACACTTACCCGTCCAGTCCTCCTGGAGCCCCTCCTTTGTCTCTAACCGTTCTCCCCGCTGCCCTGTTCTGTGACCAACCACAGTCCCTGCTTTCCCCATCTCCACTCCCTGCTACCCTCTCCTCCTGCGTCCAACCCTATTCTTGTAAACCTGCTCCCTGCAGCCCTCTTCTCTGACAGCAGAGTAGAGACTTGTAGTTGCAGACTGCCGAAGAAGTAGATGTAAGCAGTCCCGGACTGATCCTACCGGGCATCAGGCGTTTCTCTGGGAGGCTGGATAGGTGGGGCCGGTTTTGGTGTTGGGGGCCAGTTTTTGAATGTGGGAGCCAAGCTGACCGCTACTGTGTATATAGTCAGGGCAGGCTGCAGCCACTGCAAGCAGGAACAAACAGCCTGGGCTATGGCCAGTGCTTAATTTGAGCTGGTGGTTTCCGGTGCTCGGCACCAACACTTAATTGTCAACACCGGTGCTTGTGACAGTCTGCCACAAGGTGGCGCTGTCTTGATACTTTAGAGACGACCACTAAATGACTATTACCTGCTGCTCAAGCCGTTCTTATAGCTTTGGGAGCCTTATATAGTCAGAATTGTCACACTTGGAGTGTGTGGGTTAGTAGTTGTGTTGGTGGGAGGCAAGCAGCAGCGACCTCCTGACGAGAGCCCTGGCACGTATTTATTTACAAATTAAGCACTGGCTACAGTGCAAGGCAGATTCATGGCTGGGGCTCCTTTTAAGGCTCGGTACGATGTGGGGAGGCCTAGCTACCAGTGCCTGTACTGCACTGATCAGGCTAGTTTGCCGCTCTCGAGTGCTATGTGCAGTATTGGGACTGTTCTGACTAAAGAGCTGCTTTTAATTCCCAGTAGGGTCCGGGATGTAGGGAGTAAGTCAATATTGTTGGATATTGCGCCTCCTAATCCCCCGTCCATGCAGCGAAGGCTGTGAGTACAATGTCAGGGGATGTGAAGGCTTTATTGGAATTCTTTGCTTATTACTTGTGACCTCCGTGGTAACTGAACCCGAAAGGTGGCTGATATACCCGAACACCACGCTGGCTGCCGGGGTGTCATCAGTTTTCAGGCGACTGTTGGAAGCATTCAAATGTATCCTTTACGTCCATGTCACCATCCCACACCCCATCCTCCTGCCTCACTCTTATCATCGCCTTCACAAGACCTGTCCGGAACGGCTCATTTTACAGAACTAGTGTTGGCCATTTTCTCTCCTGTCCTTGCCGGTGTCCCCACTGGCTTGTGGCCATGTTTTCTGAAACACTCGGGGGGATATTCACAAGAACGTGCGATAAACATCGCCAAAATAGGCTAACGCAATTTTTCATATCGCCGTCTATCGCGGGAAAATAACTCCGTGTTAACGTCGTATTCCCAACACGGCGGTAACATGCGATAGTCTCCCGACAACGCGTCAAATGTCCGCGATAAAATTACCTGGACGGCGATAAAAATCTAAACCCGAACGTGAAAAAAGTTGCGATGTGCCCAACTGCGATAAAAATTCAGCGATAAGCAGCACCAGGCCTGCAAGTCACACAAGTCAGGCGTGAAAAACCACTATAAAAGCGGCAAACAAAAACACAACCAAGACACAAACAACCGCGAAGCACCATGAAGGTAGCCGGAGCAAGTACAGAGGACAACCATAACCCCACAAGCCCCACGGAGGACCAGCCTGGGACCATCATTGGGGAGACGGTGGCAGGATTTGGGGGACCGGACACTGCACAACATGACCTGACCCAACATCAACAGGTTGAGTAACGACCAGGGCCTGGGGGGACGGGGGGAGATGGGCACAGTGGTACACATGCACAATTAAGTATAGCACATCTGCGGAAAAACCATGCCCAAGAGTCACAACTCCGAACAAGAGACCAATTTACCCAAGTCCGCAACATCTCAGCACTGTATAAGCACAGAAGTGAAAGGCACACAGCCTGAAAGGGATAAGGGCCAGCCAAATCAGAGCTGAAGGGGCAACTCACCCACAATGCAGCACACACACATAAGAATCAGAGCACCTCAACATTGACAACAATGTGGTACAAACTGCAACATCCACACAACAGAACAGAGGACACAACTGCTGCCGCTTGTGTGTAGAAAATGGCCATTCGCATGTGGCATAGCAGGAAACTGTAAGATGATAATGTACAAGTACACCCTCACATCCCTGATGGTGTAGAAATGTCAACTGTCCCGCATCAAATTGGCATCTCCTCACAAACAGTCACAATGTACATTGTCATGCAGTCTGCATGTAAACTTGTACAATGCATGAACATACATGTGAACACAATGTCAATCTGCATCTCCCCTTCACATTGCAGAGGGAGAATCAACACCTCCTGCAGAGCAGACCGTACTCATCATCACCGATGATGAAGAGGACCTACACACCATCGACCCGACGCCCTCCAACAGCTCATGGACACCCTCAGCACACCACCCCCAGGAGCAGGGCAGCCCAGCTGCATCGAGGAGAACCCACCCCCTGCACAGACCACACAGCAGGAAGCACCCACAACCACGGCCGTCTCCCAGGATTCCCACGAGCAACACATGGCATTCCAACGCCGTGTGTCGCAGGGCCACAAGGGGATGGCAGAGCAGGTGCGGGTGGGCTGCGACCTCATGGCAGCCAAACTAGATGCCATAGGTGGGTGTCTAAGTCCCATCGGGGACCACCTACAGGCCCTAATGGACACCCACAGTCGGCTCCATGGTCTCCAACAATCCATGGCTGACATCGCTGGAGTCATGACTCATAGACAAGAACAACTGTCTAGTCAGAGTGGCTCCAGCGATCTCAGCCGTGAGTTGGCCAACATGGGGAGGAACATGGAGAACATGGAGTGGATGTAGGCGGGAAGAATGGCTGCCACAGCTGCACACCAGCGAGATGTAGCAGGGATCTACCATGCCCTGCAGATCCTCATCATGGCAGTGCGGCCACAAGGCCTGGCGCAGATGAATGCTGCTGCCACTACTCCCTCCACATCACCGCCCCCTGATGTGTCAGTGCCTCACAGTGCGGCTGACAATCCACCTCCGGCCCCTGATGTGTCACTGCCACACAGTGCCGCAGACAAAACACCACCACCCACATGTGAGGCACATCACACATAGGAGAATGATGCTGAGGATGAATCTGCCGTTGGGCTAAGTAGGAAGCGGTAGCATTCATCTCCGCCATATGGCCTCTTTCTGCTTGGTTCTGCCCTCTGCATCATGCCCAGGAATAACACCCTCCACTGTCCCCCTTAACACACTGCGACACTCACCTTGGCCCCCGACATGTACTGCTACATTTGTTTGGGCAACCAATGACACAGAAATCAGACTGCGGACTGAACTCCATCTCCTACGATGTACTTTTCCCTCCCCAAAGGACCCTTGCTGGCCCTCCACGGGGCAACAATGTAAAGTAGCGTGTGCATGGCCAGGTACTGGTCCACCTTCACCACTCCACCGAATGTGATTAAGACATTAAAATTCACACAGATGAGTCATGTCCATGATCAAGCAAGTATGAAAGTATGGATGAATGTTGGGGCAGTGATTCCAAACAACGGTGCTTCCTGGGAACTGATTTCAATGTGCATGTATATCCGTGACCCAGATAGGCAGTGAGATGACTGGGAATGTGTGAACAAACTGGGGCCTCATTGCTCCAAAACAACAATCTCGCTATTTCCAAACTTAGCCCCACGTCAATGTATGAAATGGGGCTGTGTGTCACAAAGGCAAAGTCAAAGTTATGTGGAAGCCACAGCTCGGAGCAATGATTGGTTTGAGTGTGGAGCGCTTGGACTCCTGGGATGGTCGGTGCGTAAGTGTGAAGGTCATACCATGCAAGTGAACTACGAGCAAGGACTCCTGTGTGTGGGGTGTGTATACGTTGGTCTCTGCTTAGCGCTGTGTGTAGTGTGGGAGCCGTCAGCAGCTGCCATGGTATCGCTCAGGGGGTGCCGGGCGCATGCATTCCCAAGGTCGGAGGTGCAGATGTGCAACTGCCTTATAGTTCAGACAGAGGGGCTGTCATCCACAATGTTAGTTTGTCATCTGCTTGCATTCTGGAAATGTGATGGGGATGGGGGGGGGGGCATGTCACTGCTTCGCCTTCCGGCATGGTTGAACCCTTACCAGCCATGTACGTGCCCTCACGATCAGTATTACATGCTCTGATGTAGCAATGTTGTTTTGCTGCAGCCTGACAGTGATGGGTGCAGGTAGCTGTGAGGAGGCGGTTGGCCACTCACCTTGCACCTATTAGCTGGCACTGATCACTACTCTTGATGGATGACGTCCGTGTACACATGTGACCTGTCCATGGCACATTTGACCTGAGGACACCTTGGTGTGTTCCATGCAAGGTTGACCTGCTGGCTTCTAGGCTGGTGTGCATCTCCCAATGTTGCTGAGGTGGCCACTGTGCCCACATCCCCTTACGGCCACGTTGTCCATGTTGTGGGACTCGACACACAGGGTGTATATTTGCATCAGGCAGGTACATCTCTGACCACAAATGGCACCCTGTTGTCTTTTCCTGAACACCAATGACTGCCTTCATGTCATGTTCATGTACACGTGGGACACTGATGAGTGGCATGACGTACTACATGTGACACCCTGATATGGCATATCGAATACGTGATGCCTTAAACAGCCTCTCGGTACAGAGGTGACATACACACCATCTCTTCTTGCAACACATGTGAATTTTAGCACTCAATGTTGCACTTACACCCGTCAGAGTAATGTGCTAATGCAGAGGACTGACATGCACACGGGGAATGTGTGTTGCTAAGATTTTATTTGCACATGCTGGTCATGTGGTCATCTTGTACTGTGCCATGATTGCTGTGGACAGTCACAATGTGACGTGCTCATGCGAAGAAATTGTTGATGATTGTGTTCCTTCGGGCTATTCCTGCTGCGGCTGCAGTGGGGTGTGGTCCACCTGCATCATCTTCCTCATCATCGTCCGGTGCTTCTGGGACTTGGAGCTATGGGGCATTGGTGCGTACGCATATGTTGTGCAATACACAGCATGCAGTGATCATCTTGCACACTATTTCTGGGCTGTACAAGAGTCTTCCACCGGTGATATCCAGGCACCTGAAACGTGATTTCAACACGCCAAATGTGCGTTCAACAATGCCCCTGGTGCGTTTGTGGGCCACATTGTACTGCCTCTGGGCTGGGGTGTTCGGGTTTCGGAGGGGTGTCATCATCCACGGGCAGAGTGCATATCCTTGATCACCTGTGAGAGGTAAGTGAGATTAGTGTTAACTGGTGGTTCTGCATGCTGTGTTGGCAGACATACAGGCTTCGTGGTGTGTGATTTGTGCGACCTTGGGATTCATGTTAGCCATGTATTGCTGCTGGCAAATGTGGTAGGACAATGTGTATTACGTAGCCTCACAGCTGCTCCTCCCTCCCACCGATCCTATTTACTTGTGTGTGCTGCGCGGTTGCATCACTTGCACTCCTACGGCACACCATTGTCATGCCTGTCTGCGCATGTCCGCAGGACTGACAGCAAGACTGTAATGTTGGCCGTTGAAGGTGGGTGGCCACGTGTGTGTAGGCCTATGGTAAGGATAGGGCGGACACAGATGTGGAGTTCTGGCCTGGCTGAACTCGCGCTGATATTGAGGCTAGGCCTTCGGTTCAGGCTGCGGCAAAGTAGATACACACACAACAGTTGGCATGTATGAGCCGAGACCCCGAGCGGTCTCGCGCTCCTTTATTAATCCATTCGGGCGAGGCCGCCCTCCTGGTGCATGCTACATTGCAACATTGTCGATTACAGGCCAGGTGGCGCAGACACTACTACGGAGACACATGCCATAGTCACTTTTGTGGCCAGGCCGGAACTGAACCACGCCCAGAGCCCAGAACTGAACCACGCCCAGAGCCCCGGGCCATTTCTCCGCACTCCTCACACGCGTGCGCCGCCGTGGCGGCGCTGGGATGTCGTGCGCTTTGGAGTACGTCTCCAGACGATCTACCCAGGATTACCGGCGGCCTGCCTGGGACGGGGGTGGCCCTGTGACTGTGAAGGGCTCCAGTGGCGTTACCGAGGACATGCTGTTGGCTACTGGAGGCGGACTTGTGGGGTAGCCCCTCGGGACAATGACTTGCGGTGCACTGAGTTCGGCCCACCAGAAGAGCTGAGCGGGTGTGCAGCCTGCGATGATGCAGCAGGCCTGGTGGCTGGACGGTGACTTGTGGTGCACTGAGTTAGTGGCACCTGAGGCCCTGCGTCTGGCACGGGCCAACCGCCACGTGGTCATGACTTGCGGTGCACTGAGGTGGGCCCACCGTAAGAGCTGAGTGGGTGTGCATCATGCTATAATGCTGGAGGCTGGACGGTGACTTGTGGTGCACTGAGTTCGGCCCACCGGAAGAGCTGAGCAGGAGTGCAGCCTGCGATGATGCAGCAGGCCTGGAGGGGCAGACTGGAATGGATGTGTCTGTTACTTGCTGTACCGCAGTGTGGTCAGAAGGCAGCAGTAGCCAACTTGCAACTCCGCAGTGCGGTACTGCTGGGTGCGCTGGATGCCTGTTGCGCAGAACCCGGTTTGAACCCATCCATATGCAAATCAGTCTTGACCCTGTTCCTCAGGGGAACAGTCCAGCCCAAACTGCCAAGCCAGGTTCTCCCTGGACTGGAAACAAGCATCCTGGTACCGGTTTCAGGGCATCACCCCTCATCAGCCAGGCTTGCTTAAATCCAGTGGAGCAATGAGCACTGGACCCACGTCTTGCCATTCCATCCATCATTTGTTGCTGTAGCACTTTTCACCCTAAGTGGGATGGGTATGCCCGGACATAGATCCCTTGCTCGCTAGGGGTCACAGGAATGTGGCAGCATCATGGAGGCAGGAATGGAGCCTTATCCTTTACATAAGCACCCCACAAGGGTGCAAAGTACCTTATGAATGGCATGCAGTTGTACAACAGTTCTGACAGGTATTGGTTAGTTAGTTCTCTTTGCAGTCACAAACAATGCACTCATAAGACACCAGATGGGTGTCCCTCCTGTCAGTGTGATGACTTCAGACTGGCAGGATTCCTCGGGGAGTGGAGGGTGGCTGGGCTTACTGCAGAGGGGAAAGAGGTAGGCTTCACTGTGAGGAAAAAGGGATCGGAAGGGACAATGCTCCTGTGGGCAGCTTTCGTACCTTTCAAGTTCCGCAAAGAGCTTGCACTGGTTGGTGAAGCGGGCTCTGGGTGCCATCGAACAAGTGTTCAATGTGGTCAAGGTCTGAGGGGCATGAGGTGCCCAAACTTTTAAAATTTCATAAAAACAATTCCCCTACCGTTTGTGAAAATACAACCGTCCTGGGACGGTTAATTCCGAGTGCTGAAATGCTTCAGCTAAAATGTAAGGCTGGGAGTTTCTTGTGCTGTGAAACCAAGGGAGGGGCAGACAGCTAAACAAGCCTTCTTGCCAGGGTGCCTGCTGCCTGAAAGAAATGTAAATGTGCACAACTGGTCAATCTGCAAATGTAAAGGGTGCTGGGAAGCCAGTATTGGCTTTAAATTTATAGAGGCACTTTAAGCTTCCTGATGACTCAGATTTATTCTTTTCAAGTGGTATTGCAAGGAGGTTACCAGCTGAGCTGAGAAGTGTATGCTTTTAAAGGACAGTGTTAAAAAAATTGTACTATGTACAGTGTGGGTATTATTAGAATCTATATGTTTCAAACAGTGTTTTTATCTTAAACTTTTTGTGCATTTTGTAGCAGCCTATCCTATACTGTGTGTAATGCAAGTTTAAAATAATGATTTACATATTCACAGTGCTTTCTGCCACAGACTAGGACCTCTTACCACTTAACATACACAAGTCCCAATTCCCCACTGCATCAACCAGGATTAAATTATGGTGCTTTCTGGTTTTAGACTAACCCTGGGCATAATACTTTGCTACGCTCACGAAGCATGCAAAGTTTGTGCTACTACGCACTACGCAAAATTGCACGTAGCAGAGTGAATAACTGTACTAATAAACGTAGCGTAGCAGAAGTATAATAAACTCCTTCAAATGCTTTGATAAAGCAATTTTTTATGCTAAAAGCATATAACCAATTCACAAAAATGAATGTTGACAATAAAATATCAAGCAATGAGAGAGGTGATGATTTTGGAGTCCCCCTAACCTAGGGGAGGACCAAGCAGATGCCTTGAACACAAAAAGCATATCATGTGAACGATTCAATGGTGGTCCCTTCCTCCTAGGACCACCCCAAGCACAGTTATGGGCAAAAATACAATCCCAACCAAGGCCCTGCAAGCATTATGGGACGAGATTAGCAGTGGGCAGTGAATATTATAGTGTCCAATATCAAAATAATTCTACAAAGAGCTGCAGTTCAACTAGTCGTCACTGGGTGTCGTCCCTCAAGAGTGAAATGCAAAAGTATTGAAAACCTTTCATGAAGCTTTTGCATTTGACTCGTGAGGGACGACACCAGTGACGACTAGTTGAACTGCAGCTCTTTGTAGAATTATTTTGATATTGGACACTATAATATTCACTGCCCACTGCTAATCTCGTCCCATAATGCTTTGCAGGGCCTTTGGTTGGGATTGTACTTTTGCCCATAACTATGCTAGGGTGGTCCTAAGAGGATGGGACCACCACCTAATCATTCAATAAGATGTGCTTTTTGTTTTCAAGACATCTGCTTGGTTCTCTCCCTAAGTTAGCGAGGATACCAAAATCATCACCTCTCTCACTGCTTTTTGTTTTCACTTTAGTGAAATGACTATATGCAATTTTAGCATATAAAGACAGAGATATTTATTTTATCTTAACTTGCACTGTACAAGTTTGCTTTTGGTAATTATTGTACAGTGCAGTGAGTCAAGCACACAGCTAGCACTACGCCCAGGCTTAATAATAATAACAAACTCCTTCAAATGCTTTGATAAAGCAATTTTTTATGCTAAAAAGCATATAACCAATTCACAAAAATGAATTTTGACATATCAAGCAATGAGAGAGGTGATGATTTTGGAGTCCCCCTAACCTAGGGGGAGGACCAAGCAGATGCCTTGAACACAAAAGCATATCATGTGAACGATTCAATGGTGGTCCCTTCCTCCTAGGACCACCCCAAGCACAGTTATGGGCAAAAATACAATCCCAACCAAAGGCCCTGCAAAGCATTATGGGACGAGATTAGCAGTGGGCAGTGAATATTATAGTGTCCAATATCAAAATAATTCTACAAAGAGTTGCAGTTCAACTAGTCGTCACTGGGTGTCGTCCCTCACGAGTCAAATGCAAAAGCTTCATGAAAGGTTTTCAATACTTTTGCATTTCACTCTTGAGGGACGACACCCAGTGACGACTAGTTGAACTGCAGCTCTTTGTAGAATTATTTTGATATTGAACACTATAATATTCACTGCCCACTGCTAATCTCGTCCCATAATGCTTGCAGGGCCTTTGATTGGGATTGTATTTTTGCCCATAACTGTGCTTGAGGTGGTCCTAGGAGGAATCGTTCAATAAGATGTGCTTTTTGTTTTCAAGACATCTGCTTGGTTGTTGGTTCTCTCCCTAAGTTAGTGAGGATACCAAAATCATCACCTCTCTCACTGCTTGTTAACTTTTGTTTTCACTTTAGTGAAATGACTATATGCATTTTTAGCATATAAAGACAGAGATATTTATTTTATCTTAACTTGCACTGTACAAGTTTGCTTTTGGTAATTATTGTACAGTGCAGTCAAGCACACAGCTACGCACTACGCAATTTGCATAGCTACGTGTAGTTGAAGCTGTACTTCACGTAGCTACGTGAAGTGCTACTACGCAAACTACGCCCGGGCTTATTTTAGACACAGACCTCTGCAGCACATTAACTAATAGAGGTTTCTTAAAGTAGTGTAGTGCATTTCCCACTAATTAAATTAAGTTGCATCTATTTTTCATTTAGCTGTGCGTTATTTTATATGTAGCTACCTGAAGGTGAAAGACTGAAAAAAGTTACAGAATGGTTTGTTTTTGAGCCACACATTTGACCCCGCCCCTATGCTCACTCACCCCGCCCACTTTGCACACAGCAACACAGTTTTTTAATGCACTTCAACCACTGCATCAAACATGCTTTTAGACTCCATTATTGCTAATAATTTCAAGTGACTCCTTTTACTTGAAAGCTTGTTGGTGAAGGCCTGCTCCCATTCATTCGCATGCTGCTGCTGGTATCTTGCCTTTAACACAGGATATAAACCGATTTGACTGAGACTGATCCCCCGTTCCCCGCTGATGCTAACTCAGACTAGGGTAAGTGACAGGCGGCAGCCAGGAGTTTACAAACTGCGACTGCAGGGGTGGTGCTATCAATGGTGCAGGAGATGCAATGGCACCAGGGTCCACTCTACCCATTTAAGAATGTCTTTTACTGGGGGCATGGCTTGCCGAGCAGCATAATGGCTGCTCGTTGAGAGGGCTCCGCCGGCCGCACTGCAGTCCTCAATAATCCTGCCATAAAGGGCGTTCGTAGTCACCTGTGTACAGCAAGCTGAAAGAGTCGAGAGGTGGAAGATATCGGCGGCGGAGAGTATATACGCCTATAAGCTTCCAGAGCTTGGAGACTCGAAAGTGAAAGAGGTGATGCAGTGGACCCCGGCGCGAGGTCTGCAGTGGCTGCTGGGATGCGCGCAGCAACAGACGCGGCGAAGACCGGTGCCCGCGGCCGAGACAGAGCAGGCTACACATTGCTGGAACAACGCATTTGGGCCGCGGGTGGCGGCTGACTCCGGACGCCCATTGGGAAAGTGAGCCCGGGCCTGTCCGAGCTCGTTGTGCATTCCCGAACAGGCCGTGGAGGTCAGAGGGCGGCAGGGCTCGAGTCGCAGAGGCTGCCGTTGAAATCCTGAGGTGAGAGGCAGCGGGGTGCAGCTTCTGTGCGAAGAGGGAGATGTAAGGCACGGCCGTACCCGACAGACCCAGGCAGCGTGTTGGTGTGGGCGGCGGCCCAGGCCTTATTGAGCTGAGGCCTTCATGTGACGCCCTGGGCGAAATCGTACTGGTGATACTTGAACTGTGTGCCTGGTTGGTTCAGAGAGTGAAGAGCAGCGAGCTGGGGCCGCCATCATGCCCCAAAGCCAAGCGGGAAGACCAGGGATTTATGCCTACACACATAAACGCCAGGACAGACTTTAATTCAGTCGGTTGCGGATAAGATCCGAGCTGGGTCTCTTAGCCTAGGCCGAAGGCTACGACGCTGCGACAGGCACATATCCCGCACAACGCTCTGTCCCCTGTCTCAGGCCTTGACTAGGCTGAGTTTCAATATATCAGAGTCGCCTGGTTCTTTCTACTCGAGGCCCGCCCGCGCAGGCAGTGCCATCTGGGACACTATTGGAGGCATTATTCTGCGAGACCAGATTTCCTTTATCGGCCCTAGTGCATTGTGCTCATTGGTCTCTGTCTGATAGCCTGAGACTTGGGTGTGATCCAGTGTGTACATTGTGTGCTACCCCTACGCCGGTGCACGGGTTGCGTCGGAGGGGGACCGGGCTGCACCCGCTCACCTCGGCTGCGCATTTCTCGAGTCTGGCGTAGCAGTTGTCGTTAGCATGGGTAAACACGACACTAAACAAGCCAAACTTTCTTTTGAGCACAAAAGACTCACCTGGCACAAAGATGATGAGGCGGACACGGATAAAGAATCCAGCACAAAAGAAGGTGCTGAAGGCGGCAGTGATGACTTCCGCACCCTGCTACTTGACATGAAAGCCAGTCTAAAGACCATTGATCACAAACTAGACATGCTAAACACGAGGCTGGACCAGGTTAAGGGGCAAGTAGACTCCCACGAGGAACGCCTAGACGTACTGGATAATCGCACTACTGAGTACCACGAATTCCAGGTAGAGCCTAAGGAACAATTGCTCAATATGGACAGAGTGCTTAATATTATCAAGGCCAAGAATGAAGATTTAGAGGCCCACTCTAGCCGCAACAATCTACGCATCACGGGCATCCCAGAAACAACAGAGATCGTGAAGATGGAAACGTACGTGGAGGATTTGATGCACGAATTATTCGACCCGGACCTGTCAACACTCTTCATAGTTGAAAGAGCCCACCGTACTCTGGGACCCAGACCCCCAGTGGGAGCCACGCCGATACCAATATTAGCACGTATATTGAATTACCGGCATCGTGAGGCTATTCTCAGGCTGGCCAGAGTGAGAGGAAACATCAACCATAAGGGCAATAACATTTCCATATACCCAGACTTTACCCCAGCAGTCCAACCAGCCAGGTGAGAATTTGTGCCAGTCTAAAGGTTGTTACATCAGGCAGAGATACCATATGCTCTGCTATACCCGGCCAAATTAAAGATTAATCATGAGGGGTCGATTCACCACTTCGCGGACGCCAAATCTGCATTGAAATTCGCTAAACACATCGGAAATCCGAAGAACGCAGCAAAATCGCCCTCCAAAGATACCCTTGAATCTAGACTCAGTGATAATGACTGATTTGATATGAGTTGTACTGCCAAGTATTATTTAACTTAACTGTGTTGCAAAGTCTAGCGCTCAATTCGATCTTAATGTAATATTGTTGTTGCAGACTACCTCCGCCTCTTAAACAATACATTTGAAGGGCGACGGCGTCGCTCTCCCTTGTTAAGTGCGGCCACCCTGCCACCAGGCGGGGCTGAATGCAGGTTAAAACATGCCCCTAGGGAGATCTCCCAGTGCTAGTCCCCTGGCACAAGTCCGGGACTTAATTCACAGTTTGTATGTAGGGGTGGGCTTCTATACTCAACCTAATTGGGGGATGGAGTGGGTGGGGGAGGGAATGGGAAGATAATAAGGTTAGACAGGACAGTTCTAGTGCAAATCAGTTAAACAGTAGAAGCAGCAAACTGCGTCATAGTCAAAGCCATCCTTATGTTGTCAGTTCATGGTCACACCTGCGTGTAGCAAGCTCAAACAATTTGTATGTGCTCATAGAAAAACCCAAGCCTAGCCACTCATCTAATAAAAAAACAACAAAGGCACTCTGAGATGACAGCTTACAATTTCCTCACATGGAACATCAGGGGGTTAAATAACTTTCGTGAAGCCCGACTTGTTCAATCATATTTAGTTAGGCACGACATTGAGATTTGTTTCTTTCAAGAAATGCATTTGCACAGCACGTCGCACACCAGGTTACACAACAGACGCTGGGAAGCTATTTATTCCTCCATCTATTCCAATTATGCCAGAGGGGTGTCTATAATGATTAGGCATGGTATGAACTGGAAGACAACTACGTCACTGTTGACCCAGAAGGTAGATAGGTGGTCTTAGGTGGAAAACTTGGCGAGGTGTATGTCACCCTGGTGGCGATATATGGTCCGAATGTGGACAAGCCTGATTTCTTCCAAGACGTCTGGGCCAAAACGATAGGCTACGATACCACAATGTGGGGAGGTGACTTCAACGCATTAGTAGATGATTCCATGCATAGGAAGGGAGGATCCCGCAAGCTGCATCCAAGATCCAGTGCAGCTATAAATGACATCATCACTGAGGGTGGGTTGATAGATATATGGAGGAAATGGTATCCTACACTGCACAAAGGAACTTGCATCACAGCTCAATACAACTCTTGGTCTCGACCAAAATTTCTGGCTGATCACCCCAGATGTAGCAGCCTTGACCACAACTATAAAACATCTACCTAGGACACTATCTGATCATGCCCCAATCCAGCTAAAATTGACTATACCAGACGGCCCGCCAAAATGGATCTGCTGGAGACTACCACCTCACGTCTTCACAGACACCCTATTTACAGTAGAGATCAGAGGAGACATAACAGAATATTTTTCCAAAGGTTGGGTGACATAAGAGCCAAAATATCAGAATACGAAGAGGAAGCCGACAGGGAAGTGAAATTCCTAGGGAAATACGCTCAAGCACGCGGATACGGTGAGGGCGATTGACCAGGCAGAATGCTGGCCAATACCTTATGCACGCCTAACACTGAACTATTTATCACAGAAATCCTAGACGATAATCGTGAGCTGGTTAGAAATCCATTGGGAATATTGGAACAATTTACAAAACATTACTCCGCACTTTACAAATCCTCCTCCCAGATGACTCCCGAGGAATTTCAGTCATATTTAGACTCCCTTGAACTGCTGTGGTTGGGCAGAGGCCACAGAGCCTACTTGGACGAGCCCTTCACGGTGGAGGATATCACTCAGGTAACAAACAGCCTTCCCTCAGGCAAGGCGCCGGGCTCAGACGGGCTAACAGCTGCATTCTATAAGACATACGTCGACTTGCTAGCGCCCCAGCTCTTGACATTATATGAAGAGGCACAGGAGCTGGGGATATTTCCGCCCACAATGAGAGAAGCTATAATATTATCATTTTTAAAACCTGGGAAGTCTCCCAATGACAGAGATTCATATCGTCCCCTCTCATTGTTAAATCTTGACACAAAAATGTATGCTAAACTGTTGGCCAACCGGTTACAACCATTGTTGCCCTTGATTGCTAGACCAGACCAATCCGCTTTTTTCCGGGCAGGTCTACATCACATAATCTTCGTACCTTTTCACGATACTTCATTATTTAAATCCTCAATTCCCAGCATTAGCGGCGCTCCCCGATGCCATGTAGGCCTTCGATTCACTCGAATGGGAGTATTTATTCACTATACTTACAAGACTGGGATTCATCCCAACATTCATATGTCAGCTAAAACTACTCTATTCCTCACCTATTGCAAGACTTAGGTTAAATGGACTGATCTTGCCCCCATTGTCCATCACCCGGGGTTCGAGACAGGGCTGTCCCCTATCCCCTTTACTTTTTGCGATTGCCATGGAACTGCTAGCTGCGGCGCTCCGACAACATCATGCGGCAAGAGGTTTTGGATTTACCACATGTGGCATCATTGTTTCGTTATATGCGGATGGCATTACCCTATATATTAACAACCCCGCGGAAAACCTCAATCCAGTGTTATGCGAGATCCTAAAATTGGGGATGATATCTGGCCTTCAGATCAATTGGTCAAAATCAGTTCTGTTTCCATTAACTACAAGCACCTTGCCCTATCCATTAGATTATCCTCTCCAATGGGCTACAGGGCCGATGTGCTATTTAGGTATTTGGCTTTGCCAAACTACACAAGAACTCTGGAATGAGAACTACGGCAGAGCAGTGACTTGGCTACAGAACAAAATTAAGATCTGGTCCCGACTCCCGCTATCTCTGGCGGGATGTATAGCTATTGCTAAAATGATTGTCCTCCCCAAGTTTCTATATTTATTCATAAATCTCCCCCTCCCACTCATGTAAGCTTTCTTTAAAACTATGCGATCTTTGATGGTATCCCTGGTGTGGGCAGGTAAACAAGCCAGAGTATCATGGGAACTCCTGACCCTCCCCTTGAGTCAGGGCGGACTGGGCGTGCCAGACATCCAGCTCTATGCATACTGTGCACAAGCTCAATTTTTACACCACTGGATACATCCCATACCCTTTCAACCGCACGTGGCTGTCGAGGCAGATAGAACAGCTCCAATTCCACTCCCGGTTGCGTTGTTTCAGCCATACAAGCGTCCCGGGATGAAATTGACACGGTCGAGATGCTAAGCTGGAGCTGAGAAGGGCTGCGGAAAAGAGCCAATTTGGATGTTCTATATACCTCCTTTAATTTGCTGGTGCATAACCCCAGATGTCACCGCTGGAGGATAAAGGGAATGTAATGTTGGCCAACGCGTTGGGTATGAACAAATTCGCAGACCTCTACCCAGAGGGCACATTCCGATCTCCCCCTGACGCAGAACAGGGTGCAGTATTCACTTTCTCTGGGTTGTTTTTGTATTACCGAGTACGGGCAACTTGCCGCAAACAAGGTGCACTTGATCTGGTGGATAATCCCCACCACGGAGTGCCAGTCTGACTTGGACTTGCACGTTTGCCGCTGATACATGGTTATCACACCACGTGTTTTATCAACATCTATCTATTGTCCATTGGATTTTTCAAGTGACTAATTTTCCTGCATGGATTATTTTTTCAAGCGCTAAACAGGTAGGCAACACGCTTGTGGTGTTGGCTTTTGTGGCCTTTATGAATCTACACAATTTTTCTTTTTTTCTTGGATTATTATTTTATGGAATCTGTATTGTTCTTTTTCAGATGCCAGCAATTGACATATGCATTGGATAGTGCCCTTAGCTAAGGTGCACTTTTGTGATTGTGTCTGACGTTTTACAATCATACTGGTACGTCTCTTTACATACTTGCTTGTTAATATACACTATGGTTACTTTTTTCTATTCTCTTGGTTCGGTGTATTCCTTTTTTCTTTTGGAGTCACATGGGTTGAGTGTTCGTTTTTGGTTCAGACTATAGGCAGGCCAGGCTGATAGGTTTCTGGTATGAATTTGTATTTCTTCTTTTTTCACTTTCTAATGCTGCTTTTTCTGTATTTGACACAACTTGGGGCAATATTTGTCTTTTTGTTATTATTATGGCAAAGGAATATTTATGTGGCATTACAAGCATGTAAAGATATGTATCTTTTCTGTGCTTTCTCAAATGTTAGACCCTCCACGACAGTCCTGTTTCAATATTAATATGTTATTTCAATGAGCTTTTTCAGGATTACTGTCTTTGTAATATTTGGATATTCAGTGTCTCTTGTACATTACATTCATTCTGAAAACGACTCTGTTTGGTTCAAATGATTTGCATTTTCAGAATTTATAAAAATTGGGATGTTTTTTCCTCTGGTCTTCACCAACCAATTAACACCAGTGGCCTTAGTTGTATATAGATGTATATACTGTATTGAACTGTCACGGATTCTCTTTTTGTACATAGATGTCTGTGTATATATATGTGCACTCAGTCTTGTATAGTTTGTTTTCAATGTGTATGTATTTTATTTTTTAACTTACATCCCTGAAGAAGTCCTATGTTAAAAAGGACGAAATGCGTTGGCTGATGGTTTTTATGAACAGAACAAACCTCAATAAAGAAGAGATTAACATATGTATTGCATTGACAGACGTTTTACATCTAATTGTGATATCTTGATGCCTTTTTTCTAACTTGTACATATGTCTGTTTGTCAGTGGTGCAGCTCCGATTCTGCTTTGTGGTAATTAGAAGCATGCCTTGCTTATTTCATATGAAAGGAGCACCTCACCATGAATGAGTCCAAAACAGTCACTGGATAAAAAACATAACAAGGCAGTGATGAATAACATGCACAATACATTATTCGTATCTCACTCTAAAATTCATCTTGAAGAGTCCCCTTCTAAAAATTGTAGTGTCTGCATAAGCACAAGGCGCTGTGGTTCCTCCCGATAGATTTCCGCCAACGCGTGCAAAGCCGTCACCTGAAAATTTACACGCACAAATCGATTTCCAGGAAAATTATGGTGTCCTCTTCAGGATATGGTAAGATGCACCTCATTCTCCAATATCTCACAGATAATCATAATCCCTTGGCTGAATAGGTCCCCCGAAGGGATCTGCAATACACCCCGGCTCAGACACACTTACCCGTCCAGTCCTCCTGGAGCCCCTCCTTTGTCTCTAACCGTTCTCCCCGCTGCCCTGTTCTGTGACCAACCACAGTCCCTGCTTTCCCCATCTCCACTCCCTGCTACCCTCTCCTCCTGCGTCCAACCCTATTCTTGTAAACCTGCTCCCTGCAGCCCTCTTCTCTGACAGCAGAGTAGAGACTTGTAGTTGCAGACTGCCGAAGAAGTAGATGTAAGCAGTCCCGGACTGATCCTACCGGGCATCAGGCGTTTCTCTGGGAGGCTGGATAGGTGGGGCCGGTTTTGGTGTTGGGGGCCAGTTTTTGAATGTGGGAGCCAAGCTGACCGCTACTGTGTATATAGTCAGGGCAGGCTGCAGCCACTGCAAGCAGGAACAAACAGCCTGGGCCATGGCCAGTGCTTAATTTGAGCTGGTGGTTTCCGGTGCTCGGCACCAACACTTAATTGTCAACACCGGTGCTTGTGACAGTCTGCCACAAGGTGGCGCTGTCTTGATACTTTAGAGACGACCACTAAATGACTATTACCTGCTGCTCAAGCCGTTCTTATAGCTTTGGGAGCCTTATATAGTCAGAATTGTCACACTTGGAGTGTGGGGGTTAGTAGTTGTGTTGGTGGGAGGCAAGCAGCAGCGACCTCCTGACGAGAGCCCTGGCACGTATTTATTTACAAATTAAGCACTGGCTACAGCGCAAGGCAGATTCCTGGCTGGGGCTCCTTTTAAGGCTCGGTACGATGTGGGGAGGCCTAGCTACCAGTGCCTGGACTGCACTGATCAGGCTAGTTTGCCGCTCTCGAGTGCTATGTGCAGTATGGGGACTGTTCTGTCTAAAGAGCTGCTTTTAATTCCCAGTAGGGTCCGGGATGTAGGGAGTAAGTCAATATTGTTGGATATTGCGCCTCCTAATCCCCCGTCCATGCAGCGAAGGCTGTGAGTACAGTGTCAGGGGATGTGAAGGCTTTATTGGAATTCTTTGCTTATTACTTGTGACCTCTGTGGTAACTGAACCCGAAAGGTGGCTGATATACCCGAACACCACGCTGGCTGCCGGGGTGTCATCAGTTTTCAGGCGACTGTTGGAAGCGTTCAAATGTATCCTTTACGTCCATGTCACCATCCCACACCCCATCCTCCTGCCTCACTCTTATCATCGCCTTCACAAGACCTGTCCGGAACGGCTCATTTTACAGAACTAGTGTTGGCCGTTTTCTCTCCTGTCCTTGCCGGTGTCCCCACTGGCTGGTGGCCATGTTTTCTGAAACACTCGGGGGGATATTCACAAGAACGTGCGATAAACATCGCCAAAATAGGCTAACGCAATTTTTCATATCGCCGTCTATAGCGGGAAAATAACTCTGTGTTAACGTCGTATTCCCAACACGGCGGTAACATGTGATAGTCTCCCGACAACGCGTCAAATGTCCGCGATAAAATTACCTGGACGGCGATAAAAATCTAAACCCGAACGTGAAAAAAGTTGCGATGTGCCCAACTGCGATAAAAAATTCAGCGATAAGCAGCACCAGGCCTGCAAGTCACACAAGTCAGGCGTGAAAAACCACTATAAAAGCGGCAAACAAAAACACAACCAAGACACAAACAACCGCGAAGCACCATGGAGGTAAGCGGAGCAAGTACAGAGGACAACCAGAACCCCACAAGCCCCACAGAGGACCAGCCTGGGACCATCATTGGGGAGACGGTGGCAGGATTTGGGGGACCGGACACTGCACAACATGACCTGACCCAACAGCAACAGGGTGAGTAACGACCAGGGACTGGGTGGACGGGGGGAGATGGTCACAGTGGTACACATGCACAATTAAGTATAGCACATCTGCGGACAAACCATGCCCAAGAGTCACAACTCCGAACAAGAGACCAATTTTCCCAAATCCGCAACATCTCAGCACTGTATAAGCACAGAAGTGAAAGGCAGACAGCCTGAAAGGGATAAGGGCCAGCCAAATCAGAGCTGAAGGGGCAACTCACCCACATTGCAGCACACACACATAAGAATCAGAGCACCTCAACATTGACAACAATGTGGTACAAACTGCAACATCCACACAACAGAACAGAGGACACAACTGCTGCCGCTTGTGTGTAGAAAATGGCCATTCGCATGTGGCATAGCAGGAAACTGTGAGATGATAATGTACAAGTACACCCTCACATCCCTGATGGTGTAGAAATGTCAACTGTCCCGCATCAAATTGGCATCTCCTCACAAACAGTCACAATGTACATTGTCATGCAGTCTGCATGTAAACTTGTACAATGCGTGAACATACATGTGAACACAATGTCAATCTGCATCTCCCCTTCACATTGCAGAGGGAGAATCAACACCTCCTGCAGAGCAGACCGTACTCCTCATCAGCGATGATGAAGAGGACCTACACACCATCGACCCGACGCCCTCCAACAGCTCATGGACACCCTCAGCACACCACCCCCAGGAGCAGGGCAGCCCAGCTGCATCGAGGAGAACCCACCCCCTGCACAGACCACACAGCAGGAAGCAACCACAACCACGGCCGTCTCCCAGGATCCCCACGAGCAACACATGGCATTCCCACGCCATGTGTCGCAGGGCCAGAAGGGGATGGCAGAGCAGGTGCGGGTGGGCTGCGACCTCATGGCAGCCAAACTAGATGCCATAGGTGGGTGTCCAAGTCCCATCGGGGACCACCTACAGGCCCTAATGGACACCCACAGTCCGCTCCATGGTCTCTAACAATCCATGGCTGACATCGCCGGAGTCATGACTCATAGACAAGAACAACTGTCTAGTCAGAGTGGCTCCAGCGATCTCAGCCGTGAGTTGGCCAACATGGGGAGGAACATGGAGAACATGGAGTGGATGTAGGTGGGAAGAATGGCTGCCACAGCTGCACACCAGCGAGATGTAGCAGGGATCTACCATGCCCTGCAGATCCTCATCATGGCAGTGCGGCCACAAGGCCTGGCGCAGATGAATGTTGCTGCCACTACTCCCTCCACATCACCGCCCCCTGATGTGTCAGTGCCTCACAGTGCGGCTGACAATCCACCTCCGGCCCCTGATGTGTCACTGCCACACAGTGCCGCAGACAAAACACCACCACCCACATGTGAGGCACATCACACATAGGAGAATGATGCTGAGGATGAATCTGCCGTTGGGCTAAGTAGGAAGCGGTAGCATTCATCTCCGCCATATGGCCTCTTTCTGCTTGGTTCTGCCCTCTGCATCATGCCCAGGAATAACACCCTCCACTGTCCCCCTTAACACACTGCGACACTCACCTTGGCCCCCGACATGTACTTCTACATTTGTTTGGGCAACCAATGACACAGAAATCAGACTGCGGACTGAACTCCCTCTCCTACGATGTACGTTTCCCTCCCCAAAGGACCCTTGCTGGCCCTCCACGGGGCAACAATGTAAAGTAGCGTGTGCATGGCCAGGTACTGGTCCACCTTCACCACTCCACCGAATGTGATTAAGACATTAAAATTCACACAGATGAGTCATGTCCATGATCAAGCAAGTATGAAAGTATGGATGTATGTAGGGGCAGTGATTCCTGGGAACTGATTTCAATGTGCATGTATATCCGTGACCCAGATAGGCAGTGAGATGACTGGGAATGTGTGAACAAGCTGGGGCCTCATTGCTCCAAAACAACAATCTCGCTATTTCCAAACTTAGCCCCACGTCAATGCATGAAATGGGGCTGTGTGTCACAAAGGCAAAGTCAAAGTTATGTGGAAGCCACAGCTCGGAGCAATGATTGGTTTGAGTGTGGAGCGCTTGGACTCCTGGGATGGTCGGTGCGTAAGTGTGAAGGTCATACCATGCAAGTGAACTATGAGCAAGGACTCCTGTGTGTGGGGTGTGTATACGTTGGTCTCTGCTTAGCGCTGTGCGTAGTGTGGGAGCCGTCAGCAGCTGCCATGGTATCGCTCAGGGGGTGCCGGGCGCATGCATTCCCAAGGTCGGAGGTGCAGATGTGCAACCGCCTTATAGTTCAGACAGAGGGGCTGTCATCCACAATGTTAGTTTGTCATCTGCTTGCATTCTGGAAATGTGATGGGGATTGGGTGGGGGGGATGTCACTGCTTCGCCTTCCGGCATGGTTGAACCCTTACCAGCCATGTACGTGCCCTCACGATCAGTATTACATGCTCTGATGTAGCAATGTTGTTTTGCTGCAGCCTGACAGTGATGGGTGCAGGTAGCTGTGAGGAGGCGGTTGGCCACTCAACTTGCACCTATTAGCTGGCACTGATCACTACTCTTGATGGATGACGTCCGTGTACACATGTGACCTGTACATGGCACATTTGACCTGGGGACACCTTGGTGTGTTCCACGCAAGGTGGACCTGCTGGCTTCTAGGCTGGTGTGCATCTCCCAATGTTGCTGAGGTGGCCACTGTGCCCACATCCCCTTACTGCCACGTTGTCCATGTTGTGGGAGTCGACACACAGGGTGTATATTTGCATCAGGCAGGTACATCTCTGACCACAAATGGCACCCTGTTGTCTTTTCCTGAACACCAATGACTGCCTTCATGTCATGTTCATGTACACGTGGGACACTGATGAGTGGCATGACGTACTACATGTGACACCCTGATATGGCATATCGAATACGTGATGCCTTAAACAGCCTCTCGTTACAGAGATGACATACACACCATCTCTTCTTGCAACACATGCGAATGTTAGCACTCAATGTTGCACTTACACCCGTCAGAGTAATGTGCTAATGCAGAGGACTGACATGCACACAGGGAATGTGTGTTGCTAAGATTTTATTTGCACATGCTGGTCATGTGGTCATCTTGTACTGTGCCATGATTGCTGTGGACAGTCACAATGTGACGTGCTCATGCGAAGAAATTGTTGATGATTGTGTTCCTTCGGGCTATTCCTGCTGCGGCTGCAGTGGGGTGTGGTCCACCTGCATCATCTTCCTCATCATCGTCCGGTGCTTCTGGGACTTGGAGCTATGGGGCATTGGTGCGTACGCATATGTTGTGCAATACACAGCATGCAGTGATCATCTTGCACACTATTTCTGGGCTGTACAAGAGTCTTCCACCGGTGATGTCCAGGCACCTGAAACGTGATTTCAACACGCCAAATGTGCGTTCAACAATGCCCCTGGTGCGTTTGTGGGCCACATTGTACTGCCTCTGGGCTGGGGTGTTCGGGTTTCGGAGGGGTGTCATCATCCACGGGCAGAGTGCATATCCTTGATCACCTGTGAGAGGTAAGTGAGATTAGTGTTAACTGGTGGTTCTGCATGCTGTGTTGGCAGACATACAGGTTTCGTGGTGTGTGATTTGTGCGACCTTGGGATTCATGTTAGCCATGTATTGCTGCTGGCAAATGTGGTAGGACAATGTGTATTACGTAGCCTCACAGCTGCTCCTCCCTCCCACCGAGCCTATTTACTTGTGTGTGCTGCGCGGTTGCATCACTTGCACTCCTACGGCACACCATTGTCATGCCTGTCTGCGCATGTCCGCAGGACTGACAGCAAGACTGTAATGTTGGCCGTTGAAGGTGGGCAGCCACGTGTGTGTAGGCCTATGGTAAGGATAGGACGGACACAGATGTGGAGTTCTGGCCTGGCTAAACTCGCGCTGATATTGAGGCTAGGCCTTCGGTTCAGGCTGCGGCAATGTAGATACACACACAACAGTTGGCATGTATGAGCCGAGACCCCGAGCGGTCTCGCGCTCCTTTATTAATCCATTCGGGCGAGGCCGCCCTCCTGGTGCATGCTACATTGCAACATTGTCGATTACAGGCCAGGTGGCACAGACACTACTACGGAGACACATGCCATAGTCACTTTTGTGGCCAGGCCGGAACTGAACCACGCCCAGAGCCCAGAACTGAACCACGCCCAGAGCCCCGGGCCATTTCTCCGCACTCCTCACACGCGTGCGCCGCCGTGGCGGCGCTGGGATGTTGTGCGCTTTGGAGTACGTCTCCAGACGATCTACCCAGGCTTACCGGCGGCCTGCCTGGGACAGGGGTGGCCCTGTGACTGTGAAGGGCTCCAGTGGCGTTACCGAGGACATGCTGTTGGCTACTGGAGGCGGACTTGTGGGGTAGCCCCTCGGGACAATGACTTGCGGTGCACTGAGTTCGGCCCACCAGAAGAGCTGAGCGGGTGTGCAGCCTGCGATGATGCAGCAGGCCTGGTGGCTGGACGGTGACTTGTGGTGCACTGAGTTAGTGGCACCTGAGGCCCTGCGTCTGGCATGGGCCAACCGCCACGTGGCGATGACTTGCGGTGCACTGAGGTGGGCCCACCGTAAGAGCTGAGTGGGTGTGCATCATGCTATAATGCTGGAGGCTGGACGGTGACTTGTGGTGCACTGAGTTCGGCCCACCGGAAGAGCTGAGCAGGAGTGCAGCCTGCGATGATGCAGCAGGCCTGGAGGGGCAGACTGGAAAGGATGTGTCTGTTACTTGCTGTACCGCAATGTGGTCAGAAGGCAGCAGTAGCCATCTTGCAACTCCGCAGTGCGGTGCTGCTGGGTGCGCTGGAGGCCTGTTGCGCAGAATCCAGCGATCGGCTGAGGAGGCTGCCAAGCTCGCGGAGCCCGGCCTTGGAGATTGCACCGGCACATGGTGGGCCCTCTTGGAGAGACGCCGGTGGCGGCAGGTGAGCAGTGAGGCCTGGGTGTGCAGGGGCGGGCATTCACCGCTGGGCGCAGGTCGGGTCTGGGGATCAGCGGGCTGGGGTGCGGCAGGCGCACAGGATCGCGCAGGCACCACCGGTCACGACGGCGGCCTCATGGCAGGGTGAGGGACGCCTATAAATAACTGAAGTGTAGTGAAGGGTCCTAGGGATATTTATAGACCAAACACGGATTACTTCCCCAGTCAATACTTACAATACAAAAACCTAATCCGGTGCTCTTCTAAAACAGGCTCCTATCTGGGGAGAGGACTCAGAACATATACAACAAGAGGAGTACTACAAAAGGAAAGTCCACAGAATGAAGAGACCCTTAGGAAAAGATCGGATTCCCATCACTCACCGAAGTGATCAGTATCATCATCTGGGTATCCTTCCTACCATCCACTGTACCTCTTGATCATAGAGGAACAACTAGTGGATTGTATCTCAAATGGGTCATGTAGGAAGAACAGAAAGAAGAGAGAAAAACTCTCAAACAGCACATAGATGTGATCATAGACAATATGTGGGAGTGATGGGCGCAGTGCAATGGTGTGAAAGTGAGTTTAAGAAAGGATTTACAGGAGAGAAAAAGCTTTTATTTGGATATCTCTTGTAATCCTTATTAAAAACAGTGCAAAAGCAGCTTTCAAATATAACTGCTTATGAGTAAGGTCGACATGTTTCAGCCTTCTGGACTCGTAGTCCTCGGCTTTCTTCAGGACCTGTCTATAATGGGCGTTGCTACTGCATTAAAAATAAAGTGAAAAAACAGTGAAAACACAGAAAAGAAGGTTGGAATCAATACAACCTTTTGTACCAAATTCGAATCCTCCGTATCGACGGGATGCAGATGGCACCTGTAAAAAGACATACATTGTAGTACTCAGAAATTAAATAGAAATGAACGGAGTCCCCAAAATTCCAGAATGGTGATCTATACTATGGAGCACAAATGTCAACCACAGTCAACTATATAAGTATAGTATAGCAAAACCAATTCCAATATTTTTGCTCACTCGTCTCGTACGAGGACTGGACCTTACCTCGCCTGGTAACAACTCAGGTCAAAGAGGCCCGCTCTAGGAAAAAACAAGGGAAGGGGGAAAAAAAGGTAAAGCTCCCAACATAAAGTGACAGCTCTTACCACTTGTACCCTCACACGTATCACCCTTTGTGTTCCTACATCTCTCCTTAATCATGATTGGCATCAGAGGTACTTTGGAGGCTACTAAATGAACTGTACACCAGAGGCTAAGAAACTTGCTACTTATCCTGTAAGGACCGGAATCATAACGCCTCCAAATGGAGTGCTTAGTTCAATATTTATGCTGTGAAGTGCGGTTTGAAAATCAATGCATATTCTGTTGACATGTCTACACATATACAAATAATAGTGTTGCTGTATCATCCTACAACAAACAACTACTTATGATGTTATTAAAACAGTCTAATAAACTCGACCCGTTGAAACCGAGTGAGCGCCACTATTCTCAAGTTGCTGAGCATATTGTGAATATTAGAGAACATAAAAGAGAAAATGAAGATAGCACTGCCCGCTCAATATCAAATCAGGCAGGCATATCGACGCGCTCTATTGGAGAGGAAGACATCGCATATCACTCGCAAAGCAGGGTGAGGGACGCCACCCTGGCAGACACGCCACTGCAGGCGATGACGAGATGTGCGCCGGGTGGCGTGGGACGTAGCCACCTCGTCGCCGGTGTGACTTTGCCCGTTGTAGGTGGTCGGCCACGTGTGCGTAGGCCTATGGTCAGGATATGGCGGACACAGAGCCACACGCAGTAGTTACTTCGGTGGCCGTCCCGGAAGTGAACCACTCCCTGAGTCCCAGCCTATTTAGTCACTCCCCTACGCTGGACTGGCGTGCACCGGCCCTGCCCACTACGCTTATGCTTACAGGGGGGCCGACATGGCTACTTGTCCAAGGTGTTCCCCACTGCCTGTGATGACATGGTGGCGTCCACTGTCCACGACACTACAGACTCCAGCAGTATGTGTCCACATGGACATGTCTGTGCTCTGCATACTCAAGACTGTCCAGCACATCACCGCCACACTTGGCATTGTGTACATTGTTATTCATAGGTCCATTGCCTCCTTCGCACAATCGTAGTTCCCACCTCTCCCCACATTCTGCAAATGTGTGGCAGAGGGGCTATGCCTTAGTGTATGGTTTGTCCACATTTCTGGCCCCTCTTACCACGGTTACTTGTGTTGTCGTGTCTGGCAGGTGTGCATGTTGGTTGGCATGTTGAATGTGATTTTGTTACGTGTCCATTCCCACAGTTGTGCGTTGTGTGATTGTGGAATTGAGGTGTGTGGTGTGTTCCGTTAGTACTTACCAACGAGCAGTCCATTTCCATAGGTGCCATCCTGAAAGCGCTGGTTGATGATGGATTGTCGGAAGATGTATGAATCATGCACACTGCCTGGGTAGTTGGCGACGACATTGGTGAACAGTCCCCGGTGGTCCACTATTGCCTGCACATTGATGGAATGCGTGTGCTTCCTGTTCCGGTAATTGTGTGCAGTGTCTGCAGGGGGCACAAGTAGGACATGTGTGCAGTCGATTGCCCCCAACATGTGCGGGAATCCAGCTATGGCGTAGAAGCCTTGCTTGGTCTCCAGCTGTTCCTGCGCAGTGTGGGGGAAGTGAAGGTGCTGGGGTATGAAACTGATGATGGCATCCAGGACAGGTGTGATGGCCTTTGATAGAGCTGGCTGTGAGACTCCTCCGACTCTGGCAGTTGTTGGTTGGAAGGTGCCAGAGGCCATCAGGTGCAGCACAGCCAGCAGCTTTGTCTGCGGAGGGATGTTGGTTGTCCGCTGTGTTGGTACCGTCAGCCTGTGGGCAATGTGGGTCATGATGCGGAGGATGGTTGTCCTTTTGAGCCTGTAGTGGGCAATGACATCCTCTGGCATTAAGTCTGTGAGGCTGATGCGTTTTCGGAAGGTCTGCTGTCTTGTTCTGCGCTGCCTTGGTGGTGGTCCGGGGGGGGGGTGGTCCTGGGGGTGGGGGTGGTCCTGGGGATGGTGGCGGTGGGTGTTGTGGCCCTCTTGGGTCTCCAAGCTGCATGATTAGTAGCTCCACGGCATCTGTTGGTCTTCAGATGTGGCTCTGGCCTGGGCTCCCTTTGTACTGCATGTTTTCGTCCTACTTAAGACCAGTAAAAAGAAGGTGTTAAGTCCCTGCTGCTAACGCGCCTTATCGCCTTTTTTTGTCCAGCATCACAGATGTGGCTGGTCGTTGAGAATATCGCGAAGTGGTGTTTTCGTGTGTTTTTGCACGGGAACGCCTACTCTGCATATCATTAGCGTTAATTGTCACTCTCATCCGTGGCGATGTGTTTTGCGGCAGCTATCGCAGGAAAACTGGCGATGTTGGCAGTTTGCACCAGCTTGTGAATGGGGCGATAAGTCTATCGCCACTTTTGCGGCGCTAAAGTGCCGATAAATCGGCGATGTCTCCTTGAGAATATGCCCCTCGGACTTCTGTCACCAGCATTAATATCTTTCATGATCGAGGACTCCACCAACGAGAGTCACCTCTCACCTACTCTCTTTGATTTGGGACCAGTGGGACTTCTGCACAGACTTCTTATTTCCTTAAACGCAAACTACTTTTTAAACACTGGATTTAAAACAAAGATGTTCACTTGACATAATTCATGAAACCTGTTTACTTAATGTATGTCTCTCCCTTATTTTTCAGAACCTGATTTTATGACGTAACTGGAGTTAATTCAGTGAAATACTGGGCAGCCTATATTAGAGTGCTTAGACTTAATTATGTACCAAGCTCCAGACCTACACTTTATTGCCTCTCTTCCCTGTGACTTACAGCAGTAAATAAATAATAGTAAGGCATATAAATATGTCTGAGGATAATATAAGGGAAGAGGATGTGGAACCTAGCAGCTAAAACGCTGTGGCAGAGCACCATCTGCTGGCCTGCTGAGCACCCCAGCATGGTGTGGGGGGCTGGCTGACAAGCCTAACTGTGACATAGGTGCAGCGAGCGCCAAGATACACACGCAGACACATGGTATAAGTCAGAACGCCATTTAAGCGACTCTGGCCATGGGTGCAATTTACGGCCCGGGGAGGGAGCTCCTTCATATAATCACTCATTGATATGGGACATTTATTTTTGAGGGAGCTAGCTGCCACCAGTGGTAATATCAAGCACCCCACAAACTTCAAGGTGCAGCACCTAGAAACATAGGGGCAGATTTACAAGCCCCTTGCGCCACTTTTGCGACACTTTTGTGTTAAAAATGACGCAAAAGTGGCGCAAGGGCCTTGTAAATAAGCCCCATAAGGGCTTATTTGCAAGCCCCTTGCGCCGCCGATGCGTCACTTTTAAAATGGGAAAAAGTGACGCACCGGCGGCGCAAGGGACTTGTAAATAAGCCCCATAGGGAGGAAGCAGAAGGGGAGGTCTCGTTGGGAGAGTTGCGCGCGCTGTTCTAAATGAAACCTCAAGGAACTTAAAATATACATTTTGACCGTGGACCTAGATCTGCCCTTGAACCTAGAGCTGCTACAAGAGGACCACAGAAAAATATTGGATATGGGGCCAAATGATCAAGAACGGGCGATAACATTATCGCCGCTTTAGCGGCAGGAAACTGCCGCTAAAGCGGCGATAAGGGGCCAATAGTAGCCCAGGTTCTGGTGTGAAGGACATCAAACCTGGGCTTCTATTGGAAATCTATACGGCATATTATCAAGCCCCTTATCGCCGCTTTAGCAGCAGTTTCCTGATGCTAAAGCGGCGATAATGTTATCGCCGTTCTTGATAATATGGCCCTCAGTGCTTAAAGTGGAGACCGCAGGAGCTGACCTGGACTCAGCGACTGAATACCTTTAAGCAGATAGCTGCCACAAACATGAAGATAAAAGGTCTGGAGCTTAGAGACAAGGACCAGGAGGGGCTGGCCAGGCATAAGAACATAAGAGTGAATGGCCTACCTGAGAACCTTGGGGACACCTCCATGCATTCCTTTTTGGATGGCTGCTTGGAAGAAGTGTTTGCGCCAGAGGACCCTCCAAATTCTATGTGCTGGAACGGGAGCACTGGGTTCCATAGTGCCCTCCCAGGCCTCGGGGCCCCCATGTAGGAAGTGTGCCTTAAGGGCCCCTTTACTCTGGCTAACATGACAGTCTGAATTTATCAGGACTAAATGATTCAAGTCCAGAAGCAAAGGGCTGGAGTTGCAATGTGTCCTGATTTATGCTGCCAAGCTCCAGGTACAGATGGGCTGTCGCTCTCATTTCTTTATTTAAACACTGGCCGAAAAGCCCTGGATGGTGATCCGGAGTTCTGGAGGGGATGAGAGGTGGGAGTATAGGATGTGTCCTCCCTTCTACAATAATCTCCACAGCAAGGTATCCTAAACTGCTATATTCTGCAGCACACGTAGAAAGACGTAAGAACCTTAGAGAAATGTTTTTGTACAATCCTGCCTGTAACGCTGCACCCTTGCACCATGGTATTTTCAGAGGCAGAGTATGGCAACATTCCTTATTTTCACCCTTTACAGCCTTGCAAAGTTTCTTGTTTTACCTATGCCTTTGCCAGTGTAAGTATTACGAGATCATTTGCAGTTAAATCATGTTCACTGTAATCAAACCCAGGGAAGTCGGAAAATTCATGCAAACTTATTCTCTTCAAGGTTACCTTTTGTAGGCTGTTCTAATGCAGAATGGCACTGCAAAGGAGAAGAAAGCTCCTGTTCTGAGATATAACTTATGCAGAGCCAGTTTGCAACTGCATTGGCAACTTGAATTTTAGCAAAAGACTAAGGGACATATTCACAAGGACCTATCGCCGATTTATCGCCACCTTTACGCATCAAAAGTGGAGATAGATTTAACGCCCCATTCACAAGCGTGTGCAAACTGCAGACATCGCCAGTATTCCCGCGATAACTGCCCCAAAATTTATCTCCACGGTGGACACCACCAACTAACCCTAATGAGATGCAGAGTAGGCGTTCCCGTGCAAAAACACACGAAAAAACAACAACACCACTTTCACAAACAACTGCCAGATCTGCGAAGCGAACCAAAAACAGGCGATAAGCCACGGTAGCAGCAGGGATTTAACACCTGCCTTATGCTGGTGTTAAGCAGGACGACTACCTGCAGCACGAAAGGGAGCCCAGCCCAGAGCCACATCGGAAGACCCACAGATGCCATGGAGCCAATGAACATGCAGCTCGGAGACCCAAGAAGGCCACAACACCCACTGCCACCACTCCCAGCCCCCCCCCCGGACAAACACATACCGTGCACGACACAAGAGCCACAAAAAGCGCATGATGTCGCACAATGACAAAAAAAAACACACGTGTGGTCAGAAGAACGAGAAACAGTCACACATCATTGAAGTAACAACCAAAACCATTATTGAAATACAACACAAAACACCAATGCGGAAGACTCCTGTCGGGTCCGTCCGGGACAATCTCGATGTCACAGCCTGGAAAATAAAGCACAAAATCAGAACGTGTGTCATGCGCACATCAAAGGAGCGAGACACAGAGAAACAGAGAATGAAAGAAAGGCAGAAAGAGAGGGAAGGAAAGGAAGGGAGAGAGAGAGAGAGGGAGAGAGGGAAGGAAGGGAGAGAGAGGGAGAGAGGGAAGGAAAGGAAGGGAGAGAGAGAGAGAGGGAGAGAGGAAAGGAAGGGAGAGAGAGGGAGAGAGGGAAGGAAAGGAAGGGAGAGAGAGAGAGAGAGGGAGAGAGGGAAGGAAAGGAAGGGAGAGAGAGAGAGAGAGGGAGAGAGGGAAGGAAAGGAAGGGAGAGAGAGAGAGAGGGAGAGAGGGAAGGAAGGGAATGGAGAGAGAGAGAGAGAGGGAGAGAGGGAAGGAAAGGAAGGGAGAGAGAGAGGGAAGGAAAGGAAGGGAGAGAGGGAGAGACACACCACCGCCCCATGCACCCAGGCCCCACTGTTCACCTGCTGCCACCGGTGTGTCTCCAACCACGTGCCGGGATACACTGCAATCCACCAGGTCTGCAATCTGTAATCGAGGCCAGATTCAATCATGGCAGAGTCCATCACACTGCACACGGCAACAACGCCTGTCCGTCCCTGCGCACGCATGCAGCCGCACCCTACCCCCGCTGTCCTCACTTGCGCACCCCGGGCCCACTGCTCACCTGCCGCCAACGGTGTGTCCACCAGTGGGCACACCACGTGCCCGTGCAAGCTCCAGGCCCGGTCCCACCACCATGGCATGGTCCACATCATGTGGACCCGCACCGCGGCCCAGCAGGTCCCACACATGACGCTGTGTCCTGAGGCATCAATGGCAGAGACCACATCAGTGCACACGTCATCATCGCAGGCTGCACACCCGCTCAGCAATTTCGGTGCCACTAACCCTGTGCAACCCCAGTCAGCGCCACGTGGTGGTAGGCCCGTGATGGGCGCAAGGCTTCGGGTGCCACTAACCCTGTGCAACCCCAGTCAGCGCCACGTGGTGGTAGGCCCGTGATGGGCGCAAGGCTTTGGGTGCCACTAACCCTGTGCAACCCCAGTCAGCGCCACGTGGTGGTAGGCCCGCGACGGGTGCAAGGCTTCGGGTGCCACTAACCCTGTGCAACCCCAGTCAGTTCCACGTGGTGGTAGGCCCGTGACGGGCACAAGGCTTCGGGTGCGACCAACCCTGTGCGCAACAACTCATGGGCCCTTTATGATTGAGAACCGTGGAGCGTCTGTTATCCAGTCACCACCGGCAGTGGGGAATGTGACGTTGTCGGCCCCTTATATTGGCGGGGTCACATGGCCTGTGATGCCTGTACCGGATGGGTGTGGTGTGTGTGCAAACCTGCCCTCAGGGAGTGGCCGTGACATGATGACAACTAGACCAGTGACCTGCATACCACCAGCGTGTACGCCTGCGACATGTAGCTATGTGGGCCCCCCCTCGGAGCGTAAGCGGAGTGGTCTGGCCTTGCGTACGCCGGACCAGCGCAGGGCTTGCAACAATGACTCGGGGGCTCTGGGCGTGGTTCAGTCCATGTTCGGACAAGGAAGTGACTAATGCGTGTGTCCCTGTTGTAGTGTCTACGGCACCCGGAACACAATCGGCAATGTAGCACACTGTGACTGGAATCCCACTAGATGAGCATCATTGATGCAAGGGAAATCACTGTCCCTACATTCATCCACACATTCATACATGAATGATGAAAGACATGACACAGCAGTGCGTTTCTGAATGTTTAATGCACATCCAGTGGAGTTTTGCAGCTGGAGCAGTACAGGGCCATGCCAACCCCACTTCACAATATGGGCCCGTGGAGGGCCAGCCAGAGTCCATCCGGGGATGACAAGTACTGCGGAAGAGGAAGGGTACAGTCCGCAGTCTGGTCACCGTGTCATTGGTCATCAAACAGGATATGGCAGTCCATGTCGCGTTCCAAGGTGAGTGCAGCGGAGTGTATCGGGAGTCAGTGGAAGGTCTTGGGGCCATGTGCGGCACCAAGAAGAAACAGGCCAGGTGGCGGAAATGAATGCCAGTGCCTCCTTCTGATCTCAATCCCATCCACGTCCTCGTCCTCGGATGTGTGCTCTGCCCCACCTGTGGGTGTTGCAGTTCCGGCTGCAGCACTGTGTGCCACTGACACATCAGGGGCCGGAGGTGGATTGTCAGCCGCACTGTGTGGCAGTGACACATCAGGTGCCGGAGTGGAGATGCCTGCTGCACTGGGAGGCACTGACACACCAGGGGGCGGAGATGTGGATGGTGTGGGGGCATTCATCATCGCCACGCCTTGTGGCAGCAATGCCATGATGAGGATCTGCAGGGCATGGTAGATCCCAGCTACATTTCGCTGATGTGCAGCGGTGGCTGCCATCCTTTCCGCCTCCATCCGCACCATGTCCTCCATGAGCCTCCGCATGTGTGCCAGCTCACGGCTGGGATCGCTGGAGCCACTCTGAGTGGACAGGTGTTCTTGTCTCCGAGTCATGACTCCATCGATATCAGCCAGGGCTCGTTGGAGACCATGGAGCGGGCCGTGGGTGTCCGTTAGGGACTGGAGCTGGTCCCTGATGGGACCTTGACACCCATGGATGGCGTCCAGTTTGGTAGCCATGAGGTCGAACCCCACCCGCACCTGCTCAGCCGTCTCCCTCTGGCCCTCCAGCACATGGCGTTGGAAGGCCATGTGTTGTTCGTGTGGGTCTTTGGAGACACCCGGGGTTGTGGGTGCCTCCTGCTGGGTGGTTTGGGTAGTGGGTGGGGTCTCCTCGATGCAGCTGGGCTGCCCTGATCCTGGAGGTGAGTTGCGGATGATGTCAATGATGTCTTGGAGGGCTTGGGTGTCGATGCTGGGGGTGTACTCCTCGTCATCAGTGAAGAGTGGCTGGGACTGCTCTGCAGGAGGTGTTGACGGTGCCCCTGCAATGTGAAGGGGAGATGGTGTATTACAATGTGTCCACATGTATGTAGCCGCATGCTACAGGTTCACATTCAGACAGCATGGCATTGTACATTGTGACGGTCTGTGGATCAGGGCCATGATCCAGAGTCATTGTGGGTGTGCACTGTGCTCTGCTTGATTGTGCATGTGTGCCATTGTGGCCATCTCCACCTGTCCCCCCAGTACCTGGTGGTTACTCACCCTGTTGCTGTTGTGTTGTGTCATGTCAAGCAGTGTCCGGTCCCCCGACTCCTGCCACTGTCTCCACACTGATGACTGTCGACACCAGCTCCTCCATGTCATCCAGCTCCAGCTGTGGCGCTGGGCTCCCACCTCCAGTCTGCATTGCTGCCTTCTGGTTGCCTGCGAGTTTCTCCTTGGTCTTGAGCCTGATGTCAATCCATCGCCTCTTGAGCTCGTCCATTGACCTCTTGTGCTCTCCGACGGCATTCACCTTGTCCACGATGGCCCACCATATTCCATTTTTGGTGCCCAATGACACGTTGGAGGTGACGAACAGTTGTTGATGGTGTTCCATCACCTCCGTGACCAGGATCCTGTTTTCCTGCGGACTGAACTTTGTCTTCCTCTTGTCCTTGCCCTTCACTGTACCCGAGGTCCCAGGCTGGTAATCCGGGGTGCTTGTGGGGTTGCGCTCGTCCTCTGCGCCTGCTCCGGCTGCCTCCATGGTGCTTCGGTGTTGGTTATTTTGTGTTTGTGTGTTTTTTCTACTTTTATAGTGATTTTTGCCGCCTGCCATGTGTGTATTGCAGGCCTGACGCTGCTTATCGCTGATTTCCTCATCGCGGTTTGGCCCATCGCATGTTTTTTTGCGTTGAGGTTTGTGTTTTTATCACCGTCGTGGTTGTTGTATCGTGGACATTGTCCGCGGTTTCGGGAGGCTATCGCATGGTGCTGCCGTGTTGTGAATTCCACGTTAACACAGGGCTATTTTCCCGTGATAGGCTACGATGTGTAAAGTTGCGTTAACATTTTTTTTAGATGTTTAGCACACTTTCTTGTGAATATACCCCTAAGAGCAAAAGAGTAAGACCCGATTTTTATGAATTTGGCAAAGGAAAAACACTAACATCTTTTCAAAGTTGCAAAGTTTTCCATACAACTTTGCGAAGGTTCCAAAAATGAAATCTTTGGCCACCACTAAGGCCAATACAGATGGAGTGCTAGAGGCGATTGGCCTGATGAGATGCGTAGACCAGGGTGACATCCATGAATAGGCTGGTAAACCTTGAAGAGTGTTGTTCTAATCTTCTCAAATCCGAGAACGTAGCTATCAGTGGTGCTGCCAAGGCAACGACACCGGGTCCCACACAGTGGCATAACACAAAATGATGGGGGTCCCCTGAACGGTTGCCCCCCCTACCCTGCAGGTGCCTGCTCAGTAAAGCAGAGTGGCTTTCCCAAGCATTTAACTATTTCTTATTCCATGCCATTGCACGCATTCTGCAAGGCATTCCACAGCTTGGCTAGGAGGGTGAGAAAGTCCCCTCCAAAACAAGAAACCCTGGAGGCCCCCCGCACCGTGGGAGCTGTGGGGCCTCCATTACACTCCTGGTCCCATGGAGTTGGGAGGCACACAACTCCCCAGTTATGACTGTTTTTTCCTACCCAGCCAAAGGGAATGGCTTATTTTTCTTGCTTGAATCAGGGCCCATCATACCCTTACTCTTGGAGTCGAACCACATTACCAAGTCTCTGCAAGTCATGTAACGTCCAACTTTTTCAGGAGGAGACTCTTCTATACTCTGGTGCCTAAAGAACCAGTTGATCAATCTCTCTACAAATGTACACTAATTTTTTCGTCCCTGTCAAGACATTCACTCTCTCACTACAAGTGATACACTATACCCTGGCCACACGTGCCATAAAATCCATCATCTGCTGCATAATGTGCATATTTTAACAAAACAATAGTTTCTAACTCAAACAGATCAAAAGTTACAAATAAACACATTTTCGTGTGTTGTGGCTCAATGGCAGACCCTTTGTAAAGGTTAGCAGTTCACCTCTAGGTGCTGACTGCCGTACTTAAGTGTTAATGAATGAAATCTTTGCTCAGCAAGTGTAAAAAATGACAAATAATGAAGCAACACTACCACAAAATGTGGCGCATTACTCCAGGTAGGGTTTTCTTGCTGCATAATTTAGTCAAACCTAGTGCAAAATGTGGTCCTACCCTGCTACTTAATTACAGAAGCCCTGATTATACACCAGATTCACAGTTAAGAAAACATAGGGGCTGATTAAGAGTTTTGTGGACTGGTTCTCATCCATCTTACTTCAAATGGATTATATTCTATGGCACTTGTAACAAGGTGGGCAGGACAGGATATCCCCTACAGTAAGGACAGGGAAACCCGTCTTCAAACACCAAGGGGCCAATTCCGATTCGGGCCGGAAATCACTCCGACCGAGCCGGACCCGGAGAGATTTCCGACCGAATCGGACCCTGGCAGTCCGACCGAACGAGTACGATGCGCACGGATGCAATCGGACTCGAGTCGGTCGGACTCCCATTGAAGTCAATGGGAGCCGGACGTACAAGGCGTACGCGGGCTCCCATTGACTCAATGGGTGCGAGGCGAACAAGGGTGTCCCCTACAGCGGGTACGCCTCGAAGCGACTCGCGGCGTACATGCACAGGTAGGGGGGGACCCATGGGTCCCCCCTGTGTGCGACTCGCGCGGCTACGCGTACAGGGGGGTCCGACATGGACCCCCAAAGTGCGGCTCCGACTGCTCTTTCGAGCCGGACGGCGCGAGTCGGTCAGACTGCTCGCGGCACGCATCGTACTTGCCCGGCCGGGGAACGTCTCCATCGCGCGGTGCGAGTCGGTCGGAGCGCGTCGGACCCGCGAACAAGTCGGTCGGTGATTTCGCGTGCGCTCGGATCGTACTCGCTCGGCCGGACGCACGTACGAATCGGTCGGGAAAGAGGGCTCCGAATCGGATCCGGTTCAGCCGAATCCGATTCGGTGCCCTACCGGCCAAGATCGGAATCGGCCCCTAAGTCATACCAGTAATATCTAACATAGCAGATTCCTCACCAAGGATTTGCAGTTGAGACGTAGACGGATGGCAGTCTTGGAATGACGTGCCTGCGGGTATGTTGAAGATGCACAAATAAAGCTGTTGCAAGAGGCCGTCCTCTTAAAAACTCCTCCCTGCAACCTCAGATAGAGCTGGTGTAGGAAGCCTCTGTTATGAGAGGTCTGACAGTTGTTCTCGCCTTCAGACTTAACGTCTCATCAAATTGTGAGACTAATAAATAAAAATTATTTTGGCAGAGACATTAAAGGACAATGTGGGTCATATTTATGACCCAGTTTGCGTGGCTCTTGCCCCACGCAGGGTGGCGCAAGAGTAACGCAAACCTAAAAATCATATTTTCAAACAAAGTACAGCCACTCTGCATGGCTTTGAATGGCTTACAAAATATGGAGTAATGCAATAGAGCGATTTGCGCTGCGTTGCATTACTCTGCGCAAGGAAGGCATTTTGTGGATGATCCTACGCAGCTCCCATGGTTTTTGATGCATTCCCAGATTTACCAAACCTGGTAAACATGGGAATGCACCAAAAAGATATGACTCCCAGGGGAGGCGTAGCGAGGAGCAATATGTTTGTTTCTCCTTGTTTTTTTTCCTCTTTCTATGTTTGCTGCAGTCTGCAGCACACACAGAAAGAGGAAAAAGCCTCTTAAGATTGTTTTTGTGCAGGAAGGTGCCCCCCTGCACAAAAACATTCCTGCCTACAACACAGGCACCCTTGCACCATGGTCCAAGGGTGCCTGCATTGGCGCTAGGCTGCCAAAACTGTGCCAGCACAAGGGGAAAGGCCAGGAATGCGCAGTATCGGACAAATACGGTGCATTCCGACCCTTTCCATGTGAAGTAGGGCAGTGCAGCAAGGTGACTTGCTGCACTGCCCTGCATCACAAGGGTCATAAATATGGTCCTGTGTGTTTTCGATGCGCACCAGCTGCTTGGATGCAGCGAGCACTCTGAATGAGTGCAGGCAAAGTCTGCAGTCCCGAAATAGTCAAACAGCAGTGGCGGCTCCTCCATGGGGGCGTCGCCCCACTGCTTTTTCGCAGTGCGAGAAGGCAGAAACATAAAATGGTAAAACTACTGATGGAGCAGGGTAAATATAAAAATGTTAACCTATACAGAAGTATATAACAAATATTACAAATTTGCACAAAGAACTAGTACCACTGGAGGTTGAAAGTGTTTGGGGAAAACTTGGTAAAGGGTTTTCTTCTGTAACAAATTGGTTAACAAGAATGAGTGGATTAATAATAGGGAAAGTTATAATAATAGCAACCATGATAATAATAATAATATTAATATTGAAGCTTGCAGTAACATGTATAAAGAGACGAAGAAAGCAGAATAAGTTAGAAAAAGAAAATATGATAAACAAAGAGAGAGAGAGAGAAATAGGTGAAATAGAGTTAGAAGAAATAAAAGAGAACCTGTACAAGAAAACAAAGAGACAAGTTGAAAGCGATACAGAAGTGTAAAACTAACAAAAGCAAATGGATAAAAGATATATGCTGTCTGAGAAAATTGTATAACTTGGGTTTGTGTGGTGATGTTAAAAATCACCAAAGGGGGAGTTGATGGAGCAGGGTAAATATAAAAATTTTAACCTCCTAATATTTTCGTATAATAACAATAAACATGTTCGTTCAAGTAAATAACCAACAATGTATGTCTGGGGAAAGGATAACACGCAGTTTTATGTGCAAAGTAATGAACTAATAGTTGTTTACGTTTCTAATATAACATAATATTTTGCGTACTGAAATAATAATAAAATGCATGTTTTTATGCTTTGAATAAAACGTGTGGTTGCAAAATAAAGCGATGGTAAGTAAGGGACAGCTTTATATGTTGCTTCTGCTAGGTAATACCTAATTGGGGTACGTAGAAAGACGGGAGGGAAATGAAAGGGTTTATATTTCATTGTTTTAATAACATTTTGTTTTCTTTAGAAATAGTGCGCTTAGGCCTGCCGAGCAGTAAAATAAAATGCCCGCGAGTTATTAGAGTGCGCAGGAGCGGATGCGACCATGTGATAGAGGAGAGAGGCTGTTGCAAAGGGATGATCACGTGCTGATGCCGAGAGGCTGAGATGAAAGTATGGTCAAGGCTGCTGTGACCCTTCTGAGCAGATGTGTGCCAAGATGATCAGCAAGAAGCGTGAGAAGCCTGGTTGAATCAATAGAAAGAACACTATTATTCAATTGTTGCAGAAAAAGAAACAATTTGGACTGATCGAAACGAATGAGCAAGTGCATGAACTGTGGGAAACGATGCTTGCATGGACATTCCTCACGGAACTAGTTAAGACCAGGAAGTTTGATTAGAATGTATAGGGACTTGAGTTTTTGACCAATGAGAATGAATCGCGCCATGTAAGAAGAAACATTTTATGCTGTAAGCTAGAATTAGGGTATAAGAAGACCTACTCTTGGTGGGAGGGGGTTAGAATGCTGCGGGATGCTGCGGGAGATGCTGAAGAAGTTAGATGCTGTAGATGGGAGAGTTTGCGGTTGCTGATGCTGACGAGCTGATGCTGCTGCTGTTATTTTCCTTTTCCAGTTGAGTATGAAATGCCGCTTTAGGAGAACTAGCATTTGACAAGATTTATATTAGAATTATTAGAATTTCCCCGAGAGATAGATAGGTTGATCTATAGAGTCTTTAGTATGATAACCTCATTTTCGGTCTAATAAAAGTGACATGCAATTTACAATTATTCTTATAATGATGATAAAAACAAAGATCTGAATAATAAATTAATCCTGAATTTTCTGCATTCAAAACTTTATATAAACTTTATTATTCTTTAAACAAATGACTCAGTGACTTTCTTTAGCATAATGATTAATAATGTTTTGGTAAAAGAGTTCATTGTGATTGAGCTGGTCTTAATCACCATCAACTGATTCCTACTAGTTGGTCCATCGACCAATGAGCGGAATACCTTTAAAGTAAAATAAGAATTGTTGTGTCATTATAAAAGAGGTATCCCGTCTCCTTCCAGCAAATCGTTTTCTCCTAGGGTTCATGTCGGAGGAAAATCCAGGGAAATAAATGAGTAAGTGAATGTATATGCGGTGTTATGGGCCCCACCGTCATATGGATATAGTGTGTGTGTGTTAGAGAAATAATTGCACCTGGATGACCCAAAAACATAGTAGGAGAAATTATTTTTATTGTAAGCCCTGGATCAGATTTCTTGGTAGCAGAGTTATGGTTACTATAGATTAGTTTGGTGATTATTGATTTTTGATTATAGATTATTGATAAGTTTATGTCTAACACTTTTTGTTGAGTAGCGTTATGTTATATGTAAGTTTTCACGCTTCCGGGAAGTAGGAAGTGGAACACGTGTGGCAAGAGAAGTCGCATGGAATTTTACACTGTCTGAGTTCAATTTGGTAATAACACAGGTTGTGTTATTTAGGGACATTATGCGTATAAAAGGTGTGTAAGTGAAATAGTGATCGGTTTTCTTGTGAAACTCTGGCCTTAATTCTCAGGAGCAGTATAGTCTCCACATGTGTTTTATCCCCAGAGAAACGGGTTTATCGTTTGCTTGAAAGAAGGGTAAGGTAGAGGGAAGTGCTACTTTATCGACGTAACTGAAAGTTCTGTGGTAGGGTAGAGGTAAGCGCTGCCTACTGGAAAATACAGAATTCTTGTGTGAATGATC
This sequence comes from Calotriton arnoldi, assembly GCA_963921515.1. Taxonomy (NCBI): domain Eukaryota; kingdom Metazoa; phylum Chordata; class Amphibia; order Caudata; family Salamandridae; genus Calotriton; species Calotriton arnoldi. Next base: position 1,554,738 of record CAWUFW010003505.1, read on the forward strand.
AAAGCTATCTTTTCGGTTTAGCGAATAAGACAATGGAAATGTGGATAAAATGTTGTAACTAACAAGAATTGTTGAAAAAGAAATTGCCGATAAATTTTGTAAAGGAGGGGTCAAGAGCAGAAGTGACGTAGACAACAGCCGCGCTGGGATTGGACAGTGCGCTAGTCACATGAGAACAGGCGCGAAGTGACGTAGACAAAAGCCGCGCTGGTATTGGAAAGGGCGTCGTAGAAAGAAATCGTTGTGATTGGAGCGTTGGTGTGAGTCGCGCTAGCATTGGTTGAAATAAACGCATAGGGAACAGAGTTGTTTTTGCCGATTGTTGTAGGAGAGAAAGGTTGTGAATCATGTCGTACTATGAGTATGGAAAAGAAAAAACGTCTTGGATGTCAAAAGTTAAGAACTTCTTTAAGAAGGACAAAAAGGTAGTGACTAGAGAGGGACAAATAATTCCTCCGCCGAAATCACCAGCTTCACATATGATGCTGAAATATGGATATCATACATGCATTTGGTTAGAAAATTGGACAAAATACACCAAGAATGATGGAGCATTGGCTTTCCCTGAGAATGGTTCATTTAATGTAGCTGTATTACGGAACTTGCGAGAAAAGATGGTAATGTTAGAACCAAGACCAACACAGTTTGAAGCTTTAGCGGAATGGGAAGATGAGATGTATGAGCGAGAGAGATCCAGAGGATTGAAGAATCATGAGTTTATACCAGGAAGGTTGTGGGGAATAAATCATGAGGACAGAGTAAAGCGTTGGAGATACGCTAACATGGCAGGAGGTTTGTTTCCAGCTTTTGCGGTTGAGGAAGAAGCAAAGAGGAAGTGTACTGAGAAAAAGAAACATGTAGTGGTAGAAAAGTATGTGTATGGTGGTAGTGAAACGGATGACGAATTGCTGGAAGATATTTTAAACAGAAATCCACCTCCATATCAACAGACTTCTGTAGTGGTGACACCTAATGCACCGCAAATGGAAACTGAGAGGAATAAAAAACCCGAACGAAGAAATGAAATAAATAGGTCACAAGAAACATTTAAAATTTCACAAAATGATGAGACAGAAAGTGACAATGCAACTGAACTAGCAAAAACGACAAAAGAATTGACAGAGAAAATAAGAGAATTGACAAAGAATATGGAAGCTGTAACTGTACCAGTAACAATAGGTCCAGTAATGCCAATTTTTGAAAATCAGAAAATAAATGAACATTCTTTGGTGATTCCCATGAATTCACATATGCAAAGAAAAAGAGAAGGGATGGAACTGAATAAGGAAGGTGCACACAATTCGGCGAGTACGTGTAAACCAAGTCCACCTACAAATTTGACGATAAATGAGAGTGAGGTTAGAAGAATACCTATGGTGACAGAGTCCGCATCAGGAACACCAGAAAGAACCAGTGATTGGATTGAATTAAATAGTACACCTGTAGGTCCGACTCCAGAAGAGTTAAATGAATGGATGAAAGCACTAAAAGCAAAAGAACCAGAAGAAAAACCATTAGATGTAATTAGCTTAAAAATAGACATGGAAGAGTTGATTTTGGGAACAATTGGAACGGAAAAACTAAAGAATTATCAGGATGATGAGATTATGTTTTTGTGTAAGAGTCTTACATGGAGAGCTAGAAATTTACATGACAAATTGGAAGAGATTGCAGGTGAACTATGAGTGGAATTTGTGAAAGTGAGGACATTGCAGAAACCGTACAGAGTAGATTTTTGTGAGAAAGACATAGAAAATTTGAACACATCAGGAAGACTGACTCAGATAAAAGAGCTGATTGTTTTATTGAGAAAGTGGGGTGATGTGGATAGATGTAGAAATAGATGGACAAAAAGGAATGAGAAAACAACAGATAAAGCAGCTTTGGCTTTTGCAATGACAGATAAGGAACCAGTTACCAGAGAGTACCCAATGAGAGAAACACCAGGTGGTAGTTATGTGCATGTTCCGTGGACCAGACAGGATATACTGTCATTTACAAATGACTTCCCAAAATTGAGAGAGAAACCAGTAGAATGGTACAGACAAGTGGAAAGATTTGTTAAAGTGTCAAAAGTGCTGTGGATAGATCTAGATGGATTGTTTGACATAGTAGTGCCTGCTGATTTATGGACGGAATGTAAGATTACAATTGATTGGCCAACTGTGGAATATCCAAGGGATGCCAAAACAGGAGCACCAGGTCCAGAAGTGATGCGGAAATATGATCAAGTAGTTACCTTTTTGAAGAATAAGATTCCACCAAAAGAAACAGATTGGGTGAAAATAGACAGAACAACACAGGAAAGCAAAGAATCAGTGCATGCGTACTATGAGAGATTGTTGTTGGTTTTCAAACAGTATAGTGGTTATGAGACGCTAAGTGAGAAGGACATGAGTCATTTTGTATATAGGTTTGTGTATGGATTAACACCGGAAATAAGTGAAAGGATTAAGCAGCATTTGATAGGGTGGCAGAATAGTACAGTGGATGATGTTTTGAGATATGCTAAGTATTGTAGTGATGAAATTGAGAGTAAACAGCGTAAATTGAAAGAAAAAGCCATGTGGGCACAGGTGAAAGTTGCAGAGAAGCAAGAAGCTCAATTGAATAATACTAGCAGTGAAACAGGACAGTTTAAATCCCGACCTAATATAGGTAAAGGAAAAGGACAAATGAGCATAGATGAGGCGAAGAAAAAGTGGCCATGCCACAATTGCGGAAAGCTAGGGCATTGGAGAAACGAGTGTAAATTTCCTCCTAAACCTAATGTAGAAAATCAAACATTAAATTCACAGGTGCAGAGTGAGGTAGTTACTCAACAAGGTCAGGTGCCACAACCACCACTTCCCAAGAGTGCTAATCAACAGAAGTACAGTGCAGAAACAGGATTCTACGGAGGAGAACAGGTAAAACAGTTGTCACGTGCAGCTGAAATCTCACAATATTGGTTACGACAGAGTGAGGATGAGTCGTATGAAAGCTCATGACGGTTTCTGAAAGAGAGGGGAGAGTGCGTGCTTGGCGCAACTCTAGAGGTAGACCAGTCAGGTCCATTTGTGGATGGAGAAGTGAATGGTGCAAATATAACATTCCTTGTTGACACTGGAGCTACCCGTTCTACTGTAAGGTCAGTGGAAATTCCAAATCTTCCTCTCTCAGGTGAACATATACAAGTGGTTGGAGTTTCCAATCAGCAAATTGAAACGCCTCTTACTAGATTAGTGAAGGTGAGAATTGGTCCATTTAATGAAATGCACCGATTTGTGGTGTGTGATTGTAGTCCCGTTAACCTTTTAGGACGCGATTTATTGTGTAAGATGAACTGCACAATTTATTGTACTCCGGACGGAATTGCATTTCAAACTCCAGATGAGGATGGACTGTATAAAATGACAATGGTAAATTTGGAACCAGAAGTAAATCATTTGTTTCCTGTATTTGATGCAGAGAAAATCCCAATTGAGTTGAAAGGGACAGTAAAAGAAGAAGTGTGGGACTTGACAGGAGAAGATGTAGGATTAATGAAAGGAGTAGATCCCGTAAAAATTTCAGTAAAAGAAGGAACGAGTTACCCAAATACACCCCAGTATAAATTGACTCCAGAAATAATTGAAGGAATAACGCCAGTAATAAATAAAATGATTGAACAAGGGATTCTAAAAGAAATCATGAGCAGTCCATGTAATTCGCCAATAATGGGACTGAAAAAGCCAAATGGAACATATAGAATCGTACAGGATTTAAGAAAGGTAAACAAAATTGTTGTACCTTGTTGCCCAATAGTACCGAACCCTGCCGTGATTCTATACCAGATTCCACGCGAAGCAGAGTGGTACACTGTGATTGATTTATGTCATGCATTTTTCTCTATTCCATTACATCCAGATAGCCAGCCAATATTTGCGTTTAGGTTTGGAGAGCGTATTTTGGCATGGTGCCGAATTCCTCAAGGGTATACAGAGAGTCCCTCAATCTTTAATCAAATCCTAAAGAAATCATTGGAAGATTTAAGAATGCCAGAAAAGTCAGTAATGGTTCAGTATATTGATGACCTACTGGTGGCATCAAAAACAAAGGAAGCATGTGTCAATGAAACGATTGCTTTGCTGAATCATTTAGCAAAAAGAGGACATAAAGTGTCCCCTTCAAAATTGCAGTTTTGTAAACAAGAAGTCCAGTATTTAGGGCATAAAATTGAGAAAGGAGTACGAAAGGTAACGACAGAGAGAATAAAAATGATTCAAGGAATGAGAGCTCCAATGACACAAAGAGAGGTAAGAATGTTTTTGGGAATGGTTGGATATTGTCGACAATGGATAAGCGGTTTTTCACTAATTGCTAAACCATTGCAGAAACTGACAAAGAAGGATGTTAAAGATCCTTTTGAAATGAATGATGAAGAAATGAAAGCATTCAAAGAGCTGAAAAAGAAATTGTGTGAGGCTCCAGCATTAGGAATGCCTGACTATGAGAAAGATTTTGAGCTGTTCTGCAGTGAAAGAGATGGATGTGCATTTTCAGTTTTGGTGCACAGACATGGAACTATGAAAAGACCAATTGCATATTTTTCAGCTGTTTTAGACCCTGTAGCAAAAGCGTTGCCTGGATGTTTGAAAGCAGTTGCTGCTACTTGTGTGAGTCTGGAACAGAGTGAATGCATAGTGATGGGGTATCCATTAAGAGTGTATGTTCCCCATTCTGTGGAAATTCTTTTGACAAGAACGAAAACACAATACATGACACATAGTCGGCTGACTAGGTATGAAAAGGTAATTTTGAGTGCAGATAATGTGACCATTGACAGATGTATGAATGTAAATCCTTCAACATCATTGCCAGATGAAGAGAATGTGATTGAAATGGATGAAGTAGATCACGATTGTCTGAATGTGCTCGAATACTGTACTAAACCAAGAGCTGATATACGAGATGAGCCTTTGAAAGAATCAGATTACATTCTGTTTGTGGATGGCTCATGTTTAAGAACGAGTGAGGGAGTTCTAAGTGCAACATATGCAGTTTGCACAGTAGCAACTGTATTGGAAGCATCTTGTTTGAAAGGTGTACGGTCTGCCCAAGTTGCAGAATTAGTAGCTCTGATTCAAGCATGTAAGTTGGGAAGAAATGTACGGGTTACGATTAAGACTGACAGCCAGTACGGCTTTGGGGTCGTGCATGATTTTGGTCAGATTTGGTCACAAAGGGGTTTCTTGACGTCTGCAGGGACACCCATAAAGAATGGAGATTTTGTGAAAAATTTGCTTGAGGCGATACAGCTGCCTAAAGTGATTGCTGTTGAAGTGCAATGCACATAAAAATGGGGAAGACTACATTACTGTTGGCAACAAATATGCTGACGAAATGGCACAGTACTGTGCAAAGAATGTGGTTTCTTTAAAAAAATGCAGCGAGAGAGAGCATATTTCTTGTCCATTGCTTTTTACTAACTCAATTGAAACATGGGATGAGGTGAGACAGTTACAAGAGGCTGCAGAAGATGAAGAAAAAGATACAAGGCTAAAAGCAGGATGTAGGAAACATGAAGAAACTGATGTATGGGTTTACAGGGATGAGAGACCAGTTATGCCTGATAGCATGATTTCTGACATGGCACGGATGTACCATGGGCAAGCCCATATTGGGAGAGATTCAATGATCAGACTATTTAGACAAACATGGTACAATCCAAAATTCAGAGCCATAGCTGAGAGTCTTTGTCAAAGATGTCTGATTTGTCAACAGTTAAATCCAGGAAGGAAGACAGTAGTGAGTCTAGGAAGAATAGGACGAGAAGGGGTCCTTTCACCAGAATGCAGATGGATTTCATAGAAATGCCACCTTGCAGCAGATTGAGGTATGTTTTAGTGGTCGTCTGTTTGTTTTCCCGTTGGGTGGAGGCATATCCAACAAGAAGGAATGACAGTATCACAGTAGCAAAACTTTTGCTGCGAGAATTCATTCCGAGGTATGGTTTTCCAGTCACGATTGAAACAGATAGAGGAACACATTTCCAAAACGAATTAGTTAAACTCATTTGTGAAGCCCTTAGTATTAAACAAAAACTGCATTGTGCATACAGACCAGAGGCTTCTGGAATAGTAGAGCAAGTAAATGGAACAATCAAGAACAGGCTAGGAAAAATGTGTCAAGCTACAGGACTGAAATGGCCAGATGCTTTGCCATTGGTTCTGATGACAATCAGAAGTATTCCGGAAAGGAAGACTGGACTCAGTCCACATGAAATAATCATGGGACGAGCAATGAGACAAGCCCAAGTACCTGTCAACAAGCTACTGACTATAACTGATGATCTAGTACTGGATTATTGCAAAGGATTGGCTGATGTGGTGCGTTCTGTGTTTCATCAGGTTGGACCGGATGCGACCACTCTTGAAAGAAAACCAGCACACGACTTGAATCCAGGAGATTGGGTTCGAATAAAAGTCCACCGGAGAAGAAATTGTTTGGTACCTCGCTGGGACGAACCACGACAAGTGATCCTAGTGACGACCACCGCAGTTAAGTGTGCAGGAGTGAAACACTGGGTTCATGCCAGCCACACCATCAGAGTTCCAGAACCTAAAGATCGACCTCTGAGTCGACATCTGGAAATATTAGACAACAGTTCAGCATCAGAAACAGAAGAGGAGACAAACAGGGTGCCAGAACTTGAAGATCGACCTGTAAGTCGACATCTGGAAGACCCAATTACAAGTGAAACGATAGAAGAAGAAGAAGAAATAGAGGAAATAGCTGAAGTTCCAGAATTTGAAGATCGACCTGTAAGTCGACATCTGGAAATATCTGATACTAGTTCAGAATCTGATACAGAACATTCAGAAGGAGAAGAAATTACAAAGACAAAGTGGAATTTTGAAAGCATAAGAGAAGAAAATGAGCCAGAAAACAGTGACAGTGAACAACCAAGTACAAGTTGTGGTAAAATTCCTTCGAAGATAATATTAATAGATTAAGAAGGGAGAGTTTCAGACCAAAAGTTAGAAAAATCGGAAAAACCCAGAGGAGCAATAGGGACAGATAGTCAAACACAAGAACAGGGAAATTTAGAAGCAGATAGAGAAACTGACACAAAACCGGAAGAACCTCGAGGAGGGACAGAAGTAGGCGAACGAAGGAAGATAAGAAAAGAACCACAAGTAGCTGAAAGCGAAATAATTAGTTTCAAAATAAGAGGAAATAACGAAAAGATTGAAACAGAATCAGAAGAAAGTGGAGAAGAAAGAAGTGAAAAACTAGAGACAAGAAAAAGAAATTGGAAAACAGAAAGAGAGGAAAAAGGGAGTGAAGCAAAAAAGCCGAGAAAAGGAGACAATTGGCCCAACGAAGTAAGAAAATTAAGATACAGAATAGTAGATTGGATGGAAAAAGTGCTGAACAAGTGAATGAAATTACAAGTCAAAAGGAGCAAGGAAAACAAGGTGGTAAGCACTTGCAGAAAACAAAAAGAATAAAGAAAGTGAATCAGAAATACAGATCACCTGAATGGTTGTATCGTGCTCTGACTAGCTACAAAGAAGAATTGAACACTCACGAGAACCCAGAACAAAGAAACCTGATGGGAGAAAGTGAAGTGCAACAAACCTGAAGCAACAAACCTGAAGTGGTTTCTGTAGATAGTTTACCGGATTTGACAAAACACTGGACTGACAACTATACCGGATGTGACAAAGAAAGAATTCTGAGAAAGAATTGAAGAAAGAACGAAGCAGAGACAACATTCTGAAAGTACAGAGAGGCAAGCAAGTCATTTCTGAGGTGTAGTGACACAATTTTCTAGAAAAAAAGTACAAAATGGAGAATATTAGAGATAGAAAATGTAGATGTGAGTTTTTAAAAAGATGGTGCAAAATGTGCTGTTTTTGTACAGGATTATTAATAACAGTATGGGTAGTTTTAGCAATAACTATTCCAATTAGTTTAGCTGTAGTGGAAAAGTCTAATAACACTGGGAAAGAAAAAGGAGCTAACACTCAAGAGCCAGTTATTTTAAGGAGTAGTGCAGAATTACATAAGGACAAATCAATAACAGATTTTTCAAAGAATGTGTTTACTAAATTACTGTATGAGTACGTAGAAACAATGGATGTAAGGGATTGTTATGTTTGTATGCAGTTGCCTGCATCTGTAGCAGAGGGTGTGACTTATCATCACCTCCCTTTAACATATGGAATAACATGTAGTGTATTAGCAAGCTTATTTTATAAAACAGGCAGATTAGAATATTATTACACTGATGTAGATAGGATTTTTGCAAAGGTTTCTGTAGTTCCCGAGCTTAATAAAATAAAAGAGGGAAAGATGTTTGGTGAATATTTCTTAGAAGATAAGATTTTAACATTAGATAATATATTTAGGTACAACCTTACCTGTGAGTTAAAGAAAGAAGAGAAAGTATTTCTAGAAATGGCTGAGGAGAGAAGAGTGAAATTTGAAAGAAAAGTAATTGAAGAGACAAAAACACCTCTCTGGGCGTTTGAGGAAGACCATCATGACAAGAAAAAGATAAATGCAGCTATGACTCTGGATTGGCCCCAACAGGGAAGGTTGTGCATTAGAAGAAATAAGACAAGATATGACAATTATTTTGTGGGTTCCAGTAATTGCCATGACAATTACCTAATTATAGGTGGATGGGGATTCAAAGGGGGAAAAGATCCAATATTTCTAGGGATTTATTACGTTTGTGGGAATAGGGCTTATTATAGGTTGCCGGACCATTGGTATGGATCATGTTATTTAGGCCTGGTCTTTCCAAAGATTTTTCATGTGGATAGAAAAGAAAAAGGAACACACAAAATGATAAATACCTTTACACGTAGAAAAAGGGAAAGTTTTTCAGAAATAGTAGGTGATATTTTTGGTGCATTGATACCAGCAGTGGGAATATCTTTGAATGCATTCAGAATTCGGAAATTATCCACAGTAGTAGATCGTTTATCTACAAATACTGCTGGAGGGTTCTTAATGGTAAATACCGAGATGGTTGCCATGAGAGCTATGGTGATGCAAAATCGTCTTGCCCTTGACATTCTTTTGGCAAAAGAGGGCGGAGTCTGTGGAATGCTGAAAGTCCAACATTGTTGCACTTACATTCCTGATAAAAGCGAAAATATACAGAAGTATATAACAAATATTACAAATTTGCACAAAGAACTAGTACCACTGGAGGTTGAAAGTGTTTGGGGAAAACTTGGTAAAGGGTTTTCTTCTGTAACGAATTGGTTAACAAGAATGAGTGGATTAATAATAGGGAAAGTTATAATAATAGCAACCATGATAATAATAATAATATTAATATTGAAGCTTGCAGTAACATGTATAAAGAAACGAAGAAAGCAGAATAAGTTAGAAAAAGAAAATATGATAAACAAAGAGAGAGAGAGAGAAATAGGTGAAATAGAGTTAGAAGAAATAAAAGAGAACCTGTACAAGAAAACAAAGAGAAAAGTTGAAAGCGATACAGAAGTATAAAACTAACAAAAGCAAATGGATAAAAGATATATGCTGTCTGAGAAAATTGTATAACTTGGGTTTGTGTGGTGATGTTAAAAATCACCAAAGGGGGGAGTTGATGGAGCAGGGTAAATATAAAAATTTTAACCTCCTAATATTTTCGTATAATAACAATAAACATGTTCGTGCAAGTAAATAACCAACAATGTATGTCTGTGGAAAGGATAACACGCAGTTTTATGTGCAAAGTAATGAACTAATAGTTGTTTACGTTTCTAATATAACATAATATTTTGCGTACAGAAATAATAATAAAATGCATGTTTTTATGCTTTGAATAAAACGTGTGGTTGCAAAATAAAGCGATGGTAAGTAAGGGACAGCTTTATATGTTGCTTCTGCTAGGTAATACCTAATTGGGGTACGTAGAAAGATGGGAGGGAAACGAAAGGGTTTATATTTCATTGTTTTAATAACATTTTGTTTTCTTTAGAAATAGTGCACTTAGGCCTGCCGAGCAGTAAAATAAAATGGCCGCGAGTTATTAGAGTGCGCAGGAGCGGATGCGACCATGTGATAGAGGAGAGAGGCTGTTGCAAAGGGATGATCACGTGCTGATGCCGAGAGGCTGAGATGAAAGTATGGTCAAGGCTGCTGTGACCCTTCTGAGCAGATGTGTGCCAAGATGATCAGCAAGAAGCGTGAGAAGCCTGGTTGAATCAATAGAAAGAACACTATTATACAATTGTTGCAGAAAAAGAAACAATTTGGACTGATCGAAACGGATGAGCAAGTGCATGAACTGTGGGAAACGATGCTTGCATGGACATTCCTCACGGAACTAGTTAAGACCAGGAAGTTTGATTAGAATGTATAGGGACCTGAGTTTTTGACCAATGAGAATGAATCGCGCCATGTAAGAAGAAACATTTTATGCTGTAAGCTAGAATTAGGGTATAAGAAGACCTACTCTTGGTGGGAGGGGGTTAGAATGCTGCGGGATGCTGCAGGAGATGCTGAAGAAGTTAGATGCTGTAGATGGGAGAGTTTGCGGTTGCTGATGCTGACGAGCTGATGCTGCTGCTGTTATTTTCCTTTTCCAGTTGAGTATGAAATGCCGCTTTAGGAGAACTAGCATTTGACAAGATTTATATTAGAATTATTAGAATTTCCCGAGAGATAGATAGGTTGATCTATAGAGTCTTTAGTATGATAACCTCATTTTCGGTCTAATAAAAGTGACATGCAATTTACAATTATTCTTATAATGATGATAAAAACAAAGATCTGAATAATAAATTAATCCTGAATTTTCTGCATTCAAAACTTTATATAAACTTTATTATTCTTTAAACAAATGACTCAGTGACTTTCTTTAGCATAATGATTAATAATGTTTTGGTAAAAGAGTTCATTGTGATTGAGCTGGTCTTAATCACCATCAACTGATTCCTACTAGTTGGTCCATCGACCAATGAGCGGAATACCTTTAAAGTAAAATAAGAATTGTTGTGTCATTATAAAAGAGGTATCCCGTCTCCTTCCAGCAAATCGTTTTCTCCTAGGGTTCATGTCGGAGGAAAATCCAGGGAAATAAATGAGTAAGTGAATGTATATGCGGTGTTATGGGCCCCACCGTCATATGGATATAGTGTGTGTGTGTTAGAGAAATAATTGCACCTGGATGACCCAAAAACATAGTAGGAGAAATTATTTTTATTGTAAGCGCTGGATCTCTACCATTTTATGTTTCTGCTTCTCGCACTGCGAGAAAGCAGAAGTGCCTGGAGTGCCTGGTTGTGGGCGGGAGGGTGGGCGGTCGGTCCTGCTCGAGGGCAGAGGGGGAGTGGCTTTGCCCACTGTTGTGGGTACTGACTGTTTGGTCGGCCCCAGGGCCGAACAAAGCAGTCATGCGCACTCCCCCTTTTTCTCTATGTAGGGTGCTGCATGCAGCCTACATAGAGAAAATGGCCCGGCTGGGGCGCTCTCCGCTGTGCCTCACCAATCACAACGCTGCCATTGCAGCGTTGTGATTGGCTTAGGGCCGGGGAAGGAGGCATGCTGGCTGCTTCCTGTAGGAACACTGGGATCCGATTCCAGCTGCACCATTACACCGGCCAGGTGGCCAGGAGCGGAGTGGAGGCGGCGCGGTAAGTAACGTTTCATTTTTTTATTCCCCAGCCGCGGCTCCCCGCCCCCCTCCCGCGAGCATGCCGGCCGCAGCTGTCAGATAGTCATGGGAATATACAGAGTGCTGTATTGCTCAGAGAGTACACAGGAATCTTCAGACAGTATGTGGGAACACCCCTAGAGAGCGAGGGGTCCCTCAGACGTCTCCAGGACACTTCAGTGCACAGGAACCCTCAGACAGCCACCGGAAGACTCGGCCAGAGCACAGGAACCAATGTATAAGACCACTCAGTGTACATAACCCTGACAATTCTCAGGAATACTCGGTGCACAGGGACCCTCAGACTTTGCACAGGAACCCTATGTCAGTGCACAGGAGGACTCAGACAACGCATGTGAACAGCCAGGTAGAGTCTGTGAGTATTTAGTGCACAGAAGCACTCGGACAGTGCATGGTAACACTTATACAGACAATGAATGCAAGGAAACTCTCAGAGAGTGCACCTGGACCCTCAGTGCAAATGAACACTCAGGCAGTGCATAGAACCGCCAAGCGATGCAGAAGTACACGAAGACAATGAACTTTCCTAGAGCATTCGGAGAGCACAAGCTAACTCAGACAGCTACGCGAACACTCAGTATCAAACTGTGTATGGAAACTCAGAAGGTGCACGGAAACAATCATTTGATGCAGGATAATCCTTGGTGTACAGAAACACTAAGACTGCATGGAAACAGAGTGCACAGGAACATTCAAGTGGTGCAGGGTACACTCTGAAAGTGCCCGAACACTAAGACAGTAGACCAACTCAATCAGACAGTGCATCTCAGCACACAGACACTGCACACAGGCACTGGGACAGTGCACTGAAACAAAGGGACAAGCGCATGGGGGCACTCCGCCAGTGCACAGAGTACATGGGAACGCTCAATGTATAGGAACATTCAGTACTGTGAAATACCCATAGAGTGTAGGGAAAGGGGAGATGGAACATTCTCAGACACTAGACTAGAGCAAATGTGGGGTTGTTAGAATGGTACACTCCCAGTCAGTAATGAGGAAGGGGGCACAGTAGTATAGGTCGGCTTGTCATTATCGAAATGCACTGTCATGCTTAGAGACTAATTAGCTAGAGGCAAGGAAATTTGACTGAGACTAGGCCTCCTTTTTAATACATTCCAAATTGAAACCACTGCTTTTGTGTAATAAATGTAGTCAAACGTATACACATCTTCAATATACAGAGGGCCGAGGCGTCCCTGAGAAGGCGATGTCTTTAGGTGTCCAAGCAAGGGTGTCTAAGAGTTTTTGAAGCAGGTAACTGTCGAATGCGTGCATGTGTGAGCGAAGATTCGTTTGTATTTATTGTTTGGTATTTATAGCTCGAACTTCACCGCCGACCAGGTGTTCAGAGCGCGGGACATCTGTAAGTTTGAAAACCTCCGAGAGAGCTCTGAGCTGTGAGGGTTGTCTGAGTTGGAACGTATGTGGACGTCTGAGACGATGCATTTGCCTCGGGGCGTGGTTACTATTGGTGCAGCAGGTGCAGTGGTACCGGGGCTCGGAGCCCACGGGGGAATATCTCGAGAAGGGCTCATTTGTTGGGAAGTTCCACCTGGAGGGGGGAGCGAGGTCTGTGAGGGCCCACGGAGTTCCAGTGACGGGATCGCTTTGTGTTTGAAAGAAGGGAGGCATTGGCAGGGTATCTGTGGAATGGGTGCATGTGTTAGAAGATTCTTCTTTATTTATTAATTGGCTGTCTTATCTAGCGCGAACATGACCCAGTAGGCCAGGGCTGAGCGCTGGATGTAGATAGCTGTGAAAATACATGACGGTGGCCTCACCTGTGAGTTCCTGCCTGAGTTGGCACCCGGAGTCTGTGAGAGATACAGGGGTGTGCGTGACGGGGGCCCTCTGGGTGTACACAACGGGGTACCTGAGGGAGGCCCACCAGAAGGGCCATCTGTGAGTGGGCTTCCTGGGATGAGCGTGGGGGTGTCTGGGGTGTTTAAAAGAAGATGGCTCTGAGATGTGTGAGGCGAGTGGTGCACGCACGAGAGAATTCACCTGGGATGCTGAGACAGATGGACTGGGCCTTAATACTGCTCTCTGAAGTGTACAATACAATAATAATCAGGATTTGGTTGGCCCCTCTGGGCCCTGGTGCCACTGCACCTGCTGTACAAACGAAAGCTGCACCCTGTTGAGTGGAGTTCACAAGATGGGATTTCTTTGCGTGAAAATGCACCATTTGCCCACTCGTAGGGTGGTTCAGGCTCGCTCGCTACGCTCGCCACAGTGAACTACGACAATTTTTTACGCCCACCACTTTCAAATGTCACCATCCACCACTGTCAAACAGTGAACTTGAGGCATTAAGTGCAGCTCCGACTTGCTTTTACTGAAAGTATCTGTGTGCCATCTCTCCAGGCCTGTTGATATTCTGTACCCAGAAGGCTTTACAGACACCCTGTGTTAGATTATGGCTAATATTTATGGGAAAGTAATGCAACACAGCGCAGCAATTTGACCTTGCTGTGCTGCATTACATGGAAAGGGCAGGAATGCTCCATATTTAAAAGAATACAGCATATTCCTGCCTTCATCCCTGTGCTGGTGTCGTTTTGGCTGCCTAGAGCCAATGCAGGCCTGTGTTTCATTCAGGATTGCTTTTGTGCAGGAAGGAGGACCTTCCTGCACAAAAACAATCCTGAGAGGTATATTCCTTTTACTATGCAGCACACATAGAAAGAGGAAGTAATGAGGAGAAATAAAGATATTTCTCCTTGTTAAGCCTCCCCTGGGAAGGCGTAGCATTGTGCCGCATTCTTGGGTTTACCAGTTCTGGTAAATTTGGAAATGCGTCAAAACACCCGTGTAATGCCCATGGAATGCATTCCCCGGGCAGAGTAACACAATGCAGTGATTTGTGCTGCGTGGCATTACTCCAGATTTATGAAGCCACTCAGGGCCATGCAAAGTGGTCTCGCGTGGCTTCATAAGTCTCTTTTCTGAGTTGCGTGACACACGGACCATATTGTGTGGTGTAAACCCGATACAACTGGCCTCATAAATATGTCCCTACGTGTTTTGGAAAGACTTCAAACATATCTGTTATGTAGGAGTTATTCCAGCAGAAACTATTGAAATCCGCACTTTTAGAATACACTAGAACATAAGCCAGTCCGACTGCTCATTGGACATCCCAAAATACGTAATGAATAAAATCACACTTGGCTTTACACAACACAAGTGTACCTTTCAGTTTCCCTATTTTATCACTTTATACCTAACACTTCCAAATCTCTCCCACTTCTGAGTCGGTTTTTGAACAACTCTATAATGTCAGGGGGCAACGAAGTGGCAAGAGCGATGCTTTTATGAAAGTATTTTTCTGATTTTTTACAGTTTTATCTAGCACTAACTGGGCCCAAAGGCATTAGAGCACTTTACATAAACAGTAGACTATACTATACAAGGTGAGATTTGTTTTTTCTTTAGACATGGGGAAATTAAATGATTTGCTCTAGAATCACAGGATTTTGAGCCAAGGGGGGGCTCGAACGTTGTTCTGCATCTCCAAAGTCAGCAGCGCTGGCCTTAGGCCATATCTCCTCCCCGACAGGTGAATGGCATGTGAGTGAGTACACGTGATGAACATGTGAGTGAGTAAATGTGTGACTGCATAACAAGGAAAAAATCAATGGGTGGGAGATGGGGGCTAGTGAGTGAATGTAAATGAGAACGAGTGTGCATACCAGCCAGGAAACAAAAATGAGTGAATGTGTGAGTGACTGAGCAAGCACATGAATGAAAGGCAGGGGTGTATCCCCTTGCTCTGCAGCTCCTGTGGCGCTGGGGATCTTCCACACTTCAGGGGGCTCCATTCTGCATATGGCCTAATAAATCTATAAGATAAGAGGGTCTCAGAGGCCCCCCATCACATTCTGAAGGTTCGGGGTCATCATTTTGAGTTATTTCACCAGTGAAAAAGTGTTCCTAAATTACTGTTAAATGGTTTAGAGATACCAGGTTGAAGTTTTTCAATTGATTTCTTATTGTATTTATTAGTATATGTAAAGCATATCGGTTTTAGGCATACTTTCAAATCATAAGCCATTTAAGTTAAAAATAAAATTAAGGAAATTACTTTTAAAACATGATCTATTCAATTTGTGGTTAAATTGATAAAATATCTTAATATCACCTGATTGACTATAGAAAACAACAGATGCCGGGGGACATAAAATTATTGTACTTTAACACAGTACAAATAATTTCTCCTCTTCGACATTCAGGTAAACGTAATCAAAAAAGAGATGTCTATGTTCCAGCTCCATCCACATGCCTGTACAGACTCTCCTCATAGATAAGTCAAGGATGGGCCCACTATCATCAAGAAGGGGGGCATGGTTGATTTCAGTACTAGATTTAGCAAAACAAGGAAGATTTATCACCTCTTTGCGCAGGTGCAATGTCATCAAACATGACGCGAACCAGCTTAAAGTGCTGATTGGGATTTAACTTCTAAAGCAAAGTAGCCTCAAAGTAACATATAGTAGCCCAAAGCCCTGTATTGCGCTCCTTTGCATCCAAGAGTCGTCCCATATATGGTACATAGGCATTCCAATGCACCTCTCATGAATTTTGAAATAAAGGATTATCTACTAACATTTGTAAACAGGTCTTTGTGCCAAACGTTTATGCCTCTGTTGTAAAAAATGGATGAAAAGGTAACATGAGCTTAATATGTTTTTGAACATTAAAATTTTAGGACAGTGACTGTGGAAAATTTCAGTTTTCTTTACAATTGTACTTGTACTGAAGTCCCCTTCCTAACCTGTAGTGGACACAGGAGGGTTAGGTCCACAATACCTGGTCCTAGCATGGTCACAGGACAGGTAGCCTTACATCAACGCCGAGCACCTTAGCCACTTCTATTCGATGGAATGATTTTGGGAGAAAGACAATGTTGTTGGTTATTGAGGCTCCTAATCGTCAGTCCATGGAGAGAAGGCCATGAATAGAGAGTCGGGGATGTGAAGGCTTTATTGGAAATATTTGCTTATTACAGTAAATCCTGGGTCCAAAGGTGGCTCTTATAGCCGAACATGAACAATATGCTGGTTCCTCCAGGGAATCATCAGCTTAGAGGTGATAGAGACAATATTTCATATATCTCCTTCATGTCCATCTTTTCACCCCAACTCTCATCCTCGCCGTCACAAGCCCAGTCTGCAATATCTCGTTTTCCAGCATTAGAGTCCCTCCTTTTACCGCCGCCCTTTCATTTCCTACATTTTTTGGGATCAGTGGAAATTCTTCCAAGGCTTCTTATTTTCTTTACACAAAACTACTTACTTTTCAAAGACTTTAACGAAAGCAAAGATGCTTTTTCCTGACACTGTTTATTATTTTTCTTTCTTAGTCTAGGTCGCCATTAGTTTTCAGAAACTAATTTCCTGTCCTACATTCAGTTAATTAAGAGAAATACTGTGCAGCATATGTTGGTGTGTTTATTCTTAATTATATATCAATCCCCAGGCATTCGCTTTATTACAATCCTCTCTTCTCAGTGACCTGCAGCAGTAAAGAAACAATAACACCCATATATGTGCTTGAAAATCATAACGGGGGACCTAACCAGTAGTTGTTTGTTCTGAGCTAAGGTCATCTTTTTATTACTACTCAAATAGCAAGCAGGCTGCTTAATTCCTTCATTTTCTCTATGCAGACTTTCCAGTTTGGTGAAAGAACATGTCTGCGTGCCCTACCCATTTTGTGTTTTCCTCTTGCTCCGCCCCCCCCCCCCCCATTTCCGTTTCATGGAGCATAGCGCCGATATTAGCGACCCTGCCCTGTACACCTGGTTAATAGCTACTTAGCACAGAAGAAATTAAATAAATCAAACAATACATTTGGTGGAATAACAGCTTGCTGCAGGATTATTTCATAAGTGAAATATGCCAAAGTGGTGGGTTAACTTACGGGTGATCCAAGGGCAGGCAGCGATGAGTAACCTAAGCTGCCCACCCGCCTGATGAGCCAAACAGGGCCGTGGGTCAACCCATTCGGCACTACCGTTTACCGTTTTTAAATCCAGTCCCGCATTATTACTCACACCTTTTTTGGGGTGGAATAGTACAGGGCAAGCCCCCGGTTGCTCAAGGCTTGTGACAGCCCGAAGGACTAACGGGGCGCCATCGCTTACATCCCAGGGTCCTGCCATAAAGCCTCATGGCGTTTGGCATTGAGCACCCCTACTGTGCTCCTTCAGATGGTACCCCTATGCACCAAACTTCCTCCAGATCGCCCTGTAACACAAATAAACAATTAACAAGTTCTGCATGAGAAGCAATACACCGTCACCTGCATACTGGATATGGACTAGGGTGGGTGACAGCATGTCCAGCTGGGCAACAAAGAGGCCAGCGTCTGGATTGGGCCGGTTTAAATACCTGGCCTCAGCCCCCCAGGTGCCAGAAAGGCATTGGAGCGCGCCGGAAGGGGAGCTTCCCCGGGGTGCCAAAATGTGGAGCGATGGTGCTAGTGGCGAATGTGGCACTAAGGGACTGCCCTCCTAGGAGGGCACACTGTGTGCGCCCTGGGCAGCCACTTAACGCCGATATCGACAAACCCTCCCCCGCACATCTGGTTAATAGATACTAAGCGCACAAGAAATGTAATAAATCAAACACAGGATTTGGTAGCAAAACAGTTTTCTGCAGGTTTATTTCATAAGTGAAATATTCCAATGTGGTGGGTTAACTTATGGGTGATCCAAGGGCAGGCAGCGGTGAGTATCCTAATCCGCCCACCGGCCTGATGAACCAAACAGCGCCGTAGGCCAACACATTTGCCGCTACTATTTTTCAATCCATGACCACCAGTCCTGGATTACTACTCATGCCTTTTTAGGGGTGGAGCGGTCAGGGCAAGCCCCCGGTTGCTCAGGCTTGCAACCGTGTAAAGGACTAACGGGGCACTTTCGCTTACATCCGAGGGTCCTGCCATAAATACAGTTGGGGTTTGGCATTGAGCACCCTTAGTGTGCTCCCTCAGATGGTACCCCTATGTACCAAAATGCCTCTGGATCACCCTATAAGTCCGCCACTGCCCTGGATGTGGCCACCGTCATATCAGCCCCCCCCCCCTCACCATGGCAGGCTCCATAACCTCCTGCAACCTGCAGTTACCAGTTCTTCTAGCCAGACCAAACCCATTTCCATATCTGGCAGATGTACCCTTTCCCTTATAAGAGTACCCTGTGGTGTTGCATTAAAGAGGCCATGCACTCTTTAACCAAAGCCCCTCTGCTCGGTGAGCTTGCACATGGCTCTAATTACCCTTCTGCGGGAATGTTCGATGGCCTCCCCGGATCTCGCTTTATACCATACCCTGTGTTGGGATTATCTCACCAAAAAGCATAAAGGGATTGCCATATCTTGCAGTGCCCCCTGAATTGTGGGTTTCATCCAATGTAGATTTCATTGACTTGATTAGCGCGCAGCGCCCCCAGTGAGGTGAGGTCATTGCCACCCAGGTGAAGTTCTAACTTGTGGGGTGGGGACCTGCCCCGCTAGTTTCTGCTGAAGCTTTGTGATCTAACTGCTCTGATGCATGCCAGGGGAACCCAGCCCTGCTATGACAGTGGGAGAGGGAACCTCAAGGTGTAATTAGTATATGTGTTAATAAGTTATCGCTTGTAGTCAACACCATTCAGTTATCTTTATCCACTTACTGCTGTTTGATGCTTCATCAGCAGACCCCTAGGGACCAGTTGGGAACTCCTGTTCTCTTCATTAACCAAAGTTCCATGTGATATACTCTATGGAGCCCTGTGTGCCGATTTGTGCCTTTACGATTAGGGGTTGGCTTCGCCCTGTGTTTCTCCCCACTGCCCAGGACCCGGTTTCAGGGCTCAACAAAGAGGCCGGTGCCTGGGTTGGGCTGGTTCAAATACCTAGCTCCAGCCTCCCAGGTGCTGGAAATGCATGGGAGAGCGCTGGATAAGGGGGCTCACACGGGGTCCCAAAGAGTGCAGCAGGGGTTCTAGTGCTGTCTGCGGCACTAAGGGACAGCCCTCTTAGGAGGGTGCATTGGGTGCGTCGCGGGCAGCCGCAATTCAGCACAATCTGTCTAAGATTGAAGTAATGAGCCACAAGGAAACAGTTTGTGCTGATTCAAATTGAAACAACATAAAAACTGGCTAGACAAGTTGCAAAGATAGCTCCAGAAACAGGTGAGTGTGTTAGCACTTTACCCGTTGCGACTCTCTGGCTAGACACTTCATGGGCCCTATCATGTATTATGATACCCTTTCTGCACTGCAGAGAAGAAAGTTTCAGTAAAAGTTGGTTATTGGTTGAGGGAGCTGGAAACCACACTCAGGCAACAACCACAATCCTTGTCAGGGTGAAGGAAATGGTCCGATTCGGGTCACTCGGGTCACCAATGATCACCTCTATGCCTTCTACGAAATGAAGAGTCGGTCACACAGTAGAGAATACAAACCAATAATAGTTTGTTCAAAATTCGTTCAGAGTGGAGCCCTGTCTGCCCAGTTGCTAAGAGTGCTGCAGAGAGAGTCTGACTTCAGCAAGCATAACGATACATTATGTACATTTCAAAATCAATGAAAACCCACCCACCATGGAATTTTCCAGAGGGACGCAGCTGGACAGTAAATTACAAAGGAGTAAGTTTCGGTTCTGAGGCCGGGCACACATTATCTATCAGCCAAGGTCATTCCTGTCTGTGCCCGCCACTAGACAAGCGGAAGAGGGCTTCCATCTAGAGTAAAGGTATGCGCTAATAAGAACAGGGCATTCATTAGTGTGGCAAAACTCAGCTCCGGAGAAACATAACCTAAAGAAGACCATTTCTCGGAAATGGTGGAGAATCAGTTTCAATGGCGATACAAAATGGCGCCCATACACAAAATGGCGCTGCGAATGCTAACTTATGTAAAAGCAATACAAAAGCACACTTTTTAGTCTAACAGACCCTCCTTTTAGCATGAGCTAAGCCATATATATTGATAACAAAGGATATATCACTCAATAAAACATGGTAAAGTAATTTAGGAGCATTCCATATCCTTAGCATCAGGGATGGAAACAGTAAGGAGGGAAGATGTCTCAAAAATACCCTCATCAATTTGCATCAGATAGTTCACCTCCTTCTGGATCATAATGGTCGCATTAGTATCATGGATTGATATTTTCCAATTGAGTGGGGATATCACGCAAAGCTGCTACTGTGGAATTAGACAGTATCTGTAGCTCGCATCCAAAATATTCCCTAGCCCTTTCACCCCTGGCCACAGCGGTACCACCAAAGGGGGTAAGAGAAGAGAGAATATACCCAAAGGTGATACTATTACTATAGTTATTGACCTCAAGGTCTGTCACCCCGTCACAGAATTCCTTTGTCAAAGTCCTTTAGACCCATCTTATATTCGGTTTACTATACTTACAGGGCACACCTAGAGGAAGCACCATTCCCAAAGCAACGTCCTCTGTACCATTATAAACATTCAAGTAAGTACCATTGGACAGAAAGTAAAATCCTGGATGTGCATAAAGTGGAACCAAAGGGGATGATGGACGGAGTGTTGAACATTGCAAGCACTCACCCCCAGTCAACTGATCTGGGTTTAATCCATCATCATTCTTTAGCTCACTCCGCCACCCCAGTTCAGACATGGCCATATGCAAATCAGTCTGACCCTGTGCCTCATGGGAACAGTCCATCCCGAACTGCCAAGCCATGTCTTCCCTGGACCGGAAACAAGCATCCTGGGACCGGTTTCTGGCTAATCAGCCGTCATCAGCCAGGCTAGCTTGAATCCAGTGGCAAAGTGAGCAAGGGACCCACGTCTGGGCATACCCTGCCAACTTATGGCGAACAAAGCAAAACCAAAGGGGATGATGGACGGAGTGTTGAACATTGCAAGCACTCACCCCCAGTCAACTGATCTGGGTTTAATCCATCATCATTCTTTAGCTCACTCCGCCACCCCAGTTCAGACATGGCCATATGCAAATCAGTCTGACCCTGTGCCTCATGGGAACAGTCCATCCCGAACTGCCAAGCCATGTCTTCCCTGGACCGGAAACAAGCATCCTGGGACCGGTTTCTGGCTAATCAGCCGTCATCAGCCAGGCTAGCTTGAATCCAGTGGCAAAGTGAGCAAGGGACCCACGTCTGGGCATACCCTGCCAACTTATGGCGAACAAAGCAAAACCAAAGGGGATGATGGA
Organism: Calotriton arnoldi; assembly: GCA_963921515.1. Lineage (NCBI taxonomy): Eukaryota > Metazoa > Chordata > Amphibia > Caudata > Salamandridae > Calotriton > Calotriton arnoldi. The sequence goes on from CAWUFW010003505.1 coordinate 1,576,611, forward strand.
CGGAGTGTTGAACATTGCAAGCACTCACCCCCAGTCAACTGATCTGGGTTTAATCCATCATCATTCTTTAGCTCACTCCGCCACCCCAGTTCAGACATGGCCATATGCAAATCAGTCTGACCCTGTGCCTCATGGGAACAGTCCATCCCGAACTGCCAAGCCATGTCTTCCCTGGACCGGAAACAAGCATCCTGGGACCGGTTTCTGGCTAATCTGCCGTCATCAGCCAGGCTAGCTTGAATCCAGTGGCAAAGTGAGCAAGTGACCCACGTCTGGGCATACCCTGCCAACTTATGGCGAACAAAGCAAAACCAAAGGGGATGATGGACGGAGTGTTGAACATTGCAAGCACTCACCCCCAGTCAACTGATCTGGGTTTAATCCATCATCATTCTTTAGCTCACTCCGCCACCCCAGTTCAGACATGGCCATATGCAAATCAGTCTGACCCTGTGCCTCATGGGAACAGTCCATCCCGAACTGCCAAGCCATGTCTTCCCTGGACCGGAAACAAGCATCCTGGGACCGGTTTCTGGCTAATCAGCCGTCATCAGCCAGGCTAGCTTGAATCCAGTGGCAAAGTGAGCAAGGGACCCACGTCTGGGCATACCCTGCCAACTTATGGCGAACAAAGCAAAACCAAAGGGGATGATGGACGGAGTGTTGAACATTGCAAGCACTCACTCCCAGTCAACTGATCTGGGTTTAATCCATCATCATTCTTTAGCTCACTCCGCCACCCCAGTTCAGACATGGCCATATGCAAATCAGTCTGACCCTGTGCCTCATGGGAACAGTCCATCCCGAACTGCCAAGCCATGTCTTCCCTGGACCGGAAACAAGCATCCTGGGACCGGTTTCTGGCTAATCAGCCGTCATCAGCCAGGCTAGCTTGAATCCAGTGGCAAAGTGAGCAAGGGACCCACGTCTGGGCATACCCTGCCAACTTATGGCGAACAAAGCAAAACCAAAGGGGATGATGGACGGAGTGTTGAACATTGCAAGCACTCACCCAGTCAACTGATCTGGGTTTAATCCATCATCATTCTTTAGCTCACTCCGCCACCCCAGTTCAGACATGGCCATATGCAAATCAGTCTGACCCTGTGCCTCATGGGAACAGTCCATCCCGAACTGCCAAGCCATGTCTTCCCTGGACCGGAAACAAGCATCCTGGGACCGGTCTCTGGCTAATCAGCCGTCATCAGCCAGGCTAGCTTGAATCCAGTGGCAAAGTGAGCAAGGGACCCACGTCTGGGCATACCCTGCCAACTTATGGCGAACAAAGCAAAACCAAAGGGGATGATGGACGGAGTGTTGAACATTGCAAGCACTCACCCCCAGTCAACTGATCTGGGTTTAATCCATCATCATTCTTTAGCTCACTCCGCCACCCCAGTTCAGACATGGCCATATGCAAATCAGTCTGACCCTGTGCCTCATGGGAACAGTCCATCCCGAACTGCCAAGCCATGTCTTCCCTGGACCGGAAACAAGCATCCTGGGACCGGTTTCTGGCTAATCAGCCGTCATCAGCCAGGCTAGCTTGAATCCAGTGGCAAAGTGAGCAGGGACCCACGTCTGGGCATACCCTGCCAACTTATGGCGAACAAAGCAAAACCAAAGGGGATGATGTCCGTCCATCATCCCCTTTGGTTTTGCTATGTTTGCCCTAAGTTGGCAGGGTATGCCCAGACGTGGGTCCCTTGCTCACCTTGCCACTGGATTCAAGATAGCCTGGCTGATGACGGCTGTAAGCCAGAAACCGGTCCCAGGATGCTTGTTTCCGGTCCAGGGAAGACATGGCTTGGCAGTTCGGGCTGGACTGTTTCCATGAGGCACAGGGTCAGACTGATTTGCATAAGGCCATGTCTGAACTGGGGTGGCGGAGTGAGCTAAAGAATGATGATGGATTAAACCCAGATCAGTTGACTGGGGGTGAGTGCTTGCAATGTTCAACACTCCGTCCATCATCCCCTTTGGTTTTGCTATGTTTGCCCTAAGTTGGCAGGGTATGCCCAGACGTGGGTCCCTTGCTCACCTTGCCACTGGATTCAAGATAGCCTGGCTGATGACGGCTGTAAGCCAGAAACCGGTCCCAGGATGCTTGTTTCCGGTCCAGGGAAGACATGGCTTGGCAGTTCGGGCTGGACTGTTTCCATGAGGCACAGGGTCAGACTGATTTGCATATGGCCATGTCTGAACTGGGGTGGCGGAGTGAGCTAAAGAATGATGATGGATTAAACCCAGATCAGTTGACTGGGGTGAGTGCTTGCAATGTTCAACACTCCGTCCATCATCCCCTTTGGTTTTGCTATGTTTGCCCTAAGTTGGCAGGGTATGCCCAGACGTGGGTCCCTTGCTCACCTTGCCACTGGATTCAAGATAGCCTGGCTGATGACGGCTGTAAGTCAGAAACCGGTCCCAGGATGCTTGTTTCCGGTCCAGGGAAGACATGGCTTGGCAGTTCGGGCTGGACTGTTTCCATGAGGCACAGGGTCAGACTGATTTGCATATGGCCATGTCTGAACTGGGGTGGCGAGTGAGCTAAAGAATGATGATGGATTAAACCCAGATCAGTTGACTGGGGGTGAGTGCTTGCAATGTTCAACACTCCGTCCATCATCCCCTTTGGTTTTGCTATGTTTGCCCTAAGTTGGCAGGGTATGCCCAGACGTGGGTCCCTTGCTCACCTTGCCACTGGATTCAAGATAGCCTGGCTGATGACGGCTGTAAGCCAGAAACCGGTCCCAGGATGCTTGTTTCCGGTCCAGGGAAGACATGGCTTGGCAGTTCGGGCTGGACTGTTTCCATGAGGCACAGGGTCAGACTGATTTGCATATGGCCATGTCTGAACTGGGGTGGCGGAGTGAGCTAAAGAATGATGATGGATTAAACCCAGATCAGTTGACTGGGGGTGAGTGCTTGCAATGTTCAACACTCCGTCCATCATCCCCTTTGGTTTTGCTGTGCATAAAGTGGACCTTGATAATCTACAGGAGCATATCTAGTGTTCATTCCCACTGAACTTCGATCCTTCTTTTTCACCAAAGACATTGTATTTTTAAACAGTATTAGTCCAGACAACATGCAGGATAATAACCTGCCTTTCGAGTAACTGTTAAACCTTGATAATGCCAGCCTACTAAGGTAATGTTCTGTTCATTCATATACAAATTATCACAATACATATTAGTATTGCAACCTGAATATCCCTTCCCTCGTGGCTTCCTATAATACAAACAAGGACCAGGATATCCCATCCCAAACTCACCCTTTACCTCTACAAAATAGGGTGGACGAACACATGAATAAATAACCAATGACAATGGGCAAGCAGTCCATAAACTTGTGACAGATTCAGTGCGGTAACACGCTGTACCTTCTCCAAAGAATTTCTCGTGTGTATCTAGAAATACATTGCTCAGAAGTGTCCTTTTTGTGCATACGAACAATCTTATGTGCAATACAGAATCGCGCATCGTGATCACACTCCAAAACCCAAGACACCCCGCCCAGAACCAACAGCAGCAATAACACAAGAACAGCACATAACGCTTTTTGTTCGGTAGACCAAGATTCATGTGTATGAACAAGGGGAATTACTGGCTGCTCCTCGTCAGCAACCATTCTGCCAAAAGGGTGCATAGCAAATGATAAAGCAAAGGGGGCAAATCTCCGGCAAGAGAAATATACAAGTTCCCAGGTTCCGTCAGAGCCTCACTGGTACAGGCTCCTATTGTTCATCAACATTGGCGCTCCTGAGCACCAGCGGTGGAGCTTGCTCTGTCCTAAGCTCTGGATGTATCCCACGTCAATCAGGATAATGTACCCCCCAAGGAAGTACGTTCAATCTATCCTGTCCAATGTCGAAGCAATGCACCAATCTCACATCACCCTAAACTAACTCCGTTGGTACTACAGCAAAGTACACCCTAACTTGCACAGTCCATCCCTGCCTAATATGACTTCTCCTTTGGTGCACTATTCCTCATTCGAGGAAGCAAATTGTACCTGGTGACTCCAGGCACAGAGGATCAGTGAAAAGGGGCTCCTGAATAGCTCTTATTTCTGGCGGGACAGCTTCATTCAAGATCTCATCATTCTCCTTATCACTTTGCGTCCATGTGAGGACAGCGTCGCTGAATGGAACAAAACGAGGAATCTGCCCGGACTCCTGGTCAGGTATCCCCTCCTTCACCCATTGGTCATAGGGCAACGGTAGGGGCACTTTTTTGCAATGCACGCCATGCACCCAATTCTTCCGGCCAGCGACCTTGACAGCCTTTCGGGTAGCCAAAAGGACCTGTTCGGGCCCCTTCCAACGCGGCTCCAAACTCTTCTTTCGCTGAAAATTTCGGATTAACACATAGTCCCAAGGCTGGATGTCATGTCCAAGTCCCTCTGTTGTAGCTGGCAGGGACTCACGGACCTGTTGGTAAATAGAACGCAAATTTTCAGTTAACTAGTACAGGTAAACAGTCAATATGGGGTACTCAACATGGGCAAACCGACGAGGACGTGGGACGCCCCAGACATTTGCCTTGCGTCCAAACACGACCTCGTACGGTGACAATCCTGTTCTAGAATGTGCCGCTGTTCTTGTCGACAAAAGAGCTAATGGTAATGCATCTGGCCACTGTAACCCTGTGGTCTCCTGAATCTTTGCCAATTTCAGTTTGAGAGTACCATTGTACTTCTCAACCAAACCAGCTGACTGCGCATGGTTTGCAGCATGAAACTTCTGTCTTATGTGCATACCATCACAAATTAACTGAATAACCTTTTCATTGAAATGACTTCTGTTATCACTCCAGATAAACAGGGCAAGCCGAAACAAGGAAAGAACTCCTTCAGGAGTACCTTTGCAGTCGTAATGGCTGTATTATCTTTAGTGGGATAAGCTTCAACCCATTTGCTAAATGCACAGTTAACCACCAGGACATACTTCAAATTGTTGCATCGTTCCAACTCAATATAGTCCATCTGTAGGACTTAAAAAGAAAAGGTGGGTGGTGCGAAATTACCAGGGGGTGTAGGAGTACCCTTCCCAGGATTATGCATCATGCACACCATACAGTACTTCACTAAATGTGCAGCTGTCTTAGAAATGTTGTCATTTTGACATACAGGGTCTAACAACTTGCAAATACCCTTAGCACTAATATGCGCTGGGCCATGGGCCATGGTGACTACAGGAAGAACATATGCATCTGGCAGCATCCATCTCTGCTTCCCTGACTTGTCAATCCAACATCCCTCATCGTTCAATTGTGCTGTACATTCTCGCCACACTGCTAACTCTTCGGTCGTGGCCTCACCTTGAATCTCCTTCACATTCTCAAGTGTGTCTTCGAACATAGTAACCTCAGGTACCCACGTAGCTGGTCCTGCCACAAACATTCTTTTCATTTTGGTCCGGGCTGTTTCCTTAGCTGTCTGATCTCCAAAAGCATTTCCCCTTCCTACATCATCAGTGACTTTCTGATGTGCACTACACTTTACTATGGCCAATTTCTTAGGGAGCGCCAAAGCAGACAAAAGCCTCAGTATGAGGAGCCCATGTTGGATTTTGGTGCCATGAGAAGTAAGAAACCCTCTCTCAGCCCAGAGTCGCCCAAAATTATGAGCGACTCCAAAGGCGTACTGACTGTCAGTAGAAATATTGACAACCAGTCCCTCACTTAATTCACAAGCTCGAATCAAAGCGACAAGCTCAGCGGCCTGGGCCAATTGATAGGGAACTCCTGATGTCCCGACTACTGTACGCAATGTAGTGACAGCATACGCAGCATTGTAGTGCCATCTGGTAATTTCAAGCAAGAGCCATCGACATATAGTTCTCCTTGGGGATCAGCTAAGGGAACATCAGTCAAGTCTACCCGTCCTTTCGTCTCCTCTTCCGTCCGGAAGATACAGTCATGTTTATCAATTTCATCATGCTCAGAAAGGAGGGGCAGTAATGTGGCTGGGTTCAGAGTGGCACATCTTTTAATCGTAATGTGTTTTGCAAACAATGTTAATTAATAACCTGTTAGACGTGCACTGGTGAGGTGCTGTGTCTTTGTCTTATTCAAAAGTGTATCCACAGCATGGGGTACCATGACTGTGAGGTCAGTATCAAGTACGAGTCCAGTCGATTGTCTTTTAGAGACAGCCACAGCCTGACCGCTCTTAGACAGCTCGAGAGGGCTCTTGCGACAGGGTCAAGGACAGCAGAGAAGTAAGCACACGGCCGTTGCTTATCTCCAAATTTTTGTGTTAAAACAGAAAGCACACAACCAGCCATCTCATGAACGTACAACACAAATTGTTTAGTATAATCTGGAGTGCCGAGTACTGGAGCAGAACAAATTGCAGTTTTCAATTGCTCAAAAAACTGCTGACAGTCAGGCGTCCAAGGCAAAGGCTCATGCACATCTTTTAGTGTTAGGGCAAGCAGGGGTTTTATTAGTAACGCGTAGCCAGGTAGGAAGTGATACCTATAAAAGCACGCACATCTTTCTGAGTGTGTGGAACGGGCATTTTAACAATGGTACTTATGCGCTCCAGGGTCAATCTCCTACCCTCCTTCAACAGTAGGTGACCTAAATAGGTGACCTCCTGTCGACAATACTGACATTTAGAAAGGGACACCTTATGTCCATGTTGAGCCAAATGCAACAACAATTTAACTGTACTGTCTTTGCAACCTTGTTACGTGTCAGAAGCGATGAGCAAGTCATCAACATACTGCACCAATACGGTGGGCAGTCAAAATATCGAAAATAAAATTTCGATATACCATAATATCGAAGTTTAAATATCGAAGGGACAGAATATCGATGGGACAGAATATCGATGGACAGAATATCGACCCTAAGGTAAGTAATATCGAATTACTTAATATCGATGTCAATAATATCGAAGTTAGTAATATCGAAATCAAATATATCGATGTTACTAATATCGATGTTACTAATATCGATATTTGTATTATTATTGTTATGTATTTTGTTATGTTTTTAATATGTATGTGTTATATGTGTTTTTGTTACGTGTTTTAATTGTTTAAAAATATATGTATACAATTTTTATATGTTAATAAATTTATTTTGTACTGTAGCGGGTTGTGGGTTTATAGGGGAATAGGGTGGGAAGTAATTTAATTATACTAAATTAATTATTAATTTTTAGGAATTATAAATTAATTGTAATTATTTTTGCGTTTAAGTTCTGTAGCGGGTTGTGGGTTTATAGGGGAATAGGGTGGGAAGTAATTTAATTGTAATTAAGTTATAATTTATTTTAATTAATTGGTATTGATAATTATATTATTGTTAATTAATTAATAATTGGTAATTAATTTTAATTAATTGGTTATTAATTTTTATTAATCGATTAATTGATTATCATGTAATTTAAATGTAATTAAGTTATAATTTATTTTAATTAATTGATATTGATAATTATATAATTGTTAATTAATCAATAATTGGTGATTAATTTTAATTAATTGGTGATTAATTTTTATTAATTGATTAATTAATCATCATGTAATTTAAATGCAATTAATTTATAATTTATTTTAATTAATTGGTATTGATAATTATATTATTGTTAATTAATTGATAATTGGTAATCAATTATTAATTGGTAATTAATTTTTATTAATTAATTATTAATTTTTATTAATTGATTAAGTGTGTTGTGCGTTTATAGGGGAATACTTTTGGAAGTAATTGAAATCTAATTAAGTAATTCTTAAATGTATTTTTGGGTATTGATAATTAATTTATTGGATATTAATTATTAATAGGTAATTTTTTAAATTACAAATTTTTGGTTCTAAAAATTAATTTATTGTTGTTTTATCATTAATTGGTAATTAAATATTATTAAATATTATTTATTGATAAATGTAATTAATATATTAAGAATTATTTATTAGTTGATAATGAATGTTTAATTATTATTATTATTGGTATAAAAAAGCCTTTAATTGTTCAATATTAGTTAATTGGTAATTAAGTTTTAATAAGTTATATGTTTTTTGTTATTAAAAATATTTTATTGTTCAATATTTCATATTTAGTAATTAATATTGATTACTTATTATTTATTGGTATTTATTATTAATTTATTGTTAATAAATTTTCTATTGGTAATTATGTTTTTAATAAATATTTATTGGTATTGGTAAATAGTTTAGTTATTTAATAATTCATTAATTATTAAAACATTTTTTTTTATTTATAAGTATGTTATTTGTCACTTCTACGCTATCCAACACTTTCCCTACTGTTGCACTCTCTGGAGTGGGAATAGTAATTTTTACCCCTACGCTATCCAACACTTTCCCTACTGTTGCACTCCTGGAGTGGGAATAGTAATTTCTACCCCTACGCTATCCAACACTTTCCCTACTGTTGCACTCTCTGGAGTTGGAATAGTAATTTTTACCCCTACGCTATCCAACACTTTCCCTACTGTTGCACTCCCTGGAGTGGGAATAGTAATTTTACCCCTACGCTATCCAACACTTTCGCTACTGTTGCACTCCCTGGAGTGGGAATAGTAATTTCTACCCCTACGCTATCCAACACTTTCCCTACTGTTGCACTCTCTGGAGTGGGAATAGTAATTTTTACCCCTACGCTATCCAACACTTTCCCTACTGTTGCACTCCCTGGAGTGGGAATAGTAATTTTACCCCTACGCTATCCAACACTTTCCCTACTGTTGCACTCTCTGGAGTGGGAATAGTAATTTTTACCCTTACGCTATCCAACACTTTCCCTACTGTTGCACTCACTGGAGTTAGAATAGTAATTTTTACCCCTACGCTATCCAACACTTTCCCTACTGTTGCACTCTCTGGAGTGGGAAGAGTAATTTTTACCCTTACGCTATCCAACACTTTCCCTACTGTTGCACTCACTGGAGTTAGAATAGTAGTTTTTACCCCTACGCTATCCAACACTTTCCCTACTGTTACACTCGCTGGAGTGGGAATAGTAATTTTTACCCCTACGCTATCCAACATTTTTCTTAGTGTTGTTTTTTTGGGAGTTGTAATAGTAGTTTTATTCCCTACGCTATTTAATATTTTTTGTATTATTTTAGTTAATATAGTATATAATTAATTTTAAAAATATTAAAAGTAAATTTAATTCTTTTAATCTGTTATACATAATTATTTAATTTTTATTTATGTTATTGTTTTATGTGTATAGATGTATTTGTAATTTATAATATTTTTTAATAATTTAAAATTTATTACAATAATTATTGAAAATTATTATTAAGTATATATATTATATCTTATATGTATATGTTTAATTAATGTTTTATTTAATTATATATGTTACTTATTAATTTTAAATATTATCAAATATTTTTAACTATGTTTATTTTAATTATAAGTATTATTTAGTTTATTTTACATATTATTTTTAACAACAAAAAAACCGATATTTTTGATAACGATATTTTTGACATCGATATTTTTTCTCGATATTTTTGTACTTACCATGTTGTAGATAGGATGTCGATATTATTGACATCGATATTTTTGTTGCGATATTTTTGTAGGTCGATTTTTTGACCTTCGATATTTTGTCAGTGATTCCACCAATACATTACCTGAGGGAAGAGTCAAAGAATCCAACTGACTTTTTAAAGCTTGACTATAAATACTAGGACTTTCAGTATAGCCCTGAGGAGCTCGACAGAACCTAAAGCTCCTATAAGCTAGGGTAAAACCGAACAAGTACCTGCTATCTGGATGAATAGGAATACTAAAGAAAGCATTTTTCAAATCAATGACAGAGAAAAATTTAGCAGTAGAGGGGATCATGGTCAAAAGAGTAGTAATGTCAGGAACCACTAGAAACTGTGGAACCACTATCTTATTAACCTCACACAAATCAATCACGAAACGATAAACATCTTCATGGTCATCAGGAGAACCTGAGGGCGTCCTTTTAAGAATTGGAAGAATAGGGCTATTACAAATATTAGCAGTTGTCTCCTCAACCACTCCCTTCTTAATCAAATACTGTATAACTTGCAATAAGGCTCGCTCACCTGCCTGCGGTATTTTATACTGAGGGATACTTGGCAAAATTGCACCATCCTTAACCTGTATTGAAACTGGCGATATCTGCAACGATCCCACATCTGTATCACCCGTTGCCCACAGAGTGGGTGCCACATCTTTAAACTCAGCAGGAAGAGGTGCATCTTTGGACAAACACTGCTTAGCGCGTGCTACATCTGGACCCATTGTCACATAGACACCCGCCGGAGAACAATAGATAGTGGCATGCAATTTCTTCAACAAATCCAAACCTATCAAATATTCACCACAATTAGATGTCAACAAGAATGGGGAATCCACAGTGAAAGGGCCAATAGTCAATGCAAGAGGATTTTAAATGGGGTTTACAACCGGTACACCAGAGAAACCAACTGACACATTATCATGGCCCGACAGAGCCGCCCCAGGGACCATATTTTGAGAAACAGAACTTTTCGTCGCACCTGTGTCCACCAAAAATTCCTTAGTCAGACCTTGTAGTTCTGCTGTTACTTAAGGACCACGCTGGTCTACAGGTATCTGAACTGGTCCCCTACTCTGTCCCTGGCTGTCCTAACTATAGGACATTCCTGTCACTTCATCCATGTCTTAATCATCATGATAGAACTGTCCTTCACGAGGGTCATCAAAATAATTATCAGAACGGCCCTGTGAGGCTGCAACACTCTGTGCCCTATCAGTCCCACTAGCTCCACGACCCTTACCCCGAGAACCTCGTCCTCTAGGGGCTGCCACCTTCTGAAAAAGCACAGGACACTCGCTACGGCAGTGTCCCTCCTCTTTACAATATGTGCACTGATTCGGACCCAAAGGCGTAGTTGGTGGCTGCCTACTAGCACGTGGAAGCTGTCGAGCAAGACCACTACGTCCTCTCCCATTTCCTCTAAAAGCCTGCTGTAACAAAACTTTCGTTTTTAAATCCTTATGCCTCTTCTCTGTCCTCTCCTTCATTATCCCTATGCTCATAATATTGGGCCATATTTAAAATAACAGAGGGAGAGGAGGTGGACCAGGTACTCTCAGAAGCTTGCAATCGAGTCGCAATTTCAGGAAGAAAATTAGAAAAAAATCTATTGACAAACAACCGAACACCCCCCTCGACAGATAAATCTTGTCCACTATAATCCAAAAATGTACCTTCAAATCGAGTAAAGAAATCAGACACACTCTCATCTTTCTTCTGTCGGCAGGCTGACAATTTATCCCAATCCACCTTTCTTGGCAGAATAAGAGAATGCATGTATGTAATTATGCGACCTGGCAAAGCAAGTATCTCTGCCCGAGGCTTATCACCTGGCTTTCTTTCCTGATCCCATGCCTTAATTTGATCCCAAGTACCTCCCAACTCCGGAAAATGATCTTGAGTATGGACCTGTCTCCAAATATCAACCGGAACGAGAAGACCAAAAACATTTCAATATCTGCAAGAGTCATTACCGTCGAAGAAGCAGCTTCAGTCAACTCTTTGTAATAAGCTGTAGGATTCTTTTTGGGGTCAGGCAAATTAGTTTTAAGGGACAAAACCTCGCTCCTTTTCCACAGAGTATAAACCCATTGTTCTTGAAACCGAGCTGCAACTGCTGCTCGAGTCACAATTCCTCGCCCATCCGTTAACTCTGGTATCTCTGGATGATATATAGGATGAATCTCTCTCATCGGAAACTGGGACACTGACCTGGGACTTTTCTCATGCAATCTTCCCCTGTATGCAACTATTGTTGTAACATTAGCAAAAACCTGCTCTGGCCCCAATTCACTAATATATACTCTATCTCTAATGTCATATAAAATATGAGGTGCTTCCGCTTCAAAGTGCTGTTGCCAAAGACCAATCAAAGTAGCAGACATATGTTTAAGTGCATGTTGTTGTATAAAAGGCTCAAAATCTCTCATGGTCGCCCAAACATCCTCTACACTATAAATAGGATTATGGGCCCACTGCGCAGCCTGATTAGCTATTACCTGTTTCTCTTCATCTCCCACATCAGACCTCACTAACGGTCCCATGCGTTCCCGAAACTTCATCCAATCTCTATCTTCAAATCCACGCACCGGCGTTCCGCTACTCACAAAGGCCTGAGGATGAAAAACCACAGTGGGAGAGGCAACAGTAGTAACAGGTACTATTGTTGCTGATGGTTGTGTCGCAGGGGAAAGAGTTGGCGAAAGGGATGCTGAAACAAGGTACAGCAGGAGTGCTAACAGCCACAGTTGCGACAGATGGCAAAGAAACAGAAGAAGGAGGAGGAGGAAGAGCCGAAGCCAAAGCCACTGACGTAACAACAGTGGACACAGGGACAGAGACAATAGACGCAACTGTAACGGGTGGCTGTGAGGGCACCGGAACAGTTGGATATATTCTCTGCGGGGCATATGGAGGTGGGGGTCTGGCATCCAACAATTCTTCCACAAAAGTATCATCTTCATCCAGAGACACATATGATTTGTCAATATGTAATCGAAACCTTCTATCTTCACATTCAATACCCTTCTCCTGCTTTTCCCTGTCATATGCTACAGCCTTCTGAGTCAACGTCTGCATTCTCCCTTTCCGGGCCTCTTTCTCTGCTTTCATTCGCCTCTGTTTAGCTGCTTTTTGCTATGTTCTGAGGGAATCAAACATAGACTGCCTACTTCTTTTCTTAAACAAGTGTTGTTGTGAATACTCAATGTTTTGTTCATCAAAAGTGCCCGTCAACGACCACTGCAATTAGGCATTGTCCCTCGTATATTTGTGCCATAATGTACTAAACATAATAGGTCAAAATAAAGCACCCTTTGGAGTATTTCTATAGCATACCAGTCAGTCAAACAATCGCACACCACATTCTTGCATTTATCAAACTATTATCAGGGAGTCAGATATGGAGATGTTTATTTGGTATAAAACAATGGCACTCCTACAATATATTACATACGCATAACAATACATATAATAAAATTTATAAAATAGTAATAAAATCCCTTTGTAGCATTCGTTAATGTAATGACTAACAATTTATTCCTTTTAATCAGTGTCCAACCTAATCATATACCACAATTATCGATGTCAAACCTTTTTTTTAAAAATCCTATATGTACATATTTAATGATGTAAAGCAAACAATAAGCCAAAAAAAACCTTTTCTCTTAATCTAATGTAATTCATTCATCAGTGCAGAAAACAATATTAAAAAAAGGGAAATATCAAACACAAAATACAGTTTAAAAAGGAGAACAACCAAGCGACGCGTTTCGGTGGTGTAGTGGTTAACCACCTTCTTCAGGCTTTAAAACACAATGTTATACTTTTCTCCCCACTCGTTTATCAGTGTTTGGGGTTCACAGCAATCTCTGTTTCGAGAAGTTGCTCGTCGGTCCAGCCTTAAGTCAGATATAATATTCTCACCGACGTTGGCAGCGTGATCTACTCAAAGTATACTATAAGTTGTCATTGAGTCTTTCATATTGGGGTTTCTTAATATGATTATTGTCCACCAACTGGCCGTAAAAAAGTGTGGTCCTTATAATTATCAATATGACCTTTCAAATATCTTTACCGTCGTGCTCATGGCCCGTTTTGCGACGGAGTCTTCAATTTTCAAATGTGCTCCTTGAAAAGACCAAAGAGTCCGGGATTTAAGAATCTCCGTCCGCTCTTCTGGTTCTTTCATAATAGGGCCAAGACCATGCTTCACGTACATATTGAAATTCGGAGTGCTTTCTGGAGGCGCCGGCTGACTTTCTTCCAATCGAGCATAAGTAAAGCATCAACGACAACACAAAACAAACATTCTATTAAAGCTAGGCATTTTTAAAAGAGAACATATTCACTATTCTATGCCTAGCAAAACAATTGCAATTGTTTCTGTCCCAAAAATGGTCCTTAGACCATACCAAATACAAACCAAAATGGTACCATATCCACAAAGAACCGAAACAAACTCACCTGATATATGCAGGTCAAACGAATCTATTCTCCACTGCCGACTCTTCAGACCAAACGGTCAGATCCAAGGGTTTCGCCGTTCAGGACTCCAGTCGGGATGACCACTGGGCGAGGCACTGACCGGTCAGACAGATGGGGCAGCTGCGAGTACTAGAAATTCTTCGGGCAGGGATCCCTGACCCATCCGTCCAACCCGACGAAAGCCTCGACCTCCACCCCCCCATCCACGGAAGGGGAAGGGCCACTCACCCAAAGGAGTCCCTGTTTGGGCGCCAACTGAAGGAAATGGCCCGATTCGGGTCACTCGGGTCACCAGTGACCACCTCTATGCCTTCTACGAAAATGAAGAGTCAGTCAGACAGTAGAGAATACAAACCAATAATAGTTTATTCAAAATTCGCTTAGTGCGGAGCCCTGTCTGCCCAGACGCTAAGAGTGCTGCGGAGAGAGTCTGACTTCAGCAAGCATAACGATACATTATGTACATTTCAGAATCAATGAAAACCCGCCCACCATGGAATTTTACAGAGGGACGCAGCTGGACAGTAAATTACAAAGGAGTAAGTTTCGGTTCTGAGGCCGGGCACACATTATCTATCAGCCAAGGTCATTCCTGTCTGTGCCCGCCACTAGACAAGTGGGAGAGGGCTTACATCTACAGGAAAGGTATGCGCTAATAAAAACAGGGCATTCATTAGTGTGGCAAAACTCAGCTCTGGAGAAACATAACCTAAAGAAGACCATTTCTTGGAAATGGTGGAGAATCAGTTTCAAGTATGATACAAAATGGCACCCATACACAAAATGGCGCCGCAAATGCTAACTTACGTAAAAGCAATATAAAAGCACAATTTTTAGTCTAACGGGTGACCCACAAAAAGTCACAAAATTTGCCTGTGTTTAACTCTCTGGTGGCTTGGCACAAAAGCAGTTACCTTAACTTAGAGGCAATGTGTAAAGCATATAACGTCCTGGCGTCTTCACTTCGACCTGAAGACGCCAGGACGTTATCCGGACACGGCTCCGTATCGCACACACGGTGAATACCGTTTGAAGTATACCTCACTACTGAGTGTGGTTCTTCCCCTGAACTGAATAATACCAACGAACCGCATAGGCTCTTATACAGCCATTCTCTTGGCTTTGCGTACCGAGGACACAACCGAACTCTTATCTCTCTTTGCCCTGAAGAAGCCCATGTTTGGGCAAAACGCGTTGGCTGGTCCAATTGATCACATACCAAGCACACCTGAGAATAAAACAACGAAAAAGACTCCATGCTGATGACCTTTCTTTCTGTGCTTAATTGTGAAACTTGTCTTTCAACTATATTGCCTCTCATCCAATCAGTATATGTATAAAATGAGAACATGGTGTCAGAGGTCCAGTACTTATACCCATTTTAGCCTTTGAAGTAGGGAGACTGCAAAGAAAGGCCTTTGTATTGCACAAGACCCTGCCCTTCCCTGCCCTAGCTCCAGACTCACAACAGAGTGGTATGCAGCCCTTTGTGTTGGGACAGGACCTAGCACTTTCAGGTAGAAGTGTCAGCCCCTCCCACACGTCCTGCTCAGGCAGACGCACCAACATGCAGATGACCACTCAGGCACACCTATCCTTCCTTTGTTTGTGCCTGTATAGAGGGAATGCATGAAGCCAGCTGTCACCCAGCCCATACGTGTATTCTAGAGGCAGGCAGGAGTCCGTAAAGGGTTTAAGTAAGAAAATGCCATCTTTCTAAAAGTGGTATTTTAAGAACTGAAATTTAAAAACCAACTTCACTAAAAGATGTTTTTTTAAATTGTGAGTCCAGAGACACTAGACGTACTTTTCCTATCTTTTCCCAATTGAAAGTTCCACTTGTAAAAGGTTACAAGGCTGCTCCAATGTTACCCTATGGGAGAGATAGGCCTTGCAGTAGTGAAATACAAACTTAAGGGTATTTCACTACCAGGACATGTAAAACTTAAAAGTACATGCCCTGCATTTTAAGTACACTGCACCCTGCCCACGGGTTATCCAGGACCTACTCTAGGGGTGACCTATGTGTAATACAAGGGAAGGTTTTGGCCCGGCAAGTAGGCAAACTTGCCAGGTCAAAATGGCAGTTTAAAACTGCATACACAGGCTTTGCATTGGCAGGCCTGAGACCAGGTTAAAGGACTACTTAGCTGGGTGGCACAACCAGTGCTGCGGGCCCACTAGCAGCATTGAGTAATAGGCCCTGGGCACAGGTAGGGCATTTTACTAGGGAATTAAAAGTAAACCAAATATGCCAATCATAGATAAACCAATTGTCATCACATTTTAAGTACAGAGCACATGCCCTTTGGCACTGGCCAGCAGTGGTAAAGTGCTCAGAGTCTTAAAGCCAGCAAAAACAAAGTCAACAAAAATGGGAGGAGGAAGGCAAAATGTTTGGGGTGACCCTGCAGAAAGGGCCATTTCCAACAAATACAATAGATAAATTAGAAGTTGCACACAGCTGTTGGTTAAAGAAAAGTATGTAAATGCAATTTACACTCAGATACAGTAATAAAGTGACAAAAGTGTAATGCACAGTGAAATGTTAGTAAAATTTAGGTGCAGTCATAGTTCACATAAAATTAGGAATAATTGGATACATATAAACAGCAATAAATATAAAAGTCAATTAATAAACTGAATATGTTCAATTATCAAAGAAAAGCCTCCATAAATTATTACAATCCATATTATAATGAGTACGTCGACGTTTGAGCCCTTAGGTTTCAATTGACCAGGGCCATCATCAGGACAGATTGCCGACAGACATTTAAGAAAAAGCAACCTACGAAAGACAGAAAAGAAACAAGTCGCCACTAGTGTGCATAAAGGACGTGGTGTATAAACAATTATCATATCCAAAATAAGGCTTACCTATGTAGGTCAGCTAAAAAAACACGTCAAGGCCAGAAAAGACCTAGAAATGAGAAATCAATGATAGACATTCAAACAAAAAAAACTGGATGCCATTAGCATGTTAGCACAAACATGGATGAAGGCATGTCTGCTATGATTTATTTTATAGAAAATGTAAATGAAACTATGACGTCATTATATGATTCTATTGTGGATAAGACACAGCACCAAAACAAAATACATCCACATGTTGTGTTTAAAATGCAAAGTATAGAGAAATAAGCAACAGCTACAGGGATACTCAGTCGTCGAGCCATTCATAATCAGCAAGAAATGGCATACCGTAACAAAGATGTTGCAAATAGTTTCGGGCAAGTAGCATCATGTGTTGAATTTTTGCACATTTTTCAACATGTTCTAGTGCTCAGGCATCCCAGCACAAGAAAGTAAAGAGGCTTCTAGCCACAGTAGTATGTCTGTGTCTGAGGTCAAAGGATCTAGGCGAACACACAGTCAGGCTGCAGAGTCAGAAAATGATGTGTTGCAAAGTAAATAGAAAGACCCACTCCCAGCAAACAAAGGACGATGCATTAATTATTGTTTTTGGAAAATAAAAGCAACCATATATTGCTTTACATTACTGAGTGTTAGACCTGGTAGCCTTAGGGTCGCTTCCACAACTTTTTGCCAACCTCATCCACTTTTCTGACCTTGTTTTTGCTGGTATTTGAACTCTGCACTTTCCCACTACTAACCATAGCTAAAGTGCTTGTGCTCTCTCTCACCTAAACATGGTGACATTGGTTTATCCCTGTTGGACCTGGCCATTTCTACAGGGTTAGCCCCAAACTTTTTGCCTTCCTCCTCCTATTTTTCTGACCTTTTTATTGGCTTTAGGACTCTGGGCACTTTACCACTGCTAACCTGTGCTAAAGTGCACGTGCTCTCTCCTCTAAACATGGTATAATTGGTTTACACCTGTTTGGCATACTTGTTTTACTTGTACGTCCCCTGTAAAGTGGTATACCATATACCCAGTGCCTCTAAATTAAGTGCTACTGGTGGCCATGCAGCACTAATTGTGCTTCTCACAGAAGCAGCCTTTCAAACCTGTCTCAGGTCTTCCACTGCAGGGCCTGTGTGTGCAGTTTACTGCCACTTCGACATGGCATTTAAAACTGCTTTTCAAGCCTTAAACTCCCCTTTTATTACACATAGGTCACCCCTAAGGTAGGCCTTAGGTAGCCCTATGGGCAGGGTGCTATGTAAGTAAAAGGTAGGACATGTACTTTTATGTTTTGCATGTCCTACAAGAGACAAACAGCCTATAACGCTTTTCACCACTGTGAGTCCTATTCCTTTCATAGGCTAGCATTGAGAATTCCCTTAAATACTTTTAAGTGGTAATTCCTAATCAGAGAGGAGTAGCTTTTTCATTTTTGGTATGTTTGGAATGATAATGATAAATCCCCCTTACTGGTGAAGTTGGATTTCAAATTACTATTTTAGAAATGCCACTTTTAGAAAGTGGCCATTTCTCTGTGCTCTGTGTGCCTGACAGCTTGTCTCCAATACACGTCTGGGTTGGGTGACAGATACACTTTGTGCATTCCCTCTAGAAAGCCACAACACAGGAAGGGCTTGGTGTGACAGGGGATATATCTGCATTCCTCTGCATACGGATAGCCTCACTGTACAGAAAGGGAGAGTGGTGGCTCACACTTACCTCTGAATAGATTGTGTCCTGACCTCACACAAAGGGCTAATTTACCCTCTATTGATAGCCTGTAGCCAGTGCTGGGCTGAATAGGATCTTTGTGCACTTCTCGGAGTTCCTTTGAAGTCACCCCTACATCACAGGCACTTTTGGGTATAATTACTGGGTCTCTGACCCCATCTGATCAGACACTGCATGGAACTTGTAACCAAACATTGTTGGCTCTACATCTGCACATTACCAGAAGGACTGCTGTGCTGCCAGGAGGGACTGCCACTTTGCTAACTGCTATGCTATCTTGACCTGCTGCCTTGTGATTGCAGGGCTGCAGGAGGGACTACCACTTTGCAACTTGCCTTGATGTGCTGGCCTGCTGCCTGCTACCTTCTCTTGTACCCTGCCATGAGTGTTCGCCAAGGCTTGTTGGTTTTCCCCCTGTCCATCTGGGAATCTCAGGGCCATCAAAGATTCCCCCTTTTTCATCAGTGCTGTGGGACTCAGGAACCCATTAATCCGGCAGTTGAGACTGACAGGGATCGGCGTCAATCTATCAGCGCTTAATCCTGCGAGAAACCAGTGGTTCACCCGACTACAGGCCAGCGCATGGGCACGGAGTTTGTCCCTAAAAGCGCCACCTTGGGCTGGGTACAAGTGAGCTGCATTGCTGGCGATGC
The DNA here is from genome assembly GCA_963921515.1 of Calotriton arnoldi. Classification (NCBI taxonomy): domain Eukaryota; kingdom Metazoa; phylum Chordata; class Amphibia; order Caudata; family Salamandridae; genus Calotriton; species Calotriton arnoldi. Next base: position 1,595,891 of record CAWUFW010003505.1, read on the forward strand.
ACCAGTGACGTCAGTGCCACCATCGAGAGGGGGAACCTGTCCAGTGCTTCTGCCAGGCTGAGGAGCCGGCCGATAGAGAGATCGTCCTCCCGAAGACCAGTGTGCTGGCCAGCGGACCCTCGGGGCCGCCTCACATACTGAGGACAGCCCAGTATGGCCCACCTGTCTCTCCACTGCTCTAGCCGAAAGGTACTGTTACCCTGACATCAGACCTCAGAGGTCTGGCTCACCATTTGGCACATTAGGGTCTTCCCTTAGCCCCCTTCTTTTTAACATCTATGTCACTCCTCTGGTCTACTTGGCCGAGGACTTGGGGGCTAAGGTGATTGCGTACGCGGATGACACCCAGCTCTTCTTTACCTGGGATAAGGATGCGGATTCTGTATCATCTGTCCAGCACTGCTTGTCTTCGGTTTTCAAGTGGCTTGCCGCCGCGCTACTTAAATGTAACGAAGACAAGTCGGAGATCCTCCTTTACGACAATTTCCCTCCCGGTTTCAGGGATACGATCTGGCCTCCTGGGTTTCCCCTGCCGACTTCTAATGGGAAGTCCGCCAAGAATCTGGGAGTGTGGTTCGAGGACAATTTATCCTTTTCCACACAGGTAAAGAAGCTATCAGGCAGCTGCTTTGGCATCCTCAAAACGTTAAGGAGATTCCTCCCCCTTCTTTCCAGATCTGCTAAAGAGACGGTCATCCGCGCTTTGATTCTTTCCCGCTTGGATTACGCCAACGTTTTGTAGGTGGGCATCCCGGGCTATGCTCTGAATAAACTTCAGGTCGTCCAGAATGTGGCCGCCAGGCTTCTCCTTGGAATTTCCAGCAGGAGCAGTGTGCGCGAACATCTACGCTCACTGCACTGGCTTCCCGTAGCCAAGCGAGTTACATTTAAATCCCTTGTGATTGCCCATTGTGCCCTCCACGGTCATGGCCCCGCATATTTACGGAAGCGATTTTCCTTCTATGTCCCGCTGAGACAATTACGTTCATCAGCACTTTGGTTAGCTAAAGTGCCCCGCTTCATTCGTCACAGGCTGGGCGGCTGTTCCCTTGCTGTGAAAGCTGCCCAGGCATGGAATGCCCTCCCTTTTGCACTTCGTGACACCCAGGACCTTCTGGCCTTTAAGAAACATCTTAAAACCTACCTCTTCGCCTAGTGTTAGTCTGATGACTCCTCTTGGTTCCGCACTGGGACACTCCTTGGAGTAGCTGCGCGCGTTATAAAACTATATAACATAACATAACATAACTTGTGTGTGATAGAGCCATCTTGAACTTCCCTGGTCCCAGGGGACTGCACCGAACACACGTTCCATGAATCTGGATCCTGCGGGTCATTCTCACACCCACTGAAGCTGTCCCAAGCTTCTTCGTGGACAGCTCTGTTTTTTGCCAGGAAGTTGTGCCCGAGTGGCCCCAAAGGGCTCCGTACTCACCAGAACTTGGGGGCATTACGTGTTCTGTTTTATGGGGGGAACCTCCATGGAGTTCCCAGAGGGAGGCGTGTGACCGCCTCCAGAGACTAAACTGTCCGACCATCATAAAAGTGTTATCAACTGCCAAGCCAGGTCCCAGGATTCATGTTTCTGATCCACGGAGGACCTAGCTTAGCAGTTCGGGCTTGACTGTTCCCATGAGGAGTAGAGTCAAGACTGATTAGCATATGGCTGGGTCCAAACTGTGGTGGTGTGGTGAGCAAACAAACGATGGATTAAACCCAGATCTGTGACTGGGGTTGAATGTTTGCATTGTTCAGCATTCCACCTATCATCTGTTTTTTTTACTAGTAGGCCTGCAGCACTGATTGTGCCCCCCACTTAAGTAGCCCTTTAACCTTGTCTCACGCCTGCCACTGCAGAGCCTGTGTGTGCAGTTTTACACTGCCTTGTCCACCTGGCATAATAAACCTTTTTTCAGACCCACACCTTCCCTCTATATATTCATATAAGTCGCCCTATAGTAGGCCCTAGACAATCCAGAGGGCAGGGTGCAATGTATTCAAAAGGCAGGACATATACTTTTAAGTTTTACATGTCCTGGTAGTGAAAAACTCCCAAAGTCATTTTTCACTACTACAAGGCCTATCCCTCCCGTAGGATAACATTGGGATTATCTTATTGCAGCTTATAAGTGTAATTTCCAATTGGGAAGAGATAAGACCCCCAAGTCTAGTGTCTCTCGAATTTTAATTGAAAATCCTAACTTATGGTGAAGTCAGATTTTAAATTACAATTCTGAAAACATCACTTTGAAAAAGTTGGCAGTTTCTTACTTTAGCCATTTGGTGCCTACTGCCTGCTGCCTGTCTCTGATCACATGTCTGGGGTGGGTGGCAAATGGACTTTGTGTATTACCCCTAGACAGCCACACAGAATGAGAGCTTAGCAGGGCCTGACTGGCTGTAGCGGGCACCGGGCATTTTTCCCGGTGGGCCGGAAGGGTGGGGGATGGGATTTGGACCGGTGGGGGCCGTTTTTGAAACAGGGGGCCGGTTTTGCAGCAGTGCTGCAATATCGCCCCCTTGTACCAAAAGCAGCAGCAGTGTTTTCCACACCCCCACCCCGCTGCCGGTCCAAATCAATTGCCAGGGTCGGTTTGCTTTCCCAGTCCAGCCCAGGAGCTTAGCTGTGACTTGAGGGGCCATCCTGGGCAGAGGGAGCCTCACTTACACCTGAATAGGCTGTGTCCTGTCCCCACAGAAATGGCTGCATACCCACCCCTGTAGTGAGTCTGGAGCCAGGGCAGGAAGGGAGGACCTCTGTGCACTTCAAAGGCATGTCTTTGAATTCTCCCCCACTTCAAAGGCACAACTGGGTGTATGTACTGGACCTCTGACACCACCACTTCAGTACACTTCTGGACCTGTGAAGACTCTACCAGGAAGAAGGCCTGCAGTGCTGCTGAAAGGACAGCTATTCTGCTGGACTACTGTTTTGCTGTACTCCTTCCTTGTTGTGCTGACCTGCTGCTTGCTGCCCTCTTGCCTGGGTGAGGGGACAGGATCTCTTGCCTGGGTGAGGGGACTGGATCTTTATCACTTGAACACAGAGTGACTCAAAGGGCTTGCTGGCTGGCCTCCTGATCTGTAGTCTCATGGACATATAGGACTTCCAAACCCACCTTCTTCTGCACCCAGACTCTGACATTTGAGCGTCCACCCTGCCAAGTGGTACCACCCCAGTCCTGGACCTCTTTAAAGTGGGCCTAAGGTGTTTCTCCAGTGGAACTGACGCATTCTCTGCTGAGCGATGCATCCACAAGCAGAACCAACACATCTCCTCGGGTGAGCTGCGCATCTTCAAGCTGAACTGATGGATCGCCGCTGTTGCATGGATTGGGCCCATCGCAAAAGACTTGCATCACCGCTGCATCTCACATCTTGGGACCGACACATTGAATTTGGAACCGCCACTGTGCGGCGCTTTTCCCAGCACAAGATCCTCACATCCCTCATCGATGGCAGCCTCGACAATGACACAGGACCTTCGCATCGCAGCTTCATCGCTCATCGGAACTGGCACATCTTCTCCACTGTGCCTCGCAGCCTCAACACTGGCCTTCACATCGCACGCCCAGTTGACAGGGTCCTCAAGAATAATGCATTCAGACTTTGCACTGCAGCCTCATCACATCCCAGAACCAAAGCATTGCCTCTGCTGCGCGACGCATCTTCAATGTGGATCCACACAAACACTCCGCATCCAGGATTAAGTTACTTTGGTTCAGAGGGTCTAACTGGGTCCCTGTAGCCACTCCACGCTCCATCGCAGTGGGCCTGAGCTTTTGACTTTGTTACCAGTCCAGCATGACCAGATATCCCAAATAACACTGTTTGCTTCTGGGCGCTATTTTTCACTATAAATTTAAAATTAAAAAACTCATGTTCTTCTTATTGGAGATTTGTCATTTTGGTTTTGGTTTATTTATTAAATTAAGCTCTATCTTGCTAACCTGGTGTGGAATCTTTTTGTGTTGTGGTTTCACTGTTTTACTGTTTGAAGTGTTGCATAAATACTTTACACATTGCCTCTAAAGTTAAGACTGGCTGCTCTGTGCCTAGCTACCAGAGGGTGAGCACAGGTTAAGTTAGGGTTTGCCTGCCTCTTACCCTGACTAGGATTGTGGCTATTGCTTGACCAGGGCTTGACCCCAGTCAATAAGTAACCTACTTTCTAACACTGAGCATTTGAATAGTTTATTATTAAGACAAAAAAAACACACTCCAATTTGTGGTTCTTCTCATTTCCTGTTTAAAAACATGGAAATTCAAATAATTTTTCTGCATTTTGAACGAGAGTACTTCCTTTTATATTGCATGTATTTATTTGAATAGACTTATCTTCAAACAATTGTTGGTTATGCAGGTGCGTTCCTCTCTTCTATCTGCTGCTCTGCTGGCATCTTAAGATGGGTTTGGGGCTGGATGGTCTTACCCTTCATTAGAACTGTCCTAGCTGCATTGGAAATCCCTTCCTGACAGCTGTATTGTGAAATATAGCACACACTGCCACTATTTTGCATGCCACTAGAAGGGAATATTGGAGTGCTCCTCCACTCTTATGAAGGCAGCAAAACCTGCATTTAGCCACTCAAAAGTCACTCTATAATGACCTTTGAGTTTGTACACTTGTGGGCAATATTTTTGTAGCATTGGCTCCTTGTAGTTGCATTGAAGGATGGGGTTATTATCTGTGTGCATAGTGCATTAGCAGTGTCATCTAACACAAATAGAACATACTATTAAAACCACAACTTTATAGTATGGATTAATGAAACACTACTTAGAAAATTACAAATACCTAAAAAAAAGTCATACCCAAGGTTTCCCCCTGCCAGCAGGCTGTGTGGAGCACAGCTCTGGAAAACATTGTAGTTATGAGTGGAACAAAGAAATTCAGCCATCTGGTCAGTTATTAAAGAGCTAGCATTACAAAGTATCTGAATGTCTTACAAGTGCTGGCCCTTTTGATTCTTTTACATAAATTCTGTAGCACTCGGGCAAATTAAGACATGTGTGCCATCCACACAGCCTATACCCTGTGGGAAATATGACACACCCCAAAAAAATATTTTTGTATGCTTCAACTCTTGTTGAAAGGCTGAAGTAGAAACATATCTATGAATGTTTAGCAGCATTGCATCTAAAGAATTATAAAAAAAATTAGATAGTGCACTTTGAGAAATCCCTCCTACTGTGGAAACAAATCCTGATAGCTTCCTGAGGTTAAAAGGTGTAGGCAGCAAAATATCTCAATGCAGGGCCGGACTGGCCATAGCGGGCACCGGGCGTTTCCCCGGTAGGCCGCTAGGGTGGGGGCAGGTTTTGGGCCCCTGGGGGGCCGTTTTTGTTACCGGGGGTCGGCAATATCGGCCCCCCGTAACAAAATCGGCCGAAACCGGCCCTCGCAAACTGCTCGGCTGCACTCCCCCTCACCCCAGGGGGGACCGGCTGAGCAGTTTGCCAGGGCCGGTTTCTGTTCCCAGTCCGGCCCTGTCTCAATGTGTGTGGGGATAGCAACAGTCTTGTGTAGACAACACTGGGTTGAATTTAGAAATGAAGGGGCAGATTCATCATTGTTTTGAGTCGCCCTTGTGCCATGTAAGGCGATGTAGGGCGATGCAAAACCGAGATTCTGGTGTAACGGAAGGCAATGCAAGTTGCTGCCCTGCATTACACTGTGTGGTGGAGGTCGTGCATGGGTGGATCATGGCTGTTCGCATCCACCCATGCATTCTGAAGCACTCCTAGATTTAACAAAACTGGTAGATGTGGGAATGCATCAGAATTGTACTCCTTCCCATCCGAGGTGCAACAAGGAGAAATATCTTTATTTCTCCTAGTAGTTTCCTCTTTATAAGTGTACTGCATTCTGTAGCACACTTAGAAATTGCCTCTAAGGATTGTTTTTGTGCAGAAATGTGTACCTTCCTGCACAAAATTAATCCTGCCTGTTACGTAAGCACCGTTACCCATGTCACAAGGGTGCCTGCATTGGCATTAGTAACTGCACTGAGTGCTCCAGCACAAGGAGAGGAAAGGAATGCACCATATTTTGATCGATATGCCGCATTCATACCCTCTTCCTTTCACGCAGCTCAGCAAGATGTCTTGCTGCATTGAATTGCATGAAAAAACAATAAATCTGCCCCTAAATCCAAAATAACTAGTGCTGCTGAACCTGTGCATGTTATATATATCCTCCTCAGTCTGTACATATCAGGTCACCCTGACTCTTAAAATGCGAACTCGTCTTTGCCTTCTACTGTCCTGGTGTGATGTAAACAGCCTCATCCTCCTCGCCGTAGCATACAGAGCAACAATTGTTAAAAAAAAAACAAAGTTTCCATCCCTATTATAGTTAAAACCTGATTACCACTTGCTTTCAGTTGAAGGTAATTTGTGAGTGTAAAAAGCAGTTTTTGGTACTATTCACAATTTGCGAACAGATACTACATCCAAAAATAAGAAATGCAAAATAAGAATGGGTAAATGTTAATCACTAATTCCAGCCACAAAAATAGCGAGTCGGTAAGATTCGTTTTACATTTCTTTTTTGTGATTGGAAAAGAAATACACTTTTGGGCACCTGCACCAAACTCCTCATTTGTGATTACCAAATAGTGATTTTTAAGGAATCGCTATTTGGTAATCTCAAATGCCTATGCATGTAGGAATCACAATAAAATTTGCGATTCCTTAACATTGGCGAATAGCGATTCTGAAATTGCGAATCGCTATTAGCTAATGTGGCTCCATTCATTACCATGTGCCAACAGGCCCATAGTAATGAATGGTAATGCATTAGCAAATTGCGATGACCAAATTGGTAATTGCAAATTGCGAATGCAAATCCAAGGGTGCTCGGGGGCCTATGGCCCCTCTGAAGCACCCCCCAAAAAAAGGTGAGTGTGCACATGTGAAGCACACATGCACACAACGCTACATGGCACTTTGAAAAATTTATTTTTGTGCATTTTTCAAAGCATGCTCAAATTACCATCAACTTGAAGTTGCATTTAGGAAAAGCTAATTACCATCAACTTGAAGTTGATGGGAATTAGGGTTTCCTAAATGCACAGTTCGCATTTAGGAAAGTCTACATGCATCGGCAAATAGGGATTCGCAAATTGCGATTCCCTAAATGCATTCGCAATTTAGGTAATCGCAAAAAATTCTGCCTGTTACGTAAGCACCGTTACCCATGTCACAAGGGTGCCTGCATTGGCATTAGTAACTGCACTGAGTGCTCCAGCACAAGGAGAGGAAAGGAATGCACCATATTTTGATCGATATGCCGCATTCATACCCTCTTCCTTTCACGCAGCTCAGCAAGATGTCTTGCTGCGTTGAATTGCATGAAAAAACAATAAATCTGCCCCTAAATCCAAAATAACTAGTGCTGCTGAACCTGTGCATGTTATATATATCCTCCTCAGTCTGTACATATCAGGTCACCCTGACTCTTAAAATACGAACTCGTCTTTGCCTTCTACTGTCCTGGTGTGATGTAAACAGCCTCATCCTCCTCGCCGTAGCATACAGAGCAACAATTGTTAAAAAAAAACCAAAGTTTCCATCCCTATTTAGTTAAAACCTGATTACCACTTGCTTTCAGTTGAAGGTAATTTGTGAGTGTAAAAAGCAGTTTTTGGTACTATTCACAATTTGCGAACAGATACTACATCCAAAAATAAGAAATGCAAAATAAGAATGGGTAAATGTTAATCACTAATTCCAGCCACAAAAATAGCGAGTCGGTAAGATTCGTTTTACATTTCTTTTTTGTGATTGGAAAAGAAATACACTTTTGGGCACCTGCACCAAACTCCTCATTTGTGATTACCAAATAGTGATTTTTAAGGAATCGCTATTTGGTAATCTCAAATGCCTATGCATGTAGGAATCACAATAAAATTTGCGATTCCTTAACATTGGCGAATAGCGATTCTGAAATTGCGAATCGCTATTAGCTAATGTGGCTCCATTCATTACCATGGGCCCATAGTAATGAATGGTAATGCATTAGCAAATTGCGATGACCAAATTGGTAATTGCAAATTGCGAATGCAAATCAAGAAGTGCTCGGGGGCCTATGGCCCCTCTGAAGCACCCCCAAAAAAGGTGAGTGTGCACATGTGAAGCACACATGCACACAACGCTACATGGCACTTTGAAAAATTTATTTTTGTGCATTTTTCAAAGCATGCTCAAATTACCATCAACTTGAAGTTGCATTTAGGAAAAGCTAATTACCATCAACTTGAAGTTGATGGGAATTAGGGTTTCCTAAATGCACAGTTCGCATTTAGGAAAGTCTACATGCATCGGCAAATAGGGATTCGCAAATTGCGATTCCCTAAATGCATTCGCAATTTAGGTAATCGCAAAAATTGCGATTACTTAAATTGCAAATGACAAAAGGTACATGCATCTGAAAAGGCCTTTTTCCATTCAGCAAGCGGGCCAATTCTGCGAATTGGCCCGTTTGCGAATGGAAAAAGGCTTGATGCATGTGCCCTTTGATACATACCAAACTTTCCAAGTCGCTAACCTATTTGTGACCGATCTACAAATGGCAAACGGTTCATACATATGGCCCATAGCTGTGTCCTGGCTTCATAATTACTACCTTGCACCTCTGTGAATCACTGTGAGATCGTGGTTAATTTTAGATGTGTGTGTAAAATTTGCGTAATTTGTATTTGTGTAATTACATGTAATTGCATATTACGCAAAACTACACACAATTATGTAAAATGGAAAATTGTCATTTGCCTCTATATTTTAGTACAAAATGCATCCTTGCATCTATTTTTAGACGTGAAAACACATTCTGCAAAAAAAAAAATGCAAATAAACACAAACACAATGAACAATAAGCCCTTGCGCACTGTCGTTCATGTTGTTCGCATGCGCTCACAGTAAATTTTACCATTCACAGTACCTAATTACTTGATGTGGCACATTAGCATAATTGTATGAATTTCGCATAATAAGAGTAACATGAAATTACGAACGTTATGCACGATTATGCCAGAATAACTCAAATTTCTCCCAGGCCTAGTCAACACTGAGTAACTGGTTGCTGTGACTCATTTTATTCCTGCCTCAATTACTTAGGGGCCGATTACGATGGCGGTCGGTGTCAGTACCGCGGTGCCGGCGGTGCGGAAAAATGCCTTTTACCGCCCGCCAGCAGCGGTCCTCACGGCCGCCATATTATGAAGGGCAAATATGCCCCATTTCCCGACCTCCGCGGTGCAACGCCGACCGCCATGAAATTGCGCCCGCCACCGCGCCGGTGGGAGCCAATGGAGACTCACCGCCGTGCGGAATGACGTCCCGTCCGCTCAACAAATTAGGATGCGCCAAACAACCCGTCGAACCGCAGGGGAGAAACCGCCCTTCCAGACACGGCGGAATCTCGACAGCGGAGCGTGAAACGAGACTTCCGGAGCCCTCCACCCGGAGCCGAACGCCATGGATCCAGCACTACACGTCCTCCCGGTGCTGTACGTGATACATCACCAGGTCAACATCGCCCGCCGCGGACGCCGCCGCAGGTACGTAAAAAAACACAATACAACACAAAACAGAACACAAATTCCACGGGCTGAAACAGGGCACCTGGCCACACCAGACACACTGGTGTGGACAGGAACACATCCATCAGTGTACCCACACATGTCTCAGCTGGCACCAATTCACACCCTGCATCAAGCCCACCAAATTACCACGAACATAATGTAATGTGTTGCTGACGACACCGCAGCGGTGAGTATGCGGGAAATCCATCGCACAAAGCAGAATGCATGTACAGCAACGGACAGGCCAGAAAGACCACAGGCCACCACCACCACCCACCACCCACAGCTCCGCCGCACACAGCAAGAAACATGCCAATTCCCCCCTGTGCACCCCCATGTCCAACACCAAGCGAGCTAAATCCACACCCAGCAGCACACAACTAACACCTAGGGAGACAGACACAGCAGCATTGGGTGTAGATTAACACACAGCACAGAGGCACAGGCCCAGGGCAACACACACACACACCACAACACCACATACATGGCAAGAAAGCAGAATACAAGCACAAAATTAACATACACACACACAAGGAACATACAGACTACTGGACACACACCCTGCCAACTCACACAGACATACCCCACACCGACACACAGCCACATACACAGACTACATGCCACCAGCAATGGAGCACAACATAGAGGAAAGCAAAAATTATGTGCACACAAATGGGAGGGCAAGGAGACAACCAACAACCAGGTGAACAGACACATGCAGGACAAGGAACCTAGAACAACATCCACACCCCATCCAAGCACATGGCTGGCACAGTGAGTGAAGTCAAACAACAGTCACCTCAGTGCAACAACTCAGGGAGACAGCAAGGTAACCCATGTATAGGGACAGGGATGAAAGGAAGGACCTCAAGTCAAACAGTGAACAGCAAGTACACATGAGTATCACACAGGGCACATTGGCACACTCAATGACTGTCAAACACAAGTAGGAGTCCCCAAACATACCCCCTCATATCTGCAGCACACAACCCCAATGCCAGACACACAGAAGGGCCTACATAATGTCCAGACAAGATACAGACAAACAATCAAACCCCCTGGGGGCATCCACAAACATCACACACACACAGGGATTTCAGTACCAACGTCTGCACCAAAACAAAAATGGCAAACACAATTCAAAACAGAAACACATACAGAACCACAAAAATAACACACATCACCTGTGCAGCCAAACTAGGGGAAGGCAATGGGAGCACACACACAACAGGAGTGCACCACCTCATCAGTCAGGAAAAATGCATAGGCTACATACCACAACACAGACAAGAAGTGCACCATCACAGAACAACACAGACACATCAAACACACAACAGATGCACAACACCACAAAGCACATAGCAAACACAGCAGTACATCAGGGGATGTACACTAGGACAGCACAAGGCAACATACACCCACAGCACTGAATGCACAACAAGCAGTGTGTGCACACAAACACACAACAGTCCCACACAGCCATGAGTCACACGCCATTAACACACACATCAACACACACGACAAAGCCACAACCAACACACCGTACAACCCTTGACCACCCAAATGCACACCATGTAAGTAACCGTTGTGACTAGGATGACTGCCCATCACAACATGACTACACATCTACACTGCTAGGCATACATGAAAGCAAGAACGCACATACATGTTGAGCCTGGTCAGCCTGCCTGCAATCCCGTGTATATGACCCCTCCATGTGTTTGCAGTGCCCACATACCAGGATGCAGTAAAACATAGCCAACAGCAACAAGGAAGGAACATGAGTCTGGTATGTCACCGAAAACAACATCACTGACCCCACAAGTATCTGAGTCATGAAGAACTGAAGTCCCCGTCACCCCTGTAAAATAAATGATAAGTCAAACAAGCCAGTGGCACAGTTGAAGTGGCACACAGAGCATGTGGCCCAGTAAATGTGAGACATACAGGAAAAGCCTTATTCAGTAAGGACAATGACACAACTGACAACATGAGCAACTGTTTTTATTCACAAATAGCACTGATAGGCAACAATATCAGACAGGACCAAGGCACAAGATGCAGAGCCTGAACATGAGAAGCTGCACAGGCAGGGGGCAAACTGCAAGGCCAGTGGCCAGTCCAAGGTGCTGACAGAGACAATGAGAAGCTGCACAGGCAGGGGGCAAACTGCAAGGCCAGTGGCCAGTCCAAGGTGCTGACAGAGACAATGAGAAGCTGCACAGGCAGGGGGCAAACTGCAAGGCCAGTGGCCAGTCCAAGGTGCTGACAGAGACAATGAGAAGCTGCACAGGCAGGGGGCAAACTGCAAGGCCAGTGGCCAGTCCAAGGTGCTGACAGAGTCAATGAGAAGCTGCACAGGCAGGGGGCAAACTGCAAGGCCAGTGGCCAGTCCAAGGTGCTGACAGAGACAATGAGAAGCTGCACAGGCAGGGGGCAAACTGCAAGGCCAGTGGCCAGTCCAAGGTGCTGACAGAGTCAATGAGAAGCTGCACAGGGAATGTGTGTCACCAAACTCCGCCATGGTCAGCAACACAGTCTGGTGTGTCATGATGGGCAGCACAGGTACCGGTGTGGGAGAGACAGGTCTGTGACATTGATCAACATTCAGACTTGGCTGTCAGTCTGACTGGGAGCTGACTGTGTGTCGGGCACAGTTGGACCACTTGACTGGGGAGTGAGACGCCCAGCTGAGGAAGAGCTATCAGTGGCCTTGGACGCTGGAGGGCTGCTTGGACCAGGTGGTGTAGTGGCACGTGGAGGTGGACTCAGGCCGACGTGGGACACAGTGTGGGAGGGAGACAGTGGAGGGGTGCCTTTCCACTTCTTGGGGATTCTAAATGGCTTGCCTGTCTTGGTATCAATGGGAAGTGGTGTGGACACAAACGGCACACTCATCACCAAGGCTGCCGCAGGTGCACACGCTGGACCTCCCTTTGGGGATGTGCTGGATCCAGAAGGACGCTTAGCCTGGCATTGCCTCTGCCCCTCCATCCCCTCTTTACCCTGTGTGCCCCCTACAGTGCCCTCCTGTCCCTGCTTCACTGGACTTGGAATGGGAGTAGAGGTAGTTGGTGAAACAGCCTTGGATACCTTACTATGTGTAGCCTTGCCAGGCCCCACCTTCACAGTGGGCATGGAGAGTGTCTGCATGCCTTTGCGAGATGTTTTTGGGACCACAGAGTCTGTGGCCGGGGATTGCTCTGAGGCTTGTGACCCTGAGTACTTCCTCCTTGAATCATGTGCCTTTGCAACGCCTGACGGGCTCTTCCCTTTGCGCTCTGGGGTTGTTTTTTTCTTCGTAGGGGAAGGTGTCTGTGACCTTGACCGCTTGGGCTGCTGCTGCTGTGTGCTACGTGTGCAGTATCGTGACGTTGAGGTGTGTGAAGCGTGGTCACCGTCGTCAGACGTCGCCACTGGCATGGGGGTGGACAAAGGGACTGGAATTGGACTACGAGATTGAGCCAGTTGAAGTGCAGCCGCCATTGTGGAGGACATTGTCTGGACAGTGCGGTGCAGCCCACCCACGTCTGAATGTATGCCCTCCATGAAAGCTAACACCTGTGCCAATTTGCGGTCGTGGTCTGACAATGCATTGAGGAGCCCTGTCTGCCCCACACACAGCTGGCGCATAAGGTCCACACACTCTGCACTGATGGCAGCAGGGGGCACAGGGGCAGGGGCAGCGGTGCCTGGAATGAAGGACACTCTTCCCCTCTTTGTGGTGCAAACACGGGCAGCAACAGAGGAAGTGGCTGGGAGGGTGGGCACTGCACGCTGTGTGCTGGAAGATGTAGCAGACTCTCCGTTCCCTGTGTCCTCCAAGATGTCTGCACCACCGCCGTCATCAGATGATGTTGAACTTTGCGTCTCGGGCTGTGATTCCTCCAGCATACTCCTATCCCCCTCCGAGGCGCTGGTCACATCTGTGTCACTGGGATCCTGTGCAGCTGTTGTGCTTGTTTCACCACCACTGGTGTCCGTCCCCTGTCCCTCCGTGCCCACGGGAGATGCTGCATAACAGAGAGACATGTAGGGTCAGCAAAGTGACAGCAACAGGACAAACATATTCAAGCAAAGCAACACTGAGGATGACAAAGTCTACATGTTGCAGGCCACCCCGTGCAATCTCACCATGCAGACACACTTCACTACCTCAAACAGTGCGTACAAACATCTAAACACGGCATAGCTGAGCCATGTGATGGGCAGACAGCACAACATCATGCATGTTGGGGCGTACAAACACTAACACCAATGGACCAGGCCTGCAGCACACCACCCACAATGCCATTGAAATTCCCAGGATTGGAAAAACATCAGTAAGTGCATGTATGTAATATCCGTGACTGCCACACCCAGCACAGGGGCCACTTACAACCCACTGCATCACAGTAACCACATCACGTACACCAGCGCAGGTACAGGCTTGGTACACATGCAGCCACTCACAGACAAAATCAACCTTCACAGAATACTCACCCCTAGCTTGCTGTTGATGCTCCTTCAAACGTGCGTCCAGCTCAGGCTGTGTCACAGCCAAGATGCGGCACATCAGTGGTGTCAAGCTGCGTCGTGACAACCTGCCACTGCGAGGGAGTATCCCCAGTGTCATCTCGGCAACGTTCTTTGCCAGTCGTGATATGTCGTCCCACCTCTTGTGGCAGTGGGTGCGCCGGCGGTTTGACACTCCCAGAGCCCGCACCTTGGTTGCAATGGACCTCCACACGGCCTTACGCTGGTGTACCTTGAGCTGCAGGTGTGGGAGACAAGAGGGGGAAAACATCAGTGACACACTCTCATGGTAAAACCTCTCTCTCTGAACAGTGGCATGACACAGACTCATCTCCACACGGCAGATATGGGTCATTGATGTACACTCATGCCAACCACACACGTATCACACTCTGTATAGTCAGTGATGTGTCCTTGTCACATTGGGCGTGGACAGTCCATGCCAGGTAGAATCACACAGAGATGGACAACGAGGACCCACACAAACAGTCACATGAACAATAACTGTCCCGAAACATGCATCACCAGATAGCTGTCACACCATATGGATGTGTACACAACACATGTCCATCCACCCTTCATGTCCATGCATTTAATGTGTGGGTTGCATACACCCCCTTAACAACTAGGAAACAGCATGTCAGCCAGTGCATTACACAACCCCACACTCTCAGGCACATACACCATCTGATCGACTACATGTGTGCCCCCTTGCACTCACACCCCCACTGTTGGAGACTTACCACAACATTTGGGCCACCATATAGCCGTGGGTACTGTGTCAGCACCTCGTCCACCAGGACATCCAGCTCCTCGCTTGTAAATGGACTGGCACGGATCTTCTCCGTCCTAGCCATCACTGTGGACATGAGACGTCAGCGGCGGCAGTGGGCGGTGAGGGGTCCCAGGCAGCAGTCCCTGGAGGCAGCAGCAGGTGAGGGGTCCCAGGCAGCAGTCCCTGGAGGCAGCAGCAGGTGAGGGGTCCCAGGCAGCAGTCCCTGGAGGCAGCAGCAGGTGAGGGGTCTCAGGCAGCAGTCCCTGGAGGCAGCAGCAGGTGAGGGGTCTCAGGCAGCAGTCCCTGGAGGCAGCAGCAGGTGAGGGGTCCCAGGCAGCAGGCTCTGTGAGCAGTGGAAATGTGGTGCTCCCTTCCACACATATATAGGGCCCTGGACTCGTTTCAGTGGTCATAGTCTTCTGCCATTGGTGTTCCAGGTCAGCCTTCTTCAAAAGCATCCAATGACCGCCTCCGCGGGGCGGAGCACGCCTACCGCGATTTTTGAATCTGCAACATGCCACCGCGATAGCGGTCCCCATTGGCTGCAAGGGCATGGTTCATGGCGGTGACACACTGCGGGGTCCTGGCCGGCGCTACCGCGGTGGTGCATCTTACAAATGCATCCTATCTCCGCATCCGCTGGGGGCGGAGCACGCCTACCGCGATTTTTGAATCTGCATCATGCCACCGCGATAGCGGTCCCTATTGGCTGCAAGGGCATGGTTCATGGCGGTGACACACCGCGGGGTCCTGGACGGCGCTACCGCGGTGGTGCATCTTACATATGCATCCTATCTCCGCATCCGCTGGGGGCGGAGCACGCCTACCACGATTTTTGAATCTGCATCATGCCACCGCGATAGCGGTCCCCATTGGCTGCAAGGGCATGGTTCATGGCGGTGACACACCGCGGGGTCCTGGCCGGCGCTACCGCGGTGGTGCATCTTACAAATGCATCCTATCTCCGCATCCGCTGGGGGCGGAGCACGCCTACCGCGATTTTTGAATCTGTATCATGCCACCGCGATAGCGGTCCCCATTGGCTGCAAGGGCATGGTTCATGGCGGTGACACACCGCTGGGTCCTGGCCGGCGCTACCGCGGTGGTGCATCTTACAAATGCATCCTATCTCCGCATCCGCTGGGGGCGGAGCACGCCTACCGTGATTTTTGAATCTGCATCATGCCACCGCAATAGCGGTCCCCATTGGCTGCAAGGGCATGGTTCATGGCGGTGACACACCGTGGGGTCCTGGCCGGCGCTACCGCTGTTTGATTGCCATAGAGTGACATGGGTGACCGCGATGTGGCTGGTGGAGCATGACAAACGCCATCTGCAGCTATGTAGAGGGCCATCACTAACACCAATGTGTCATGTGTAGCACATGACACACTTGCGTCAGTGGTGGGCATCGACACAGGTACAAATGGTGGTTGGCATGCTCCGCCACCCAATTTACGGACAGTTTGTGCGTCCGCTATGGGGAATATGCAGCATCACATCGTACACTCTGTGCGTCATTGTGTTTATGGGGCACGTTTAAGGCACCTACGGACAGTTCTTGTTGTGTGTGGATCAATGGTCATTACTGTACTACGCACAGTGGATACGTACAGTGGCACATGGCACCGGATAACATTGATATGGTCTCCTGTCACAAATGTCAGCCACTGTGTAACGTCTCACACCAAATGGAACACTGTACTCCATTATGTTGAGCAATATTTACACACAATGTCGTATCTGCCACCCATGCTGACCACTATCTCACACCTGAGCCCATGTGTTACACTGAAAACCCAGATGAACTCATTTATTCAGCATGACTGTCATCATTGGAAACAGATGTCACCCTGTTGTGTTATTGCTAAGACCAATTACATGCCGCATGTTATGTCTTTGTACACACTGGCAACTCCTGCAGTGTATGTCCGCATGTACAGGGGGGCTCGACCTGCTAAAGGATGACGAGTACTTCAGCACCACACCTGGCATCCGTTGCATTATTATTGTTTGTCACTTGGGTAGACGGACAGAGCAGATGTCTTTGCTACATGTCTGCCACCTGTAACCACAAGGACCTATGTGGTAGTGTCAGGTCTGTGCTCATGTTGTTTGGACTGTTGTATGTGAATCAGTGACATGTACATTTCAACAATGGTGCTTAGCTACACTATGTTTTTGAGTGTTGTGCTGTGTTCCGGTGCTACTCACCTGCCACCAGTGCATGTCCATTGTTCACATCAGGAATGTGGCGTTGGCAGATGGACTGCATGCACGGTTGTGGATTGTGCTAACTGTATGGAATATAGTATGCGACATTTGTCCACAGGCTATGGGTGTCCAGTTTTGCCTGTGCAATGTGTGTGCACTGATTAGCGGGAATTGTCTGCAATGTTGGATGGTCAGCACAAGTGGCACACGTGTGCAGTGTGTTGCCACCAACACTAGTGTATGTGCATGCTATGGGGTGCTAGCCATCCTTGCTCACCATCTATTCCAGCACTGTGTGGGTGGATCACATCTGCTGGTGTATCAGGATGGTGTGGGCACCCAAGACAGGTGAGATGTACCTTGACTGTTGTGCCTGTGACACTCATCCAACTCCGACATTTGGTCAATGTGAGGTACCAGTGTCCCACTACTCATGCACAGCCAGCATGTTTGTTAGATGTGGGATATTGATTGTATGCTGTGTTGGGCCTGACAGCCTGTGTGGAATGAGGGTCAGGATGCATGTCCTTTGGGACATGTGGTGTAAAATTACATCCACTGGTGTCAGGTGTCTGAGCCAGTAGTCCATATGTCATGCATACAGTATGTTCATGCGTGGACTTGTTGGCATACTGGCTTGGCATTGTCCATGTAGTGTTGTATGTATGTGTTGTGGCACTGTTGTGTCTTGAAACAGCTGGATGTGTATCACCATGGTATGTGTTGTGTTGCACATGTGTCCTTGGGCAGTCCCTCCTTGATTCTACATGTAAATGTCCAAAATGGGGGAAGATTAAGGGTGCATACAGGCCCTGCTGATCACGCCCCTCATCTATTGTTAATGTGTGCCACATTGGCTATCTGTGTGCTTGTAGAGAGTATTGGGCAGTGGGGTAATGGTGGCCTGTTACAGTGGTACACATACTCTGCACAGGCGTGACATCATCTGTCACTGTCCGACTTTGTATTCAAGTCAGCAGCAGATATGGCCTGTGTACTGATGACATTGGCACATGTATGGGTTTGGGATGTGAATGTCATTGAATTTGAGTGTGTTCGAAGTGGCACTGAGTACAAAGACAATCCCAATGATCTATCCACATTGTGTTGTTGATGTGTCCCCTGCAATTATTGGCCAAGGAGGTGTGGCAGGTACAGCAGCAACGTGGAAGCCAGCAGTGTCTCTGCTTCACACATGTCCTGTGTCATGTACACCCAAGGCTGAGTCCACCTCAGCTCGATATGTGACTCTTGGCATTCACATAGACAGTGTTCGTATTGTGTCTACTGACTGTGCACATCCATGACAGTTGTACAATTAATCTGTCTCATGTTGGGACAACACTGAATTGCACTGTGTGCTTTCAGGGATGACAGTCAATGTTAGCGCCGTGACAGGACAGACTTTATGAATTTGTGCACATCCTAATTTATGTTACTATGACGTGTCCCCTTTCATCTCACCTAGGAGGCGACCTAATGTGTTTCGTACCTTCACCCTGCTGGCTGACATGGAGGATACCGACATCATAAGGCGATTCCGTCTGGATCGGACAAACCTCCTGGAACTTTGTGCACTATTGGAGCCACACCTGCTTCCACGCAGGACATACCCAACAGCACTCACGGCAACGGCAAAGGTGATGGCATTCCTACATTTCGTGGCTACGGGATTCTTCCAGCAAACTGTGGGCATTGCAGGGGGATGTCCCAACCAACATTCAGCATGGTGCTACGTGATGTCCTGTTGGCTATGATGCAACACAGGGACCAATTCATACATTTCCCCAGGCGGCATGAGTTGGCGGATGTGAAGGGCGAATTTTATGCACTTGGACACGTTCCTAATGTAGTTGGTGCAATAGATGGCACACATGTTTCCCTGATTCCACCCCAAGCACGGGAGCATATTTACCGAAATAGGAAACATTATCATTCCATCAATGTGCAGGTGGTGTGCCAGGCAGATATGGTCATCTCACACGTCTGTGCAAAGTTTCCAGGATCAGCCCACGATTCACACATTATGCGCAACAGCATTTTACCACAGCTGATGGCCAATCTGGCGCCGGAGCGGGCATGGATTGTGGGTGAGTACAAAGGGTCGAGTTGTGTGCTGTTTGTGTGCTATGCTGTCCTCGGACACATGTCAGACACTCAATCTGTATGTGTCTTTCACACTTAGGTGACTCTGCATATCCCAACGGACCTTGGTTGCTGAGTCCACTTCGCAATCCCAGGACACCAGCTGAAGTGCGCTACAACAATGCCCATGGGAGGACACGTCGGGTCATTGAGCGAACATTTGGACTCCTGAAATCGCGTTTTCGATGCCTCGACAAGACCGGAGGGGCTCTGCAGTACTCACCCGTCAAGGTGTGTCAGATAGTGGTAGCATGCTGCATGCTACACAACCTGGCCGTGCGGAAGGGGATCCCCTTAATCCAGGATGATGATGACCAGCCACAGCCCCCACCTGCAAACACCCAAACGTCAAGTGACGAGGATAGTGGAGAGGAGGAAGGTGTTGGACAGCGTCAGCAGCTCATCAACAACTACTTCACTTGATGGTCAGTGGCAATGTCAATACTGGCTGTTGTCTGATGATGTTGTGCTTGGTGAATATGTGTATGTGAGTTTTGTGACTACAGCATGTTGCAGAGTCAGTGCTGGCTGCAGATGTGTATGGCAAGGGATCTTTTGACACAGCTACTTGATGTCTATGTTGGTACAGTTGCTCCTTGTGACATGTGCAGATTGTCGTACCTTGATGTGCTGTGTTGTGTGATGGTTGTTAGTCCACCACCTGAGTAGCAACTGATGTTCTGTTGTGTTTTCCTAGGTCCCTTCAGCCTGTACTTGCCTGCGGAGTATCCCTGCTCCTGTGACATTGTAATCATGGGTGTGAGTTAACATACTGTGATGAACATGGAACAGTGACAACTACATTGGTGCGTTATTAGTGTTTATTTACAGTGGATACATGTGATGTAGATGTGGATATTGACAGATTTGTGAATGGTGAATAACAGATTTGTCAGTGATGGTAGATGAGACAATAGAGTATACACTAGATCAGTATGGCAACACAGTCCAACAGTCATTTGCCATTCCCACGCCATTGTGTGTGGGGACAGTCTGCATGGTACACAGCAGGGTGAAGAGGGGTGCCATCATGGCTGGCTACTTGACTGGCTTTTGCCAGGTGCTTTGCCACGGGATGCTCCCAATGATTTTTTCGGGCGGCCCCTTGCTCTTTTGGCAGGGGGGACACAGGTGCATGGCCAGTGGTGTCTGATGAGTCCCCATGCTCACTGGATGCAGGGGAGGGTGGGGGTCTGTCATCCTGCATCACAACGGAGGGAGCTGTAGGTGTTGGCGGTGCCGCATGCCTGTCCCTGAGGACCCCCACTAGCTGGCCGAGGAGGTCCCTGATTTGGCCCATGCAGGCCACGAGTTGGCCCATGCGGTTGTCAATTGAGCGCAGCATCTGTTGTTGCTCACGGGCATCCTGCTGAGCCTGCCTCAACTGTCCCTGGGCGTGTTCATAGGCCCCCACAACTCTGTGAATGTGTGCCAGTGATTCAGTGGCAGGGTCTTCTTCCCTTTGGGACAGCCTTGTCCTCACACCTGGCCTGCTGTCACGGCCCTGTTGCCTCCCTCCTGTGGGCACCGGCCTACTCTCCCGTACCTCCGCAGTTGTTGTGGTCTGGTTGGCCTGTGGAGCAGGGCCAGTGTTGCAGGCAGCAGTGGTAGTGGTAGTGGTGGTCGAGGTGGTGGTGGTGGCACAGGTCGTTGCAGCAGGGCTCTGCGTTGATGTTGTTGCTGAGGGTGGTGGGGCTGTGGGGTCCTGGGACACATTACGCCCTGCCACACCAGATGGTCCGGGTTGGTCCTCCTCCTCATCATTATCCAGGGAGTCTGCATCCGAGGGGAGATGTTCGGGAGCTGGTGACTGGCTGTGCTGGTTGAGGTTGTCGTCCTCTGCAGTCAGTTGTTGGTCACCTGTGGGACAGGAAGTAGATGGTAATTGCCTTACACACCTCAGGGTTGCTGTGTTTGATGTCTCTTATTTACATGTTATGCTAGACACAGTTGCCTTTTTCACACATTGTATGTCTGCACAGTGATGTGCCTCATGCCATGAAGTGGAGTTACATTCATCATTTCACAATGGTGTGACCTGTGATTGGTTAGCATGCCACACGTCTAGTATTGGTGATTTCAATGTGAGGTTGTCATCTGACAACTGGCATGACTACAAGTTGATGTTCAGCATCTTTGCTGATCACTCTGCCTGGCAGACATTACCTGTGTGCATGGACTAGCCATTGTCATCACATGCATACCGTTGACATGTCCTGTGCTTGTATTTCTTTATACAGCAGACCATGCTAGTTTGGTTTTCCCATGGTCCTTCATGATCAGCACCCATGTACGCTACAGAGGGAAGTCTGGGTGATGCATGTCAGAGGCCCGTTTGCTTGGACATATTTGTTGAGAGTCACAGTTCTGTTTCTATCACAGTTACGTACGCTGAGCTGTCTGCATCCTGTCAATGGCTGTGCTTTACTTTTCTATTTTTGGGTGAAGTAGAGCCTCATGTTGTCATGTCTCTCAATGCTTTTGTTGAGTGATGGTGGTGTGCATGCACTGTCTGATTACCTGTGCAGTGTCACTTTGGTTTTTACTTACAGACACATGCTTCTGGGTGGGGTGCCCCAACCTGCTGAGGGGTGTGAGAGGGGGCCTGTTGGGAGTTGTAGTGCTGCCTCCAGATACACATTCCCCAACCCTGTGAAGATGGCTACCTACCTGTTAGGTGGTGGGGGAGCGTTCAATGGCTGACACATGCTTCTGGGTGGGGTGCTCCATCCTGCTGAGGGGTGTGAGAGGGGGCCTGTTGGGAGTTGTAGTGCTGCCTCCAGATACACATTCCCCATCCCTGTGAAGATGGCTACCTACCTGTTAGGTGGTGGGGGAGCGTTCAATGGCTGACACATGCTTCTGGGTGGGGTGCTCCATCCTGCTGAGGGGTGGGAGAGGGGGCCTGTTGGGAGTTGTAGTGCTGCCTCCAGATACACATTCCCCATCCCTGTGAAGATGGCTACCTACCTGTTTGGTGGTGGGGGAGCGTTCAATGGCTGACACATGCTTCTGGGTGGGGTGCTCCATCCTGCTGAGGGGTGTGAGAGGGGGCCTGTTGGGAGTTGTAGTGCTGCCTCCAGATACACATTCCCCAACCCTGTGAAGATGGCTACCTACCTGTTAGGTGGTGGGGGAGCGTTCAATGGCTGACACATGCTTCTGGGTGGGGTGCTCCATCCTGCTGAGGGGTGGGAGAGGGGGCCTGTTGGGAGTTGTAGTGCTGCCTCCAGATACACATTCCCCATCCCTGTGAAGATGGCTACCTACCTGTTTGGTGGTGGGGGAGCGTTCAATGGCTGACACATGCTTCTGGGTGGGGTGCTCCATCCTGCTGAGGGGTGTGAGAGGGGGGCCTGTTGGGAGTTGTAGTGCTGCCTCCAGATACACATTCCTCAACCCTGTGAAGATGGCTACCTACCTGTTAGGTGGTGGGGGAGCGTTCAATGGCTGACACATGCTTCTGGGTGGGGTGCTCCATCCTGCTGAGGGGTGGGAGAGGGGGCCTGTTGGGAGTTGTAGTGCTGCCTCCAGATACACATTCCCCATCCCTGTGAAGATGGCTACCTACCTGTTTGGTGGTGGGGGAGCATTCAATGGCTGACACATGCTTCTGGGTGTGGTGCTCCATCCTGCTGAGGGGTGGGAGATGGGGGCCGGGTGTGTGTTGTAGTGCTTTTTGTCTGTACACATGCATCCCAGTTGGATTTGTTTAGCTTTGTGCTTTTTCAGGTTGAGTGGTGGTTACATCTGTGTGACCTGTTTTGGGTATTGTGGGTCAGACGAATGTCCTTTGGCCTAGGGGTTGTAGGTTTGAATTTGTGCAAGACGGTACATGGCAATGTGATGATATACATTGGTTTGTACTTATCAGCTTCCAGTCCCCCACGGATTCCTTCAAGACTCTCTGGATGTAGGATTCCAAGGACCTTCTCCTCCCACGGACTGTATGGTTTGGGTGGGATGGGAGTGCCTCCACCAGTCCCGTCAGCCAGCTGACGGTTCTTGGCCCTCTTCCTCTTCACCACGGTCTTCAGGTCATGCCACCGCTTCTGTATTTCCTGCTTGTTGCGGGGGGTGGTCCCTACTGTATTGACCTTATTGACTATCCTCACCCACATTTGGGTTCTTGTGGCTAATGGGGTGTGTTGGACCATGTTGCCATAGAGTTGTGGTTCAACTCTTATTATCTCATCTACCATGACTGCAAGCTCTGCATCAGTGAATTTTGGCATTTTGTGTGGTGCCATGGTGTGTGCTGTGCAGATGTTCTGTGGTGCAGTTGTGTGGGTGTTGTGGGTGTTGTGGGTGGTGTAGGTGGTGTGTGTGTTGTGGTGGTGCTGTGTGCAGGTTTGCCTCTCCTTTGTTCTCTGGGGTTGGGACCTTCAGTTGTGGAGTGTAGCAAAGGATTGTGGTCAGGGAGGGGCTGGTTTTATGCTCGGCTATGGGGGGTGTGGCAAGCTGGTATGTTGCTGTCAGGTGTGTTGTGTGTGTTGTCCTGTGATTGGTTATTTTGAAATTTCTGGGGCTGTTGTCATTGGGCACTTTTGGTTTGTGTTGGGACAGGTCTACTTCAGTGTGTGCATTGTTTGGTTTTTTTTTCGTATTTTTTCTACGTCCGCCATTTTTTTTGCGGTTCCTCCACAGCGGTTCCTTGGCAGCGGTGGCTATGCTGCAGACCTTCCGCCGCCTATCGGATTCATCACTGTTCGCGCACGATGCGGTCGGATTCATAGGTAGGTACCATGGTGGTAGCGGGGATGTCATAATGTCACGCGCGGTTACTCCGTGTGCATGTCGGCGGTTCTTAGCTTTTCCGCTGAGTATCCGGCCGTTGCGGTTGGATTTTCAGCTGGTCCGGCGTGTGCGGGCGGTTTTTCGTTGTCTCCCGCCGCCGCGGACGGATTATTGTGCCGGTTCATCGTAATGTATCCGGCGTTTTTCCCGGTGGCCATGCGGTGGCCATGCGGTTTTTTGCCGCTACCATGGCGGTCGGTATGTTTTTCCGACCGCCATCGTAATCGACCCCTTAGTTACTCAGTGTAAATCTGAATTTATTCTGTGACTGGTATTCCTGCTTCCTGATTTTTTTTTTAGAGCGTACATTCACCAATAAAGGCATCTTGACCCTTAGGAACAGTTAAATCAAAAAGAATATTAAAAAATACAAGAAGATAATCTTGCAGAAAAGAAATGTATGTGTATTTCGGATGTGTAAAGGGAGACTATTACAGATTTTGATGTTCAGTAGTCAGAGGGTCTGATTACGAGTTTAGGTGTTATTTATTGCACATGATAAATAACGATACCATGACATCATTTATCGTGTGCGATAAGTAACACCTATCATCAGGTTGTGGGGAATAACATGCGGATTTAGGTGTTTAACACTTGAAAATCCACATGGTGAGGGAGGTTTAACCTGCAGAACTTTAACGACAGCTGAGGTATTTAACACATCCGATAATTATCGGATGCATTAAATATAACCCTGGGAGTAGTTCGCGTAGTAGCGCTACGCGTAGCTACGCGAAGTGCACTTCGCACTACGCACGCTACGCTTAGCTACGCGAACTGCGTAGTGCGGTAGGGAAATGCTGTTTGTACTGATTGCACAGTGCCGGATGCTTGTCCTCACTGTGCAATCATTGCAAACTGCATCTTGCACAGTGCAAGCGGTCGTTTTCTGCTGCTCAAGTAGATTTGTACTCGAGCGGCAGCTTTCTCAACGCGGACTGGTAGTTTCTCATCGCGAGCGGTCGCGAGCATGCGCGACCACTCGCAATGAGAAACCTGACCTCCCCGCGTTGAGAATCTCGCCGGGAGGTTTATTTTCCTCGCTCGCGATCGGCAACTTGATGTTGCTGATCGCGAACGAGGAAAAAGTCTAGCCGGGATGTTGATTTTGCTCGCTCGCGGTCGCCAACTTGACGTTGAGGACCGCGAGCAAGCAAAAAATACCCGCTACGCATTTTTGCACTGTGTTACGTGCAATTCGCGTAGCGCGTAGTAGCGCAAACTACGCAAACTCCGCAAGCGTAGCGTAGTTTTCCACCCAGGCCTAATCAAATACAGCCTAACTCGCAATTCTGCCCTGTGGTCGGAATTTACCATCCCGTCGTAATCAGGCCCAGAGTATTGCCAGTGCTTAGTTTGTATACAAATGAGTGCCAGTACCCAAAGTTCTGCTCAGGAGCACACAGCCGGTGCACTTAAATTTCAGAGCACCAAATACCAAGGCTGTGCAGTCCTAAATTCAATTCATGCCTCTTTCATTCACTACCAGACACTCCCTACCCAATTCTCTCTCTTGCAGGTTCCTGCTTTTCCCCCCTTTGTGACGGTCTTGCTGTCAATTTCTTTCTCTGTCTTTCTGCTCTGTGTGTTTTTTCCTCTCTTGCTCTCAATAAACGTCTGATGAGGAAAAAGAAGTACTGGTTTCTAAAAGTGAGTGCCGTGGCCCCCACCAGAAAACCTGGGCCCAAATTAAGCACTGATGGCGACATATATGAGAATGTTTGACACAGGGAACAGAGAACCGTAGGTGAGAGTTGGAGTACACAGTTTTCACAGAAGTCCAGTAAGCAAAGTGTTGAAGTAGAGGAGTGTTTTCTGTAGCATATAAACCCTGTAAGTAAAATATAGAGTTTTATAAACAAACCTCTGCCTAACTAGGAGCCAGTAGAATCTGATTCTAGTTTGAATAACATGGCCAGTTTTATGCAGTTTGCATTCTTTTCACTCTGCTGGATTCGGAATCCTTTGAAGGTTGATTAGGGAGGACTCGGGAAGGACTAAATAGAGGATGTACCAATAGTTGATGCCTGATAAAATGCTTGCAGAAACTCTGAGCATGACCTCAGTTGGCATGTAGAGAAAGCAATTCTCTCAGTTGCTCTAGCTGGTGGAAGTATTGTTACAAAGGTATAATTAATCCAGTCTGAGAGGGAGAGACCTTGATCCAGTATAGCTCCTAAAAGTAAGCCTTTTTTTTAGGTGAGGGTAGCATTACCCACAGTAACAGGCCTGAGGTAAATATGCCAATGCTCGATGTTATTCCCAACTAGTTTGATCTCGGTCTTGTTTGCATTAAGCTTAAAAAACATCCAAGACTGAACTTCTTTTAAGCATGTAGCAAGCATGGCTGCAGAGCTAGCAATACATCAATCTAGGCGTGGAACCAACTGCATGTCGAGGATATAAGCAAGAGCTGTGCACCAACAGGACCTAATCAACTGAGGAAGAAGGTGATCCAGCGGAAGAGTATGTAAATATTTTGCTGAGCTCAGACATAAGCTACCTTACACACCATAGACTCAATCCTCAGCAACACTATTCACAATAACACAGAGTTTGGCCCATAGAAACTCTATAATAAATTACAACCATAAGGTGCTTCGATAGATGTTTGTAAGAGATAATAGGGACTCAGATAATTAGAGACGGAAAGCCACTCCTTCATTACAACCAGGAATAAAGACGTGCCAAGCTAATAATAATAATAATAATACTTTCACAATATCAATAATATCATCAATAAGAAACACAAAAACATGAAATAGTCATCAAATACCTTTATCTAAACTTCAAGATGAATGGTCAAAGCACAAAAAATACATTAGAATCATTTGTTAATCAGTAATTTCTTTAGTAATACAGGTAAATCACAATACATCACAGCTTAGAGAAAATACATCATCAAATAACCTTTTGTGTGAGGGAGAGAGAGAGAGAGAAAGATAACATTGCAAAATACAAAATGCAATTAGGAATCATACAAACCAAAGCTCGGTTGTAGATTTTCAGAGTCAGGACACGAGATGAGTCCAATAGAATGCTAGAGTACAGCGTACAATAGCCAAACCTGCTCAACTTCACCAGCCAGTAAAGTGCAGGGTAATCAGGAGAGTTCAGTTCATGGAAAATCAGAGTTCAAACCGACAGCATGTCAGGCTCGGGTTTTGCAAGGAAAATAGCCAGAAGAAGCGCCCATCCTTTTCCCACAGGGTAATTATACCTCCTTCATTATCAGTTCCTTCTCACAAAATTACTTTTTCACAGTTTGCATGATTTCCATTGGTCAAAATCTGTGGTGCCACCGTGGTGTGATCGTTTTCTATCCCAAACCGTCCGGAACCCATGTGTAATGTCTTTGTTCACTGTTCACTGTTTTCTAAGAATGTATAATATCACTTCCCTTCGGAAATAGGAAATACATTTTCAACTTATCATGTCTGCTCAACACGCTCTCCTCAGAGCTTGCAAAAAGGTCATTACAGGTTTTCAGTTACAGAGAAGATGTCCATCATTCAAACTGTAGAAAAGAAACTTCAACGATAATACTAATAGCTATAATGCAATCAGCTCAGCATTTCTAATCCATCTAAAGGAAATACAAGAAACTAAATACTTTTCGAATTTTGAGGCCTACATGGAAAACTACTAAACCATCATTTTTTGATGAATAAACACACTATTATTGAAAACATTTAGAGAAATAGAGATGCATAAGAAATAATATAAAATGCATCACTTCATTAAACTTATAGACATATGGCCAGATTCTGATGCAGTTAGGAAGGCCTCCTAACAGCATTTGCTCCGTCCAAATCGGATCGGGAATGTGTCTTTCCAACCGACTCGGAAAGGTTTCCAACTAATCGAGTATGTCGCGAGTTAGGCGTTAGGAATATCCCAATCCAAACCCGACGGCATTTGGAATGACCAAGCCGTACGGAGCAGTATTGTACGTCTCTACGGGCCGCGTTTTCAAACGACCAAGTCCGATGCTGGATTTGGACAGCCTTTCCGAATCGTGCCGTCCGACTCAAATCGGCAGTCGGAATCAGGTTTTGGGAGCCCGTAGTGGGCCCCCCTGCACCTGGAGCCTTCCCAATCGGGCCCGTGGGGGTACCCAAGGGTCTTCCCTTACCAGCCACGCACAGTGGGGCAGGCACCAGGGGGTGCCCGCCACAGGGTGTCCGATTTCCCCCAGACACCCCTTTCTTCAATGGGAGCCTATGCATTCGGTCGGAACATAGGCTCCCATTGAAGTCAATGGGAGTCCAACCAAATGTTATCTGGAAGCATCCGGATACATCGTACTCGGTCGCTTGGACTCTCCCGATCCGATTCGGTTGGAAACCATTCCCAAACCCATTCGGTTAGGAAGCTTTCCAAACCGCATCAGAATCGGACCCTAAGTCTGATTATGATTCATTAAAATATAAGCAAGCACTTTCTCTTTAGAGTTTCATATCAAAGAAAGTAAAAGCAGGAATCATTTTACTTCAATGTTTTCATAATCATATTTTGCTAAATTTAAAATTTGTATTATTACTTTTTTACATTATTATCACAGCACATTAGTAAGTTTCTCTCTCTGTCATGAATGACTTAGGGGGTCATTACGATGGCGGTGAACCCGCCACCGGCAGCCTGCCGGTGGCAGATTCACCGCCGTCGCAAAGCACTTTTCCACCCACCATATTACAATGGTGGGCGGTGTGCTGGCGGACGGAAAGTCCGTCCGCCACGGGTCCAACTCGGGCAATCGTTACGATTGCCTGGCGGACATACCCTGCATCTACAAAATGGTGGCGGCGCCTAGCAGGCATCGTCGGCCAGATTATGATGCTGCATCCCCGCCAGCCTGTCTATGGCGGTTCAACCGCCATTGAAAGGCTCGTGTGGATGTACTTTGGGGGCCCGTTGCGGGTCCGCCTTGTGCAGGGGCACATTGAATTTGCACTTGGGGGGCACCTATGGTGCCCCCCTACAGTTCCCTGCACCAGGTGGCAGGCACCGCGTGGTGCCTGCCACGTAGTGCAGGGAAATGCACAACATGCATTTTTAACATTGCGGCGGGTGCTGCAGCCAGCAGCACCCGCCGCAATGTTAAACATGCACAATGCGACCACCACAGTGGGGGTCGCATTGTAATACCATGTGTGGGACCACCGCCATATAGGCGGATGGTCCCAATCCCCGGGACGATGGCGGATGGACTAAAGTCCGTCCGCCATCGTAATGAGCCCCTTAAACTCAAGCGGTTCACTGACAAAATATCGATGTTAGAAAATATAGAAGTAAAAAATATTGATGCAAAAATATCGACTCCCTATACTTAAACAGGTAAGTACAAAAATATCGGAAACAAATATCGATGTAAAATTATAGTTGTACAAAATATCGAATTTTATATATATATATAAAATAAAATAATAAATATTAAATATGTTAAATAATAAAATAATATTAAAAATAAAGTAGATTTAATATAAATTTAAAAAAATATAATATATAAACTTAATTAAAAAAAGTTACACACATACATAATAATTCATATATATTTACTTTAAAACAATTAATAAACGATTAATTTAAATTTATTTTATAATTTTAAAATTATATAAAAATTTACAAATATATGTGTACCAATAACATAAAATCGAATTAAAAAAAACATTCTATTATAAATTAAAACATTAAACTTTTATTTAAAATCTTCAAACTTAAATTTCCCACTCCAGTGAGTGCCTAAGTAGGGAAAGTGTTAAATAGCGGAGGGGTAAAAATTACTATTCTCACTCCAGTGAGTGCAACAGTAGGGAAAGTGTTGGATAGCGGAGGGGTAGAAATTACTATTCTCACTCCAGTGAGTGCAACAGTAGGGAAAGTGTTGGATAGCGGAGGGGTAAAAATTACTATTCCAACTCCCGTGAGTGCAACAGTAGGGAAAGTGTTGGATAGCTGAGGGGTAAAAATTACTATTCCCACTCCAGTGAGTGCAACAGTAGGGAAACTGTTGGATTGCAGAGGGGTAAAAATTACTATTCCCACTCCAGTGAGTGCAACAGTAGGGAAAGTGTTGGATAGCGGAAGGGTAAAAATTACTATTCCCACTCCAGTGAGTGCAACAGTAGGGAAAGTGTTGGATAGCGAAGGGGTAGAAATTTCTATTCCCACTCCAGTGAGTGCAACAGTAGGGAAAGTGTTGGATAGCGGAGGGTAAAAATTACTATTCCCACTCCAGTGAGTGCAACAGTAGAGAAAGTGTTGGATAGTGGTGGGATAAAATTTACTATTCCCACTCCAATAATTGTAAAAGTAGGGAAAGTGTTGGATAGAGGAGGAGTAAAATTACTATTCCCACTCTAGTGAGTGCAACAGTAGGGAAAGTGTTGGATTGCAGAGGAGTAACAATTAATATTCTCACTCCAGTCAGTTCAAAATTAAAAACAAACAAAATTTTAACAATAAAAATATTTAAAAAACAAAATAAATTAAAAAATGTATAAATATGTTAAAAATTCAAATACAAATATATATTATAATGTTAAATACTTATAAAAATAACCTACAAATATTATATTAAATAAAATAAAAAATTATTTCCAAACAAATAAATATTTGTAATTAAAAATTATTTAGAAACAAAAACATGAATTATTACATAAATTTACTTTTTTTATTTTATACCCTATAACACCACACAATTGCCAACCCACATCTAAATTTAAAAAAATTTACTTCCTCAACTAACATAATTAATTACCAATTATAGAAATATTATTAATTAAAAAACAAATTAAAACTCATACAAAGTATTTGACTTCCCACACTTTACCCGTATAATCCCCACAACTCAGAGCTAAAATTAAACTGTAAAACAAATAATTAACAACTAATTATTAATTAATTAAACATAAATTACTTCCCACCTTTTACCCCTATAAACCCCGCAATCCGGACCTAAAATTAATAAGACAATTTCCATAATTAATTTTCAATCAATTAATTAATATAAATTAACAACGAATTATTAATTAATCAAAAATAAATTACTTCCCACCCTTTACCCCTATAAACCCCACAACCCGCACCTAAAAAGAATTCCACAATTACCATAACTAATTATCAATTATCAACCAATTAATAATTAATTACAAATAAATTACTTCCCAAAATTAACGCTGTAAAATCTAAATTAAATAAATAAAAAATAATCATTAATTTATTATAATTAAATTACTTCCCACCCTATTCCCCTATAAACCCACAACCCGCTACGGAACTAAAAAATGCAATAAAATTAATAACTACTAAAAATGTAACACATATATTAAAAAACATAAACAGTACTTATACAATCACATACATTTAAAATATAAACTAAAATACATAACACTAATTAAAAAATCGATATTTTAAACATCTATATTTTTGCAAACAATATTAATTACTTCTATATTTTTAAAAACGATATTTCTTACCTTAAATTCGATATTCTTGACCACGATATTCTTGCTGTCGATATTTCTGAATCACAATATTACCAACTCGATATTTGTGTAAGTGACATTTCCAACTCGATATTCTGTCTCAGCACCATCTCAAACCAGTTTGTGACACTTCTGCACGCTTTTACGATGCAGTTTTAAACTTACTTCTGCATGTTATTACGATGCAGTTTTAAACTTTTCACGTATTCATGAGACAGTTAGTAATGTTTCTTAAGTAGGTATTAGTATCACACACAATGAGCAGGATTTGATCAAGTCTGATCATCTTAAATAATCACGCTCCATCAAAGGCAAACGTAAATATTCATTAACATGAAAGGGAGCGAGGAGCTCTGGGGAACATCACCATTGACAGTCTGAATGGTAAAGTGATAAGGGGGCAAGACCACGGACTGGGTGCATTGTTAAAGAATCAAGGTAAACCAAGTACTACTGCCAGGGCCGTCTTAACAGCATTGTTATGTTATGTTATGTTGAAAATATTTATAGAGCGCACGTTCACCATAGGGTTTCATGGCGCTTTTGTAAAGAGAGGTAGCCAGCTGCTCGTTAGATGATTCATTTGTATGCCTGAGAAAACAACCAAGTTTTTAATTGTCTCCTGAATTGAGAGTAGCAATTTGAGGATCTGATGTTAAAGGGGAGGGAATTCCAAAAATGAGGGGTCAATACCGCAAAACGGGATCTGCCAAGCCTTTTCCGTTTAAAGGTGGGGATGGCCCAAAAGTTCTGATGGGATGACCTCAGGTTCCGGATGTAAGAGTGGTAATAAATTCTGGGCTTGTACTGTGGAGGGATTTGACTATGAGGCATCTGATCTTAAATGCACAGTGTTGAGTTACCGGGAGCCAATGTAGCTTCCTCATGAGAGAAGTGACAGGGTGCCATCTCGGCTGGTGATAGATCAGCCTCGCTGCCTGATTTTGTACCAATTGCAGTCTTTTCATTAAGTACCCTGGGAGGCCAAAGTAAATAGAGTTAGCATAGTCAAGATGTGAAATGACCAAGGATAGAACGACCTGAATAACAGCTTCCGATGTGAGGAATCTGCAGATTTTCCTGATCTTCTGAAGTTAGATGCCAACATCCACGAGAAGTCGGTTAAAATATGATCGAGTTGCTCTTCTATGTCAGTATTACAGTTATCTCCTGACTCCTACCATTGTTGACCTCCAGTGCTCCAATCACACTCTCCTCTCAATAGAAGTGAAGAATCTGAGATGCACAAGGACTCTGAGCTGGCACTTTTACCTCAATAATCTCCTTAAACAAGACATTTTTTTCACATTCTTCTTCCATCTCTAAAGAATATCCTCACATTGCATTGAAATCTCCCCTATCATACTGGCAACAACTGCTTTTTCACCTCAACCTAGACTCTGGGGCCGATTCCGATTCGGGCCGGAAATCTCTCCGACCGAGCCGGACCCGGAGAGATTCCCGACCGAATCGGACCCCAGCAGCCCGACCGAACGAGTACGATGCGCACGTATGCCATCGGACTCGATTCGGTCGGACTCCCATTGAAGTCAATGGGAGCCGGTCGTACAACGCGTACGCGGGCTCCCATTGACTCAATGGGTGCGAGGCGGACAAGGGCGCCCCTACAGCGGGTACACGTCCATGCGCATCGCGGCGTACATGCACAAATAGGGGGACCCATGGGTCCCCCTGTGTGCGACTCGCGCGCCTACGCGTACAGGGGGTCCGACGCGGACCCCAAAGTCCGGCTCCGACAGCTTTTTCGAGCCGGACGGCGCGAGTCGGTCGGATTGCTCGCGGCGCGCATCGTACTTACCCGGCCGGGAAACGTCTCCATAGCGCGGTGCGAGTCGTGTCCATGCGAGTCGGTCGGAGCGTGTTGAAGCCGCATTCGAGTCGGTCGGCGATTTCGCGGGCGCTTGCATCGTACTCGCTCGGCCGGACCCACGTACGATTCGGTCGGGAAACAGGGCTCCGAATCGGATCCGGTGAATCTGAATCCGATTCGGAGCACTACCGGCCGAGATCGGAATCGGCCCCTCTGTCTATGGGCTCCACTGATTCCTCTCAGTTTACCTTCTTCACTGCAAGAATTCAGAAAGAAGCTCAAGACATGGCTCTTCGACCAAGGACATCAGGACCTAGTGCCTGGAGACTCCCCCGGGTGACAAGTCACACTTTACAAGAACTCTTTGATTGACCTTCTGCTCAGTCTCCAATGGGACAAAACCACAATGGTCCTGCATGGCCTACCTTGGTTATCATTCACGTGCCATATCAGCCTCAAAGCAATCCACGTCACACACAGGGCAGTCCTATGAACAGGACAACCATTTCGACAAACCATGGCAGTTAGCCACCTTCCCAACCAGATTCTCCAATAAGAGATGTGCAATTGGAACATTACAGCAAACTTGTGAGATGTTCACAAGCTTTGCACTTTGTAGATTTATAAAGTGTATTGAATTTGCACTCCTTTTTATGCAGTCGAAGGTTCTGCACCCAAAAACATTATTTCAGTGAGATTTATTGCACCCAAGTATTATTTCAGTCACAAAAAAATAAAATTGTTGGTTGGTTTTACCTATTTTTTAAAACTTAATGAAGGTCACAAAGTGTTAAACTTTTTACAGAGAACTTTACACAGTAGAAGTAGGACACGTGTGACAGTTTCGCCACCCCCTTACTCCAATCTTCCTTTCTGTATCACCTCTCTCTCCAACATTATCTCAAAAAGCACTTGTGGGGTTCTCTATCTCACGCTATGTACTAATCTCAACAATTGCAGTCATTTTCACCACCCGGGGACTCCTACTCCCTAGGCAACACAAAGGGGCCAATTCTGATCTCGGCCGGTAGGGCTCCGAATCGGATTCGGCTTAACCGGATCCGATTCGGAGCCCTATTTCCCGACCGATCCGTACGCGCGTCCGGGCGAGCGAGTACGATGCGTATTCGCCGACCGACTCGTCCGGGCGTCCCGACCGCTCCGACCGACTCGATCCCGGGTCGAACCGCACCGACCGACTCGCACGGACACGACTCGCACCGCGCAATGGAGACGTTCCCCGGCCGGGTAAGTACAATGCGCGCCGCGAGCAATCCGACCGAGCCGCGCACTCCGGCTCGAAAGAGCTGTCGGAGCCGTACTTTGGGGGTCCGTGTCGGACCCCCCTGTACGCATAGCCGCGCGAGTCACACACAGGGGGGACCCATGGGTCCCCCCTACCTGTGCGTGTACGGTGCGAATCGCTTCGCCGCGTACACGCTGTAGGGGGCGCACTTGTCCGCATCGCACCCATTGAGTCAATGGGAGCCCGCGTACGCGTTGTACGGCAGGCTCCCATTGACTTCAATGGGAGTCCGACCGACTCGAGTCCGATGGCATGCGTGCGCATCGTACTCGTTCGGTCGGACTGCCAGAGTCCGATTCGGTCGGAAATCTCTCCGGGTCCGGCTCGGTCGGGGAGATTTCCGGCCCGAATCGGAATCGGCCCCAAAATGTTGTGAAATCTGGCCTCCAATGTCATTACACAATGAAATGTTCAACTCACTAGCACATGTTCAATGTCACCAGCTGCCCTGCACCCTCTGGCTAATGAGAAGCACCCCACCATTCTCCTCCCAGGTGTCTAACTTATGATCCTGTCCTGATCTCTCTCAATAATAATATCTAGGGTACAATAGCACGTCCATCTACATTTAACTTTTTCAGAGAAGGTATAAAATCAAAAGCAAAAGATACAACTATGAGCAGGTGGAAGTGGAAATAAGTGAAACATATAATCAGATGGAAAAATAGACATATCATGATGCATTCACGGCCCTAAAGGGATGCATACAGTAGAAGCACACTATTTCAAAGATATTGTGTTTATTGCCTCCCATACTACTCAGAATACATGAAAATCTATAACCTCATGTCAGCGTCTTCATGATCCTCCACACATCAACGCCTAACTCCACATTGTTATATTTGGTGAAGGATCCAACTTTAATTGCAGAATTACAGAATTCTCTGATTCTACGGTCGAATTTTAAGAGTTTTTTGTATCAATCTGTACTCCTTGACTTGTCTGTCAAGTACATATTATGTGCTTTAAATGAAGAAAAAAATAGAAACATGTTTTGTAGAATGGATTCCAACTACACATTGCTCCTCAATTCCAATGTGATGTTGTGTCACATCCAGCCGCGGCCCATGCAGGTAAGAGCAGTGGGGCTGTAGGGCCGGATGGGGGGGATTCTGACAGACGACCACAATAGAATATTAAATAAATAATTAATTTTCCCTTGTCATCGTCTGTCGAAATCCCCCCCCCCCACCTGGCCATACCGCCCCACCGCTCTTACCTGCACGGGCCGTGGCTGGTCACATCCAGTTTCTTTTTAGTGAGTCTTGTAGTTCATGTTTCTTTTTTACTCTCGCTCTTTTTTCTTAGCATTGTTGACTTCCTTGAGCTGTTTTCATCGTGTTAGTAGTGATGTGGAGGTCTTTTCATGTGGGTTTAACTGGTGTATGTCACCCTGGCATTCCACAAAATGAAGATTATGACTCACTAGCACATGTGCTTCATCACCTTCTGTCCCGAATCCTTTTGAGTAATGCGGAACACCCCAGCACCATCTTCCCATTCCTTCAAAGTTAGGCATTCCCACACTTGAGTGCATCCAATGACACCACCTCCACATCAGCTCAGGGGAGTAACACAGGCCCCAGCAGCATCTGCAATGCAGGACAGGCCAACCCTTCAGAGGGCCACCAACCAGTGCTTAATTTGTAAAAAAAACAAGTGCCAGGGCTATCGTCATGAGGCCACTGCAGCTTGCACCACACATTGCCCCTGCTATGCTGCCAATGATAGTAACAACCTAACTACAAGCCACCACACTCCTACAAGTGTGACAATTCCGACTATTTCAGGCCGCCAAAGCTATAAGACTGACTTGAGCGGCAGGTAATAGTCATTTTTAATGTATATTGAATTAATAATTAGCTGTTGTTGTGGTCATCTATAAATTAGCCAGACAGCGCCAGCTTGTGGCAGATGGTCAGAAGCACCAGTGTTGACAATTGAGTGCTGTGCCGAGCACCGGAAACCACCAGCTCAAATTAAGCACTGCCACCAACCCTTCAAGGAGTCCTCATTCAGCCAAAGGCCAATGAATATCTGTGAAATATTGGAGACTCCGGGGCCCCTCATCACATAATGCAGTGGAGTACCATCATTTTACGTTACACCACTGCGCCGACCTAGCCAGCCTCGCCGTGCTGTACCTGTGTGTAAGTTCTGAAGCTTTCTGATAAAGGAAGGAATAAAGCGATGTTCTGACGGTGCCCTGATTGAACTGAGGAAATCCACTCATGGCGGAGGCCTCTGGCTCAACCCAAGGCCGACCTGTCAGCTCAGTGACTCAGTAAAAGAGTTTCGTGTGAGGAGGTTTGTAAATCCTCGAGAGGATTATGAACTGCTAAGGTGTTCATCGATCCGCAGCCTGGGAGCAGACCAGAGCCTCTGAGAGGAAGGAGGTCATGAACAGATATTGATCTCAGCAGATCTGTAGCTGCACTGCCCTGGGCCGCATTGGATTGTTGCATCATGCACTCTCTCTGTTGATTTCTGTCTCGGCAATGAGTGACGCGTCCGTACTTAATTTTCTTCTCCCTACACTCACTATTTGAGCCATATGCAGGGCCACTGCATATGGCATATGGCAGGGAAGGACAAATTATACAGCAGGGCTGACTAAATTATGCGGCAGGAAAAGGCAAATTATGCGGCATAATGTGTCACATGTTGTGATAGTATTATTTCATTATTTTGACATTTTTACACTTGCTAACACCCTCTGGGCATAGATTATACCTCATTAGTACCAATTTGACCCCTAAATACAGCAACAGGCAACAGAAAGGTGACCAGTCAACCTTTCCGAAGAGACTTCCACTGCGCTGCAGCACATGTTGTTGCGTTTTTACTAAGTTTTTAACCATTTGAGCTAGAAACATTTTTTGTTTGCTAAAATCTGCAGATAATGCAGCAGCTGGTGGATCATGTGGCAAATGAGTCAAATTCATAATTATGCGAAAAAAGCCACGGACGCACAATCGCATAATTCCAGTGGCCCTGGCCATAGGCAAGGAGTCCGATACTTACATAAATGCTGGTCCTCTTCCTGACACCTCTTTGTGTGTGTGCCCTCTATTCTGTATATATGCCGTCAGATCCCCTGTATGTGCCCTATTACATTTACACATCGACCAAACTGCTGTAATCACCCGTAGTAACATGTAAGTTTTGCCTGGTCAGACTGGGACAAGAAATAGGCATTACCCCTATTAGTAAGCCAGACCGCTAAAAAAAGTGTCCCACATTTACTAATAGAGGCAGTATAGAACCTGTAAATAAACACTGTACAAGTGTTTTAGCAAGGTATGTGTTGGAAATGGCTCTTTTTGCAGGGTTATCCCCAAACTTTTTGCTTCTTCCTCCTATTTTTTCCTGACCTGTGTTTGTTGGCTATAGGACTCTGGGCACTTTACCACTGCTGATCAGTGCTAAAGTGCATATGCTCTCTGGGTAAATTGGTATCGTGATTGGTTCTCACTGATTGGCATATTTGTTTTACCAGTAGGTCCCTAGTAAAGTGCACTGAGTGAGCCAGGGCTGGTAAATCAAATGCTACTAGTGGGCTTGCAGCACTGATTGTGCCACCCACATGAGTAGCCCTGAAAAGAGGTCTCAGGCCTGCCACCGCAGTGCCTGTGCGCAGTCTGTTAACTGCTATGTCGACTTG
Source organism: Calotriton arnoldi (assembly GCA_963921515.1). Taxonomy (NCBI): domain Eukaryota; kingdom Metazoa; phylum Chordata; class Amphibia; order Caudata; family Salamandridae; genus Calotriton; species Calotriton arnoldi. Next base: position 1,634,212 of record CAWUFW010003505.1, read on the forward strand.
GCAAGTGCACCCACTTGCCAGGCCCTACCCTTCTCTTCTCGTACACATTGGACACCTCTATGGTAGGCCCTGGGCAGGGTGCAGTGTATGTGAAAGGTAGGACATGTACTGGTGTGTGTAACGTCCTGATAGTGAAATACTGCCAATTTCGTTTTTCACTATTGAAAGGCTATCTTTCCCCATAGGGCAGAATGGGGAATGCTTTGTAACATTTTACAAGCATACCTTCCCATAGGGATAAGATAGAAAAAGGGAATTTGTTATCCCTGAACTCAGGATTTAATAACACATCTTTTAGTAAAGATGGTTTTTAAATTATGTGTTTGAAAATAGCACTTTTAGAAAGTGGCTATTTTCTTGTTCAACCTTCATGTGCCTCTGCCTGTTTGTGGATTGACTGTCTGGCTTTGGAGTGACAGGGACAGGGGAGGTGCAGTGGCTCCAGGAGTCTGGATGAGTCAGCACTAGGCTGAATAGGCCTGATCTGCATTTGGAGTGGTGGGAGGAGTAGCACCTGTACCTGAATAGGGATGTGCCTGCCTTCCACAATGCTGGCTCCGCCCTCCTGAGGTGTGTCTGGAGCCAAGGCTCACACTGACAATGGATGTTGTTGTGCACTTGCAGAGTGCCCCCAGAACTGGTTTGAACTGGGCTCAGAGCCCCTTGCACAAAGAGAACAAAGACATTTTGGGGTATAAGTATCAGACCTCAAACCCCAGACTTTTAGATCATTCCTGGAATTCAAGAGAAACCTTTGCCAAGGAGAAGAGCTGGAGAGACTGAAGAGAAGTACTGCCCTTGCTGTGTGTCTGGGGTTGGCCTGCAGTTGCTGTTTCTGCCAAGGAAAGGAGAAGGACTTTGCTGTGTGCTGTGTCCCCTGCTTGAAGGAGATCTCCAAGGGCCTGAATTGTGCTGGCCTCCTGTTCTGAAGTCTCAGGGACACAAAGACTTCACCCCCAGCTCCTCTGAACTCTGCTGCTGTGAGTTCTAGTCTGCCAAGAGGTGCCTGTGCCAGTTTGGGCCTCTGGAGGTTGTTGCTGCTGTTTGGGAGCTGGAAGAAAGAAGAAACTCAAAGAACTACAGAAATCGACGCATCGAGGGATCGCGGCTGAAGAGGGCCGACGCAGCGCTGCTCGACGCCGCCGCTGCATCGATCGTTGGCGTATCCCGGATTGCCACAAATCGTACCTGTGTGGCAAATTTGTCCGATGCATCACCTGCCGACCGGAACCGTCACGAAGAATCAACGCATCACTCCCCATACAGACCGGATTCGACGCAACCCTACCTCTGCGTGCAGCGGGACTGTCGCATCGCCTCCCCAAGGTCTCAGGAGTGTTGCATCTCTTTGTTTTCTGACTCTGTAGCTCTTTGGCTTTTGGAACTTTGACGCATCTACAGGTACTTTGGTGAAAATTCACGCATCCATAGTTTTCTATGGTACAAGTTCTTGAAACCTTTTTAAAGTCATATTTTTAACTGTGCATGTTGGAATTTTGTTGTTTTGGTCTTGTTTAGTTTAGATAAAGATATTTTATTTTCCTAAACTGGTGTGATGTCCCTTTGTGGTGTTTTCACTGTGTTACTGTGAGTGTTTGTACAAATACTTTACACATTGCCTTTGGGATAAGCCTGTCTGCTCGTGCCAAGCTACCAAGGGGCTGAGCAGGGGTTATCTAAAGTGTGTATACCCCTTACCCTGACTAGAAGCAAGGGTCCCTATTTGGACAAAGGGACCTACCTCTGCCAACTAGAGACCCCCATTTCTAACAGTATAGGAAACTGGATGCATGTGTGATTGCTGAAGGAATTGTTTGTGGTAATATCAGGGACATCCACAGTAATAACTGGCCCACCAGCCCCTAAAACAGGCCCACAAACAATTAAAAACACTGTCCCACACACTAACATGTCAGACCAACCCTGCTGGGACTGATAGATTTCCAGATAGACAGTCCAGCCCTGAGCACTTGGACACAGTTCACCTTACTCAATGACTCGCGTGGAACCCTATGGAACCTATGTGTCAGACAGCTCACTAAAGAAGATCTCCTTATGTTCCCTATGCCACCTGCATATCCGACATCTCTCTTCAAGGTACCTGAGTGTGTCTCGCTCGACATCACATGTGTGTTCACTTTAGCATTTAGATAATGCATACTCCCTGGAGGCAATCTGTGTATTTGTGGTGCACAAGGAAGGAGAGAAGACGCTAATATTGAGGACATTCAATAATATAAGGGAAAGGTCATCTTTCACATGCATGCAATACTCACCCATCTCATTCTAGGTTTTCTGAGTGATCACATGAAAAGAAAAAAAAGAAACATGTTCGTGAGTGTCCGTGTGTGTTTGTGCAAATGTGTGTGTGCATAATTGGGCGTGTAATTTAAATACTTGTCTGTGTTTATACATTGCTGAGGGACCTTTATGGCAAAGTAGTTTTATAGTGTAGATATTCTATTCGTCATCTAAATTTAACGATTCACCTATGTCCGATGCAACTCTTTAAAGAGGCTTGTATGGAGCTCTGACACATATTTCTTATTTGTTTCTGCACAGGAATTGTCCCGGCAAGTGTATGGCAAGGGAGAGGTGTGGCGCGGCGGCCAGAGCGGTTGACTCTGGAGCACGGGGCTCACGGTTTGATCCCTTGCGGTGCTCTGCTCGGCATCATGTGACTCTGGCAAAAGCTCACTTAATCTCCCTGACAGCCACCCAGTGCCAGGATACCCTTTGGAGTGATAAGTTAGGGCTTTACAAATGTGGAATTATTATTACTACCGTTCTGCTCGAGCAATAAAGAGCACTTGAAAATGCTTAAAGAAAGAAAACAAATGTGATCAGGAGTGTACGCACTGTAGGGATTACTGTGGCTTGAATTGCTGTATCATTGGTGGTTGGTGATGGTTTTACTTCATCAAACCAAAGTAGAAGCCATACCATTTGCTCCCTTCCTTTCTACTTTCCTTTCTTTCCCATTCTTTCTTACCGATTTCCATTACCCATATTCCTTTGTTCTTTCATCATTATGGACCACATGTATGAAGCATTTTTGAGGTCGCTAATGGGCCGATTTGCATAATTGGGCCATTTGTGACCGCAAAAATACTTTTTGCGATTTACAAAGCCCAAATTGCAATTCAATAACTTGCTACAGAATCACAATTTGAGGTTTGCGATTTGGTATTAGGAAGGGGGTGTTGAAGGAGTCCCTTGCTAATAATGGATTGGTATGATATGTACAAATGTTTTGCTACCGAAATGCAGTCACAAAACATTTTACCACCAACTCAAAGTAAGTGATAACCCATTTGCAAATTGGAAAGAATCCCCAAGGGATCCCTTCCTCTTTGAGAATGGTTGAAAAAATAGTTTTTAAGAGCAGGCACTTGTCCAAGGGACCACTGCCTACTATTAAAAAATGAAACTTAACCATTTTGTTTTTTCTTTTTAAATGTATCCCGTTTTCCCTTGAGTAAAACGGGCTGCATTTAAAAAAAAGATTGCTTCATTTAAAAGCAATCACAGACATTATGGTCTGCTGACGCCAGCAGGCCACCATCCCTTTGATGGCAACACATTGCAGTAGGTCACAAATTGCGACCTACTTCATCAATATTCATAAGGTAGGTCTTTTTCCGACCCACTATGAATCGCTATTTAAGGAATAGGGGCTAAATAACTAGTGTGTATATTAGTAATAGTGATTTGGGAATCGCTATTACCAACTCTGGTATGAAGGAGACGCTGATTAGAGTCACTATTTCTTGTCTACCACAAATTTCTGAAGATGACATACACTGGTTCCTTATGATACTTAAGACAAATTCTCTGGACAACCCATTGCCCCCCTGATATTGATCAGTCTCTAGTTCATGTTGTACTGCTTGATTCAGTTCACACCATCAATCCCCGCTTTGCACATGGGTTGGTGTCCGAGGCATGCCAAAAAATCTAAGTTTAAAGAAAAGTGATCCTGACCTAGTGACTCAAAAAAAAACACATCGACTGATTATTCCAGTACTTGCAGTCTCCAACAGCATGGGACAGCAGGTGGCAAATTAGATAACTTTCTCTTTTGAAGTGACAAATGCCTTGGACTGGTCACCAGAACGCTTTTGTCCAAGGCATGGCAGTAAGGCCGTCTTGGTAGGCACTCTGTATGAGATACTTACCACTCTCGATTAGGGCCTCCAGATGGGCGTGGTGCCACTCGACCTGTCTGCTTTGATAGAGATGACCATGCCTTCTTATTAGACTGATTAGCAGTGTCTGGAATTGTAGGAGTGGCTCTGAACTGGGTTAGGTCCTTTCTGTCATGTCAATGCCAGAGGATATCTCTAGCTCTTTTTTGATCAGTAGAGCCATAACTCATCAGAGAAGTACCAAAGGAATCAGCACTTTCTCCCACTCTCTTCAATATCTATGTGAATTGCTTCAAAGCCGTGGGTCAAGGTTTCGCCCTGTGCTGACAACATCAGAGTGCTGCCACAATTCCATTCAATTTCCATCAGGCAACATAGGCAGACTGAATGACTGCCTATCAGCAGTCATCTTATCAATACTGGATAACATTCTCAAATTAAATGGGAGCAAAATCCACATTCTGATCTTTGGAGATGAATCACCAGACTGCTATGAACATCTATGGCACTGCTTGATGAGCAAACAACCCTCTCCCTCTCCTCAAGTGGAGAACCAAGGAGTGTGGTTAAATCACAGCTCACTTAGATCTTTATATCTTAAAGGGTTGGTTAGCTTCTTTTATGCTGCTTCGTTCCTTAAAGTATATTGTGCCTCTCGTACATAAAGAAGAGCATGCCTCAGTTGTCGGTTTGCTCCCCCTGGCTAGATTGGACTCAGAAAATGCCATACACCTTGGTGTCTCTGAAAAACAACTAAGAAAGCTACAATGCACCGAAACGGGTTAGATGTCCTATATACAATATGGATATGCCTGGTAGTCTGAGAATATTGGGAGAAGGTGGTGGAGACATGGTCCCTGATTCTGAGAATACAGGTAGTCTGCTCTTTGGCACGCTGCATACTGGAGCTTCACCCCCTATATAAAAAGGGTACAATTTATTGCAAGTTTGTATCTTTACTGTTGTTGCTTACAAAACATAGGCTGATGATCCATTGAATATGGCTGTAAGGCCCTTCCTTGCATTTCGTTGTATGTATGAAGATGTTTCAGAGTGGTCCTTAGAGTAAGAAATCCAGAAGAAGATGGTCCAGACAGGTGAAAATCTGCAAGACCATCTGCGAGAGTGGTGGCAGATGATAGATACACTCTTGCAGAGGGGTGGTGACCCTAGCATGCCACAACCCTTCCACGCTTCACCAACTTAGTGCTGTTTCACTACTATGAGCTTTTGGTTGTACATGTATCCAGGCTAGAGCATAAATGTATATGTGGTCAGGACTGTAGTCTTGTTCAGTTGATTGTTGATGGTCTTCCCATGATTTTATTGTACAATTGTGGTCTTCTATATTTGATAAAATGAAATGTGTTTAACAAAAGAAAACTAGAATGTGGTCAGTGCACAGCAGTTTGTTAAGCAATGGGTCTCCGGAGAAGTAACCATTTAGTTGAAGCCCATAAAGCACTCCACTGTCTCTGAGTCTAATTAAGGATCCAACATAAGGCTCTCTGCCTAATTCACAGGGATGTATCACATGGGCTCCACAATTCTGTTGGACCTCATCATCCCTTATGTTCCAGGGGGTCCCATGAGATTGGTTTCTCAGATCTGATTGATAATTCCAAGGAGCAGGAAAGACTGGGGTGCTGGTAGATCATTCGGAGTCATAGTGCCCCAACTTTGGAATGCTGTGCAGGCACGTTAGGTTCCAGAATACAACACTTTTTAAAAAACACCTTGAACACCTTCCTCATCTGCACGATAGCACTGCTTTTCTCTGTCATAGGATTGTCATCCTTTGCAGCTGCTGGATATCCCTGGTGAATGTTGTGCTTTCTGTGGTGGCCAGTAGCAAAAGAGGGGCAGGCCACACACATACACACGTGCTCGCGCACACACACACACATACACACACACATGCTCACCCACGTACATGCACACTCACTCACACCCCCATGCATTCACAAAGGTGCATACATACACCCTCCATTAACAAGAACACACACACCCATTCACAGCACACTCTCATATATACACATATAATCATACATACATGCACGCACACACGAAACATAAAAAAAACATAACACTTACCTTCTACAGCATCTAAGGGAGGGAAGCCTTGGTGGTTCCAGAAGGGTTGAGACTGCTGCTTCCTCTCATTGGATGCCCTTAGGCCAGCCAATGAAAGGATGCAGCAGTCCCTACCCATCACAGAGTGGGATGGGGTCAGTGAGTTTGCTGACTCCACATCACTCTGTGACCTGGCATCAATGATAGACATGGCCCTAGGCACTTCAAGCCCAAAACTGAAGTGGCCATGTCTGAGGCTATCAGTGACGCTCCCCCTTGGTCACTAGGGGAAGGCCTTGAGGTGCTTTGCCAGGCTGAAGAGGTCAGGCCCACAGGGCTGTGATATCTTCAGCCCAGCAAAGTTCAGTTCAGGCAGCCAGACACTTACGCTTTTAGTGTATGTCGAGCTCCTGGCTGCCTGACTTGAAAATAAAGACTGTCTGTGAGGCTGACCTTTGCTCAGCCTGACAGGCACTCTTCATGTTGGCCAAAAAGTGGGGGAGGCATGGTCCCTCCGCCCTAAAGGACAGGCTGGTGCTGTGTGCTTTATAACTAAATACTTAAATTACTATGTGGTAGATTTTGGGGTGTTCTCTGCTTGGTGATACTTACATCTCTTGCTTACTATCCCATGCCTTGTCCCTAGGACTCAATGTGAATTATACATGGCAATTAGAACTAGGGGCCAGCTGTATGAAAGATAAGCAAATCAGTAACACGCTGTAAACTGGCCAACGACTGCTAAAAATTCCATTTACTATTTACGAAAGGCCTCTCTTTCGCTATATTTTGCAAACTGAATACATGTTGCAATTTGTTATTAGGGATTTCTTAATAGTGAGATGTTATTTATATGTACAAAGGATTTGCAAATAGTGACTAGTCGCAGTTGTCATTTTGCGCATGTAATTTACCACCAAATAGAAGTATCTAGTTCTCTCTTGTAACCTATATAAATGGCCCAAGAATTCAGCAGCATTTTCCACAGTAGTAGTTTTGTATGTGATGGCGACGAGGATGGGGATGCTGTCTGGACTGCAGAGGGGAAGAGGAGACAGGAAAAGATTTTTAGGGTCAGGGTTACACTTTTCACATACAGAGGAGATTTTTTATAAATACTGGCTTAACAGTCAGGTTATTTTAGACCTAATAACTGAAGGAAATCACAGCTAGAAACAAATACTTTCAGAAGCAACGCCATACCTACCCTTGTGCAAGTACTATGCTCACTTCACCTCTTAGCCTGGGATAGTTATTAGGGAGTCATTTCAGCGGAAGGTGGTGTTTTGCAAAGTACTTTATCAAAACAGTTTTGTGATATTCTTGATACAATGTTAGCAAGATTAACACTCCACAGGACTTACAACTTTACACTTTTATGAATCGTTCAAAGCCATTTTAATGGATTTTTCCACACCTACCAATTTATTCCTTTTGGTTTTTACATTTTGTTTGTTGTAGGCGTTTGATGTTCAGCATGGAAGCCTCTATCCCACAAAATATCTGTGCAGTATCACCAATCACCACTATCCCCAGAAGCAACAGTTATTAAAGATCGTGCCCTCAAAACAGTGCAATGCCTTTGAAGAATCCTCCTGCACAGTGGTCTGTCCCTGATGCAGGTTCCTCAATCTCCATGTATGTAGGTGGCTCCTCAGACTCATCAATGGACTGTGTGCAAGAGTGAACTCTGGATCTTGATCTTTGAGGCAGTGCTGTGGAGTTGCTGTGTGGCATTTCATGGCCTTTCTCCATGTCCAATTCCCTCTCATGCTGCCCCTCGCCTTCTGTCTCCTGCCCTCCCAGGGATCGTGCATCTTTATAAATATAGAATGAAAATGAGTGTGCCGACATATAGATTGAATATGTATCAGGTATAACGTTTTTAAAGTGTAAACTTTGAATTTGAGGACTGCATTTTATTGTTTAGTTGTATTTAATTTATTATTTATTATGGCTGTCTGGACTGAAGTTTGTTTATATTATTATGTGAGTTTGACCTACATCTGCCATAATGCACTACAAAGAAAATGACTAAATCAACATTGCAGTTGTTCTATCATAGCTCACACTTTCATAATTTCAATTTAAAATAACAAATAAAAACAAAATTAAATGCATGTTTATTAGAAGCCATGGTTTATATATTGTTTTATGAGTGACTATACTGTTTGTACTTATTAATTATGAATTTGACATTATTGTCTTTGATTTGTATTCTTTTATGGTGATTTTATTTACCGAATAAATATTTATAATGATGATGTCTATGTGAAGCTTGTCACTTACCCTTCCAGTTGAGGGGGTTGAGGTGTTATGAATTGAGCTGAATTCACTAATACTCTCCAGCTCAAACGTGGATTCTATTAACTTCTCTAGAGTGGTGGGTGATGGTTGAATTGGGAGTCCTCCTCCAGTCGCACATACCTCACTTAATCTGCATGTCACCTTCTCCTTGATCCTTACTTGGATATTATACCATCTTTTGCAAAGTTCTTCAATGGTATACTAGGAGACCCCTACCGCATTTATCTTTTCTTGAATGCTGACCCACAATTGTTTTAGAGTCAGGGATAGTGAACGACATTTTCCCAAATGAATCATCATTGTGGGCTACATATTTCTCATGTGAGGATTTCAAACTCCTTCTCACTAAATGTTAATTTTCTTTCACTTCCTCCTGTATCCTTTTCATGTTCCTCACAAGACATTTTTGAAAGGGTGGATGGCACACAAAGAAAATCAGATTTTTTTGAGTGTGCAGTACCTCTATACACTGAATGCTGCTCTCTAAGCCTCCACGGAGCATGTAGTGCAGTACTTCATGTTTGTGAGGTCATCGGTCACTGTCTGAGAGTGGCATTTTCTAAATAAAACTCCATTACGTAGGAAATCCGCTTTTTCTGAATGATCACTCCCTATTTGTCACCTTTTGCTGGACCCTATTTTTTGCTGCATTTAAAACTCAGTGCCCTTTAACCCTAATAACAGTAGTAAAGTGCATGTGCTCCCCTTTAAACATCGTCAAATTCGCATATTCCTAATTGGTATATTTAACTTACACATACGTTTCTAGTATATGGTACAAAAGAGTACTTGGCCTGGAAGTTAAGTAATAATAGTGGAGTGCAGAAACTATTGTGCCATCCACTACAGTGACAGTGTAAAACATGTCTCCAGGCCTACCAGTGTAGCCTAAATCTAGCAGTAAAAAAAAGTGCAATTCAACCTGTCACAATAAACCCCTTTGATAGGTCAAAACCACCTTTTTAAATATGAATAAGTTGCTGCTGTGTAGGCTTCATCGCCTACAGGGCACAGTGCATGGTATTTAAATGTAGAACATGTAGAAATTGAGGTCCTCATTTATGAGGCCCTTTGCAGCACGTTTGGGCTGCCAGAACATAACTTTTTTGATGTTCCAGTGGTACAATGTGCCACGACATATTTACAAGGCCATGGATTGCCACTTTACATGGCTTTTCATGTCCTTGTAAATATGTGCCCCCTTCACGCAGAAAGCTGCGTGAAAAGGGCATTCCATGGGTGTTTCTGTGGGTGTTCCCGCGCAACACCCATGGAATCTTAAGCATTCCCAGATTTAAGAGAAATCGCAAACCTGGGAATGCAGTCAGAATCTAACGCCACCCCAGTGGTGGCATTAGGGAGGCGCAACGAGGAGAAATGTTTTCATTTCTCCTCATTTTTTCCTTTTTCTATGTGTGCTGCATTCTACAGCACACATAGAAAGAGGAAATCAAATTGATTGATTTTGTGCAGGAAGGTGTTCCTTCCTGCACAAAATCAATCAGCCCTGCAACGCCATGGTGCAAGGGTGCCTGCGTTGGCGCATGGCAGGCCATTATGTGCCAGCACAGGGGAAAAGGGACCTGCGCCAAAACCTCATAACTGAGGCCCTGAATGTTAACATGTTCTTAACAGTGACTAGCACTCAAAACTATTTTTTTACTGTGTATCGGGAATGGGACAAGCTAGAAAGGTAATTAAACAACAATTTTTAATAGCTGCTAAAATGCCAATTCAATGGTATTTCAGATTTGTCATAAATATTAAGGATAATATTAAGGAAAAGTATTTTTTAGGAAGTTACCTTTCACTGCCTGATGTTTTTGGAGGCTAATTTGCACTTGCTGTCAAACATCTCCCAGCCGGGGGTTAGCATTTGAATAGATCTGAAAAAGGTGTGAAATGTTTCCCATGAGCAAACAACAGGCTGACCTGAATGGACAGAGAGGAGTCCTCCATAACTCATACAATATACAAGGTGTCGCTGTGAGCATATTTTTAACATTACAGAGTCAAATCCTGCTTCAGTGTCAAATCCTGCTTGACAGGTCTGCTGGTTTACATAAACACGTTATTGCACACTTAAAAGGCAGAGAGCAGGACAGCAACACAGATTTTGCATGTCTACTGTCTTTGTTGCTAATGAACCCTGCTTTGTCCTACCAGACTCTGGGCCAGATGTACGACGAGAATTAGCATGCGCAAACGGGTTTTAGACCTGTTTTTGCGCATGCTAATTCTGATAGGGCCATGTACAAACACTATTTTGCGAGTCGCAAATAATTTGAGACTCGTAAAATAGTGTTTTACGGCTCGCTATTAGGAAGGGGCGTTCCCTTCCTAATAGCGAGTCAAAAGCCATGTACCAATGTTTTGCGACCGCAATTGCGGTCGCAAAACACTCGCGAATTACCACCCTCGTCAAGAGGTTTGTAATGCAGACGCAAAGGGGAAGGGGTCCCCAGGGGACCCCTTTCCCTTAGTGACTGGCTCTGAAATATTTTTTAAGGGCAGGCAGTGGTCCAAGGGACCACTACTTGCCCTTAAAAAAATGAAACGAAAACGTTTCATTTTTTTTTTTTAAATGCATCCCGTTTTCCTTTAAGGAAAACGGGCTGCATTAAAAAAAAAAAACTGCTTTATTGACAAGCAGTCCCAGGCATGGAGGTCCTGAGCCCAGCAGGCCACCATCCCTGGGAGGGCCAGCCATTCCCAATGGGGTCGCAAATTGTGATTGGCTCATTAATATTCATGAGCCTTGCATTTTGCGACCCCATTGGGAATTGCAATCAGTGTCTCTGACACTGTTGTACATTCCAAATTGCGACTCGCAATTTGCGACTCGCAATTGAGCGCAAATTGCGAGTCGCAATTGGGAATGGTCATACATCTGGCCCTCTGTCTCTTAGTTTTACATATAATACTAGAGCACACTTGAAAGAAAGGAAAACAGGATGCCAAAACAAATCTTGTGTATCCACTGTCTGCTGAAAAACCCTACTTTTGTTAAACCAGAATTCTGTCTCTGAGTTTATTGTGGATACATTGGCTGCCCCAAACTAGACTTTAGTGTTAGGTGTGGGAGGACCCTAGGATTATCATAGTACACTCCCCACACACACACACACACACCCAAGGCATCAGAGCCAAGATTTAGTGTGACTGAAGACTTTCACCATCTTAAAAATGCCCAAAGTGGGTAGAGTTGGCTCCAGGAATCTTTACCCCATTCCAACCAACTAGCTCATGTCAGGCATAAATGTGGCATCTCCAAACACCCAATTCAGAACACTTTCTGGACCTGAGGAAGTACAGAAGAGGACTGGGCCTGCTGTCCGAGACCTTAGAGGAACCCTGAAGAGCTGAACCTGCTTCCTCTTGGACCCAGGACAAAAAGTGGACTCCAAGGGACATAAGGAAGATCTCCAGTTGAAGCAGCAAGGGTAAGCTACAAAAGGACTTTCTGCCAACTGCCCAGTTATCCAATGGCGACGGGATCTGGACCGGACCTTGCTGTTAGCATCCGACTGACACTCCGTGAGTCTCTAAGTGCCTCCCTTGAGTTCCTGGAGGCTTTAGAAGTATACCCCTCTGGCAGATTGGGACTTAAAAGACTCAAGTTAGAAGGTGCGTTTGACCAGGATGAACATGTTTAGTGTATCTGACCTGTGGGTCATTGCGGTGAGCCTCAAATTGTGCCTAGGTCCTGGTCTACTGTGACCATTGACTATTATTAGCAGTTTATGCTTCATGGGGATATTCTAACTTAAACCTTTAAACATTCATATCTCCAGTTCCCACTATTGGACTTATGTTGTTTAGGTGTCATTGTGTTTATCAAATGTTACTGCATTTTTCTAATTTGGTATGGGATTTTTATTGTTTTGCGTTTCAACTTTACTACTGTTTCAGTACTGCATAGATACTTTACACATTGCACTAAGTTAGGCCAGTCTTCTCTGTGCCATACCTACCATGGGGTTGAGATAAGCTTAAATTATTGACTTTAAGGGTTCTCCCTGAGAAGGGATGTGATTATTATTTTAGGTGGGTATCTGCCCACCCCAATCCAATTTCTTCCAATTCACCATTTACAGAATCGCAAAATGTGATTCTGATTCTGTAAAGTGCTAATGCGAAATCTGCCACATTGGTAAATGTTTCTCTAACACAATATTATATATATTGAATAGTGATTTCCAATTTGTGATTCGGAAATAACCACAAATTACGACACATTATTCTCAAGATTAGTACATCTAGTCCTAGGCCCCTTGTCTGATCAGCAGCCAATAAAAAACAATGTGCTTTCCCTAATCATTCTTACTCAATGGCCTGCTAATGCAGGTCTGTACTATGTGCAGCTGTGTTTTATATTTGCTTGGTAGCCTCCAAATGTAAGATTCTGCAGTATCATAAGGTCAACCTGCCTACTGATAGCATTAAGAGTTTATGTTTGGAGATGCTTAATCCCACATTTCATCTGCCTACCTTAAGCACATCTCTGCACTATCTGGGTTTAGGAAACTTCGGCAGTCAAAAACTATATTTCTCTGCTTAGAAAGCAAAAAGGGGCTTAGGGTACAGAGGGCTCTGGCCATGGGACTTGAGGTCCTTGCAACAACACTTTAAAATCCCCAGAGAAATTTAAAAGCTAAAGGACTAATAAATAAATTGAACAAATACAAAATGAAATACAGAGGTCATTGTTTCAAAAGTTCTGCTTTTGGAACCGTTCTTTGGCTTCCAAAATACTTTAAAGATAGTTCACTTCCGGAAGGGAGACCTTCATTATCGTGCACCAAAAATAGGGATTTCCGATAATTTTGGAAGCAGAAAAAGTAGCTGCAGTTTCACACTCAATTCCAAAAATGTATGAAAAAATCTAAACCTTAAGTACATTTGTCACTAGATTGGCAGTGTAAGAAATGGGGCTACTGGTTGCGGGGGAGGATAAAGCCTTACTCAAGCAGCAAACCCCAAATCACCTGTGCTCAATCCTCTGGTAACTTGGCACAGAGCAGTCAGACTTAACTTAAAGGTGATGTGTAAAGTAGTTATGAAACACTTCAAAGAGTAATACAGTGAAAACACAACATAAGAAAGATCCTACACCAATTTAGAAACATAGTGTAAATTTTAATAAATAATTTAGGACCGGAATGACAAAAATCTAATCAGTAGAAACAGAGATTTGTAATTTTAAAGATTAAAATGAAAATAGCGCCCAAAAGCACAAAGCACTAACTGTTGATATATGGACACTCTCGACCAGGAAAATGTCTCAAGTTCAGGCTTACTGTGATGGAGTGTGGGTGAGCTACAGGGACCCAGTTAGGCCCACTGAAGTACCTTTAATCATGAATGTGAAGAGCTGTGGAGTATCGCACCGAGGAATGCATTGCACAGTCGAGACAATGTGAGGTCCCGGTCGGAAGTGCATCACGCAGCATGAGTTTCGAGGAGCTGCAAGACTGCGATGCGAGGTCTGGCGTCATCATCAAGAAGACCATCGATGAGGGGGCTTGCAATGCTAAGACCTGTGTCAAGCATTGCCGGCTGGTCCTGAAGAAGCTGCATGGCTTGGGATTAGGAGGCCTGCGTCGTCGTCAAGGCTGACATTAATTAGATGCTTGAGATGCGAGGGACTGCATTGGGGATGCATCCCGCAGCAGCGGTTCTGATGAGGCTGTGGGCTGCGAAGTTAATGCAAAGTCCTTCTGCAAGGACAGTCCACACAACAAAGGCGATGTGTCATTTCTTCTAATAGTGGTTGTGCTGCGCAGCAGAAGTCAGTTCTGATGGGTCCACAGATGGGCTGGCATATCACCTTCAGGCCCACATCCAAGGATCCAGGACTGGGATGGCACCACTTGGCAGGGCAGGATTCACATTTGGAAGAATCCAGGTGCAGGGTACAAGAAACTAGCCCTTGGAGTCACTCTGCTGGTCCTGGGTGCATGTTGGAGATCCAGTCCTTGTCACCCAGGCAGGAGGGCAGCAGGGCAGAAATCCAACAGGACCAACTGAACACCAGTCCAGCAGAGTGGCAGTCCATTCAGAAGCACAGCAGTCATTCTTCCTGGCAGTCTTACATAGGTCCAGAATTATACTTGGTGTCTGAGGTCCAATATTTATGCCTGGTGCCTTCTTTGAGGTGGGTAAAGCTTCTAAAGGTTTCCTGCCTTCCCTGCCCTGGCTCCAGACTAACTACATTGTGTATGCAATACTTTGTTTGAAGGCAGGACACAGCCTATTCACGTGTAAGTGGGGCTGTGCCCAGCTCCGCTCTCCCATCCTGCCAGTGAAGGCCCATCCACGCACACCTAAGCTCTCTATTGTGTGTGACTGTCTAGGAGAAATACTCAAAGTCCAACTGCCAACTACACCCAGTCATGTGACCAAGGAGCAGACTGCAGGCTATAAATGGCTAATGCCAACTTTCTATTCGTGCCATTTTCAAAATTGTAATTCAAAATCCAACTTTTCCATTAAAGAGGATTTTTCATAACAATTTCATACACACCAGACATGAACTGTCTACATCCTCCCAATTAGAAGTTATAGCTTATGAAATGTGATAAGGTAACTCCAATGTTTTCCTATGGGAGGGGCAGGCATTGATGTAGTGAAAATGAATTGCGATTCTCCTATTACCATGACCAGAGAATCTGGATTTCATTAAAGACACGGAGGCTAACATTTTGCATTATTCTTTTAATGCAACTTCAAGCAGCCATTTTAAAGTTAATACATCACAAAGCAAAGCTCTAGAATAGAATGCTCATATGTTACAATGGCAACAAGGCTAGATAGATCAGCCTCTTTTAAATGCAATGAAAAAACAAAGTTCAACTATCATGAAAAAAGATAAACTTCTTCTTTAGAAACTGATGAATTCCAAAGGAACAGAAAGTACGATGCCAATAATCTTCATCTTTAGGTACTGATGAATTCCAAAGGAACAAGAAGGCGCAATGCCAAGACTTGCTTGAAGGGAAGAGGAGGAAAACTGCATCTTGTGGAGGAACCAATTAGGTTGAATTATCTGAAAAGGATAAAATATTAAAGAAATTGTACTAATAAGCCCTATTTAAAAGGGAGAATATTGGTGATATTAAATAGTGCATAATAAAGGCATAATACAATGAAATAACAGAGTTGTTTCCTTATTAAACATTTTTTTAATTTTTTTATTCTAATCTTCAAACAAATGCAATAAATTATTAACATGCTATCTTTAAAGTCCACTCCCGGGAGGGTAGGGTGGGGATAATGTTAGCATCCGTGTCTTTAATGAAATCCAGATTCTCTGGTCATGGTAATAGGAGAATCGCAATTTCATTACAAGACCTGAGGCTACCATTATGCATGTTGGTAGTCAAGTAAAATTACATCAGACATGTGTTCAACAGGTTTGCAGTAGTATTTCGCAAAAGTATAGGAACTGGACCAGTCGGCCGCTTTAAGAATATCATCTAACTTACCTCCCTTCCACAAGGATTGGCTGGCCATAGCGCCTCTTAAAGAATGTGCTTGAAATCTTTGGAGGTCAATACCTGCCATTTGCATAGCTAGTTTAACCCATCTAGCGATAGAGGAAGAAAAGACAGGTTTGAAGGGTTTAACAAAGGAAATAAGAAGCTGGTTTACACCAGCGGTGCGATGTTTGTTCATCCTAGCATCATACTCCTTCATACAATCTACCACGCACAACTTTTTGCAAGCATCGAATCTTGGGTAAAAAATCATGTCAGACATGGTTTTTGTTCTTTTGGTAATTTCAAATCTGACGCCGAAGGCATCATAAGACCGATTAGATATTTCCAGTGCTTTAACATCCGATATCCTCCGACAGGATATTAGACATAAGAGAGAAGCTAGTTTAATAGAGATTTTTTTTATTATCTAGCAGGTTATTTTGAGGCCAGTTACAAAAAGGTCAAATAATAATTTCACGACCCATAGTGTTTCGTATTTAGGTTTAGGTGGTCTTTTAAGTCTAATGCTTTTCATAATTCTGCAAATTATTGAAATTTTGCCAATTGTTCTACCATTAAAAAGGGAGTGACCTGCAGAAATGGCTGATCTATAGCAGTTAATTGATTATAGGAAAGACCTCTTTCAAACTGTTCAACAAGAAAGTTGGCTACGTGCACGATAGGAGCCTCCACAGAATCCAGGTTCCTTTCCAAGCACCAACGAACCCATCTTTTCCAGATGCCGTTGTATCTATAGTGTGTACCGGGGGCCCAGGATTCTTGGAGGAGAGAAGAAGCCTGTGCCGAAAGGTCAGAGATTTCATTGGCTCGCCTGACACTTTCCAGGCAAGAAACTTCAAAGTCCAGCTCTGGAGAAGGGGATGATCCAAACCATCTATGTCTCTTAGGAGGCCTGGTGAAGCTGGGAGTAGAAAGGGTATTTCGTAAGCTAATTCCAAGGTTGTTGGAAACGAAGGTTGGGACGGCCAAAAGGGTGTTATTAGGATTATTGAACATTGTTCTATTCTCAACTTCTGCAGGGCGCGCTGGATCATTGCAAAGGGGGGAAAGGCATATCCCCGAATTCCTTTCCAAGGTTGAAGAAAGGCATTCACTGCCAGAGCACCCAGGTCTGGCATCCAGCAGAAGTATTTGCGTAGTTGGGACATCAGCCTGCTCGCAAAGAGATCTACTTCTAAGGGACCCCAAAGGTAATCTAGTCTTCTGAACACGTTTGTGTTCAGTTTCCAGTCGGTGTGATCTACTAGGAATCGGGAATTCCAATCCGCACAAACATTGTTTTGTCCTGGAAGGTATTCTTCTCTTAATGATATTTTGTGTTCCAGGCAGAACATCCATAGCTTTTTGGCTAGGTTGGAGAGGTCTGGTGACTTGGTGCCCCCTAGGCGATTTATGTAGGCTATGGCTGACATGTTGTCCATCTTGAGAATGACTGACCTCCCTTGAAGGGATTGCTTGAAACTCATTAGGGCATAAAGTCCGGCGGTTAACTCCAAAAAATGTATGTGGTGCCAACTCTCCGAATAGGACCATAAGCCTCCCATGTTCTGATTCTGAAAGCAAGCACCCCAGCCATGAAGGCTGGTGTCTGATTCCAGCACAAATTCTGGGGAAATGCCAAATATGGCTTTCCCATTCCACTCATCCAGATTTTCTAACCACCAGGTCAGTTCTGTCTTGGCTTCTGTGTCTAGGTGAATTTTGTCTCCGTACCATAGGCCAGATCGAAGTGCTCTGCCCTTCAGTCTCTGGAGGGCCCGATACTGTAAAGGACCCGGGAAAATAGCTTGGATGGACGATGAGAGGAGGCCCAGGAGTCTGGCTAGTTCTCTTAAGGTTAAGAGATCGAGTTTCAGAACATGACGTATCTCTTTTCGAATCTTTGTTATCTTTTTTGGTGGGATTAACAGCATAGACTTCACGTTGTCTACTGTGAAGCCCAGAAACTCTAGAGACCGCGAGGGAGTCATGATCGATTTTTCTCTGTTTATAATAAAACCTGCACTCTCTATTAAGTTTACGGTAGTACTCAAGTCTTTCAAGATTTGAGAGTGATCTTGAGACATGAGGAGCATGTTGTCTAGATAAATTATTAGGCGGATACCCCTTTCCCTCAAGACTGAGGTGATGGCCCTCATAACTTTGGTGAACCACCAGGGGGCAGAGGATAGACCGAAGGGAAGAGCTTGGAACTGGTATAGGTGATTGTTCCAAGTGAATTGGAGGAAGGACTGGGATTCTTGCACCATGGGAATTGTAAAGTAGGCGTCCTTTAGGTCTAATTTTACTAACCAGTCTTTCTCTAAAAGCATGTCCCTGAGGAGATGGATACCTTCCATCTTGAAGTGTCTGTAGGTGAGCGATTTGTTCAATTCTCTCAGATATATAACCGGTCTACACCCCTTTGTCCTTCTTTTCCACCAGGAAAATATTGCTCAGAAAATTCAGGTGTTCCCAGGGAACCTCTACGATTGCTCCCTTCTCTAGCATAGAGTTTACTTCTTCTGCCACAATAGACCGTTGTTCTTGGGTCAGGTCTAACACTTTTGGTGTTGTAACTTGTTTGGGTTTTTCTATAAAATCTATTTTGAAACCCTGAACAGTCTCTAGAACCCAAGGATCTTGTGTGATTTGTTTTCAGATGTGTAAAAAGTGTTTTAGGTGACCCCCCACTTTCCCTGTGGAAAAGGAAGGATGAGGTGAAAAGGTACTTACTTGAAGTGTTGGAGGAGTTCTGACCTGTGGCTCTGAAGCCTCTTGAGCGGAAGGGTCTTCCTCGCTGAGGATAGAAGAAGGGATTGGTCTGGTAGGGACGACCAAAACCCCGTTGCCTGAAGAAGGGTCTCTGGTAGGGACGGCCGGTAGAGCGACCCCTTCTGCCTGCCCTGGCAAAAAAACTAGGTTAAAAACTCTGCGCATGTTACTTTGCGCCTTATCTTGAGCAGTTAATGTTGCCATGCATTTGCCTAGTCCCTTGATCATGTATTCCCCAAAAAGAAGTCCGTTAGGGTTGACAGAGAGTTCCTTTTTGGCCATGTCACAAAGTTTAGGGTCAATTTTAGATAATACAAATCTAAAATTCTTTCGGTAATAATTGTTGCGTTAGCGTTGCCGAGGAAGATTAGTGTCCTCTGGCTCCATCCCCTCAGCAGGTCGATGTTTGGCGAAGAGCCGTTAATGTGGCTCCCTTCAATTAAATCAGTCATTCTGCACAAGGGACCTAGCATGACGAGCATGCGGTCTTGGCAAGTTTTGAGGGAGCGCTCCATCCCTTTCCTAGGGTCCTTTCCCAATTTAAATAAGAACTTAATAAGTTCTGGGTCCAGGTTTGGAGTGAGACAAATGTTATCCTGGACCATGGGTCTTGGGCATTTAGCCTTCAGGATATTCCTTGTGTCTTTTTCAAGGGGGTTCCTTATTCACCTCTTGATAAACATGGCCACGTGGTTCTGAGGCCACCATTGGGAACTCCTAGGATGTTGAATGTTATAGGGGGAGAACATTTTGAAACTAAGCGATCAATGATTATTTCCTTAGAGGAAGAGGGGAGTTCATCCTCTGAGAGGGCAAAATCAGGATCATTTTCATCTTGGTCCAGGTTAAGGATATATTAATCTAAGGACTCAGTTGTTCCTTGATCATCATCAATTAAGAGGGGGTCAGATAGAGCATTTGGGTAAAATGAGCCGCTTAGGGCATCCGGATAGGTTGTGCCGTTATGGACACCTGATGTTTTTGGTGCGCGTAGGCCTCCCTTAGTGTTTGAGGCACTTAGTCCTCCTTTAGGTTGTGAGGTGCGTAAGCCTCCCAATAGGTTCAAGTGTGCCTCCCAGTGTGCTCAGTGTGCTCTTCCATTCTAAATTGTTGCTTTTTCTTGATCTTTTGCCCCCACATTTATTAAACTCCTCAATCTGCCCTCCATGGAGAGCAGTGGGGTTAATAGTTTCAGGTAGGGGTCTCTTACCCGCAACAATTTGGCTTATAGTCTCCCTCATGCATGAGCGCATCTCTTTTTGTATTATTTTTTTTATTAAGCTCCTCATTAGGGTTGTAAATACGGGCCTGGGTTTGTGAATCATCTGATTCAGCGTCAGACATAATAAGTGAATGAACCACAAAGGATTAAGTGCTTAAAAAGGTGTTAACACCAATTAACTCCCAGGTAAGGGAGTTAGAAAATTAGGTATTTAGGTAATTAACAAGGTAAATATATGCCCCAAGCGCTTTGATTGCTTGAATAAAAGGAATAGACTGCCCTGATATTGAATAAGGCAATATCTCTAACTATTGTTGTTATAATATGGGGTTAAAATTAGCCCTCCAAATAATTCTGTTAATATAGGGGTTATTATTGTATTATGCTGCCTTGTTGGAGGGGCAGTTTAGCGTTAAAATAAAGAGAACCAGGGAATAAAAAATCACTCAGCTGATCGCTAGCATCCCAACCATCAGGAAAAGGTTGCAAAGGACGGCGCGAGCGATCAGCTGCTTGAAAAAGCTTTGCTAGGCAATGCAGTGAATATGCTGAAGCTAGAGGCCTTGCAGGACTTCCCTGACGTGCGGGGGAAAGCGTGGCGCATCATGCAGTACCTGCCAAGGGTCTCTCCTCTAAAACGGGAGAGTCCCTTGGTTGTAAAGGCCAGGTAAAGCGAAAAACGTCGGCGCAGCCGGGGAGAAGATGGAGTGAGAGACGTAGTTAACCGGAGGGGTCCGATAGTATTGGTATCTCGGTGCGGCCCACACTCCATAAATTGGAGTGCGAGGGAGGGCCGCGCCAGTGCTGCACGGAGTGTAAACTCTTGCGTGCCAAAAGAAAAGCGGAAAGCCCAAATAAAAAATGAAAACGGGCAAGGAGAAGCGACGATTCTCTCAGAAAGGCCACAAAAGTGCCAGTCGACGCGTTAAAAGCGCCGAGGTACGTTTATTAAAAAACTGAAATTGTCAAAATCAAACAAACAGCATAAAGTGGTAGACAAGGAACGATCACAGGATACCATAGAATATATTAAGAACAACAGCAAAATAGATGCTGAAAGAGAGGGTTGACAACACAAGAAGGTATTAGAAAGTAGTAAAAATAGAACTTATCTGCTTGAAGCCGCATTTAAAAGAGGCAGATCTAGCTAGCCTTGTTGCCATTGTAACATATGAGCATTCTATTCTAGAGCTTTGCTTTGTGATGTATTAACTTTAAAATGGCTGCTTGAAGTTGCATTAAAAGAATAATGCATAATGGTAGCCTCCGGTCTTGTAATGAAATTGGAGAGTTTTTCACTACTAGGACATGTAAAATGTATAAGTATATGTCCTACTTTTTCAATACACCGCCCCCTGCCTTCTGGGCCCCATTTGTATTAAAAGGTAAGGTTTGGGCCTGGTAAGAGGTTTACTTTGCAAGGTTGAAATAGCAGTTTAACTGCCCACACAGGCTGCAATGGAAGACCTCAGACACGCTGGTGAGGCTACTTAAGTGGGTGGCACAATTAGTGCTGCCAGCCCACTAGTAATATTTAATATACAGCCGCTGGCTACATGGAGTACCACTTTACTAGGGACCTCCAGGTGAATTAAATAAGTCAATGTTGCCATGTTTGTATGGAGTGAGCACAAGCACTTTAGCACTGGATAGCAGTGGTAAAGTGCACAGAGTCCTAAGGCCAACAAAACGAGATCAGAAAAATATGGAGGAGTAAGGCAAGACGTTTGGGAGAAGAGCACCCTCAGGCTCACAGGTCTAACAGACGTCAAGTAAACATGGCTGGCTGGTATTGGGAATTTAAAAAATCAGCTCAATAGTGAACAGAGATTACCTAGGGTGTCAACAGCTAGTAATATGGGAGCCCAGTATGCTTAGGCTTATTGTGATCGACAGGAAGTGAGAAGGAAGGAGAGAAACACTCATGGGTGGCTGGGCTCCTCCATGACTCCACTGTTACTTCACAGAGTCCAGCTCTGTGAGGCTCGGTGCAAGCTTTGCGTCTTTGCAGATAGCTTTTGTGTGAAGATAGGCAAACTATATGAGGGTACTGAAGGAGCAAAATCATTTGCAATTATTGCATATTTGTAAAACAAGAACTCCGTTTAGAATGTAGATGAGATTTGTTTGCCTGTATATTATATATGACTGTAATTACTACATGTGCTTTATAACTTTTGTATAAAATATTACTATCTGTGTGTTTTTTACCTTTCCCTCTTTCAGGACCACCAAAGAAGAAGAGGAGACCCCGGGCCGAGTGTGAGGGTGAAAGGCATTCCTTACGGGGATGATGCATTTGTTGCGGTATTGCTTTTTTGTAAACTGAACCTCAGACCTCTTTATATTTTCCACCTTCCCCAATGTTTCTGTCTCTGCCTTTCAGCCGTTTAAATAATGGGTAGAAAAAGAGGTGTGTTGGCGTGTGGCCACTGCCTCTCCATACCTACCACCTCCCATCCTATCCCTTCCCTTTCTTCTTGTTCCGTCTTTTACACTGGTCTGCATTCTACTATGCATTAAC
This sequence comes from Calotriton arnoldi, assembly GCA_963921515.1. NCBI lineage: Eukaryota > Metazoa > Chordata > Amphibia > Caudata > Salamandridae > Calotriton > Calotriton arnoldi. The sequence goes on from CAWUFW010003505.1 coordinate 1,656,742, forward strand.
CACCCAAAATGTCCATACTCAAACCCAAACCTGCCCTGAAAAGTCCACCTTACCTAACACTCATTTCCCTCCCTAACTCAGGATAAATATTAGGAACATGTGAATCCTATGTTACAGTGGCATAATTCTGTGTGATTTTGCATTATGCTTGTTATGCAACGTTCCCAAATTTACGCTAACACACCACTTTGCATAATTATGTGATGTTTGTGGCAAACATTTGGTGCAAGCGCACGGAAACAATACAAACAACCAGCGTGAGCAGCTGATGTTTGTGTTTTTGCTCTATTTTTTAGCATGAAAAGCATACTCGTGTTCAAAATGGACACAAGGATGCACGTCCTTCTAAAATGTTGCACCAAATGGCAGTTTTGCATTTCGCATGATTATATGTAGTTTCACATAACTTTTCCAAAATTTTGAATAATTAAGATAAATCAAAGTACTCAAAATTCGCACACCCTTACATTATTATTGTTACGGCATTAGGAGGATTGGTGTTGTGTGCAGAGTGGGACTCAGAGCGGGATTTGGGATTAGGGATAAAAAAAGGCCACTAAAATTATTATTATTATTAATATTGTTATCATTTGCAAATAGTTGTACAAAAATCATGCTGCCTCCTCAAGTTTTCTCAAATAATGGCACATGGTATATAGTCAAAAAATATTTATTTGTCATCTATTTCTATGCCAGTATAGAATGTACACTTCAGTTTAGTAATTTTTTAAAAACATGCGTTAAGTGTCTAATTACAGTGTCACCGCTTGAATTAATTTATTGAAACATTTCATTCTTTTGAGCATTGCTGTAAAATTCTGCAGGTAGTCGTGGATTTATTCATTCAAAATATTGTAAATTGCAGTTATGTATATTTGGTGTAAAAAAGTAGCATGGACACAGATCACATAAAAAAATCAGCGGCCTTAGAGAAGTAGCAATTGTTTGATTATACAGACGTGTTTGCAGCAGCAACTTGGAGCAGCTGCAAAGTCCCTGAATAAGTAGGACTGGCGCCTGCAGTAAATAGCTATGACAACATGAAAGTCATCAAGTAATTCAAGCAACAAGTTATTCAAAATACAGCATCTTGTTGGGCGTGTCTCACCACCAAACCGATTGGCCTTTCAAAGACACCCTTCGGAGAATATGGGCTCCGGAAGGATTCAAGTGTATGGTTCTAGTTGAAGGGTCGGCAGCAGGCTGCCCTCCCAGCGCCAGCCCCAGGCAGCCACCATAGGAGAGGTGGAACGAGAATGTGCGAGACAATTCAGTTGAATCCTCATCCGGAAAGAATCTCTTCTGTTGCCCCTCCAACATCTGACAGACTTGCTTTTGTCTCCAGCGGTGCCTGAAACACTGCCCTCCCAGGCCTAAGTCGTGTTTTGTTAATTGTTTATCGCTCAGGTATATATGTCTGGGTTTGGGCGTTGAATTAATGGAGATCGCACAGCCATTCCCAAGTATCATCTGGCGTGTCAAAGAACTTAGATTTTCCCAGGTACTTTAAGTTTAGCAGCAAAAAGCAACATATACTTAAACTGCTTAGCACAAAGCTTCTCTTTAACTGAAGCGTATAATTGCCTCTGTCGCTGAACCTTCATGGTATAATCTGGAAACAACTTGAATGTAGATATTCATGGTAAACTGTGATTTGTCTCTGGTGGCTTTGAGGATCACATTGGCATAGTTGAGGAAGCATGCTATGACAGGTTGGCGAGGGGTTGCGGATGAGGCTTCTGAGCCATGGTGCTGTGGAGCAATTTGAAAGGCTGTCTAAAGGAAGCCAGGAATGTAGTCAATTGGACACAAGCATCCTGTGTTTTACAGCCCACTGCTTCCTCTGAAACCCCCACAATAAGGACGTTGTTGCACCAAGATCAGCCCTCTACATCCTCCACTCTGTCCTCCAGAGCCTTTCAGGAGGCCTGTAGCTGGAACACCTTGGGTCGCAGACCCTGTATGACCCTTTCTGCCCCTGCAAACTTATCTTCCACCTCTTTCACTTGATCCACCACATTCCCCAGGTCTTGTCATAGTAGCGAGATGTTGAGTCCCACCTCTCTGATCTTGTTCTCTAATGAGGAGCAGGTTTACCAGATCACCCCAGATTCAGGGCACCTGCCAATAGGCCCCTAGATGTTGCTGACCCCTCAAGTGAGGTCTTAGTGTCCACTGGTCGTGAAATGTTGTCAGGGGCCTGCCCCTGGGAAGGCCAGGCCACTGGCTTGGCCTTCTTCACCATCCTGATGGCTAACGATGTCAGCGGGTAAAGGAATGAGTGGTAAGCAGAAGGTTGGGGGAGTAAAACACCCACAACACAAAGGGAAGAGTGTAGCATTTGATCCACATGGCATAGCCCTTCTGGACAGACTTCCCAGTCAATCAATGCCGGTGACACACTCCCACAAACTCTCTGACCTTGCAAACTGACACAGGTCTGAGAAAGGGAGGACACCCCGTCACAGAACATCAGGCTAAGCAGAGGGCCCCTTCAGGATAGAGAGAGGGAAGCGCATGCCTGACACCCGCCCAGTCAAATTGATGGGGCAGAAGGGCAGGAGCAGCCCTGATATCTGAATGGCACGACCAAGCAGTCTTAGATGTTCCTCCTCCAGGAGATGGTCCTTAAGGATGGCCTCGGTATCACATCCGGTGCAGTGACTCAGGTAGTCATTGAGGGGAGGGTGAGGACTCCCAATGTGAAACTCCCCCTCAGTGAGACGTGGCCAGGCAGTTACAAATGTCCACTCCCCTGCTTCTCAACCTGGCTTCAATGAGACTTTTTGTATTACCAGTGGTGTAGGCCCCTAGGTGGCGGCAGGAGAGGGGCCTCTCAATGCTAGCCTGGCTGCTGAGGGCTGTTACCCCAAAACCGGTCCCAGGATGCTTGTTTCCAGTCCAGGGAGGACCTGGCTTGGCAGTTCAGGCTGGACTGTTCACATGAGGCACAGGGTCAAGACTGATTTGCATATGGCTGGTTCTGAACTGGGGTGGCGAAGTGAGCTAAACAACAATGATGGATTCAACCCAGATCTGTGACTGGGGGTGAGTGTCTGAAAAGTTTAATCGCTCCATCCATCATCTCCTTGTGTTTGCTTTGTTCGCCCTAAGTTGTCAGGGTATGCCCAGACGTGGGTCTCTTGCTCACTTTGCCACTGGATTCAAGCTAGCCTGGCTGATGAGGGGTGTTACCCCAAAACCGGTCCCAGGATGGTTGTTTCGAGTCCAGGGAGGACCTGGCTTGGCATTTCGGGCTGGACTGTTCCCATGAGGCACAGGGTCAGGACTGATTTGCATATGGCTGGGTCTGAACTGGAGTGGCGAAGTGAGCTAAATAACGATGATGGATTCAACCCAGATCTGTGACTGGGGGTGAGTGTCTGAAAGGCTTCATTGCTCCGTCCATCATCAACTTGTGATCACACTAAGAGCGACAGGGCTTCTTCGCATGAGAGTAACTTCTTCTTCATCATCACCAACTTCTATCTGTTTGACTTCTTCCTGCTCGGCAGAGGCTATTCTGTCCAGATCTTGATCCCTCCTGATTGAATGTTAACTTTTCAGATGAGATAATTGGTCTCTATACGATAAGGTATACCTGCCTTCCCACAATGCACTGGTTTGCGGCAAACTGTGCAATCTGTGATGTTGTCCTCTGTGGCCTACCTATAAAGAAGCCCTAGACTGAGGAGGAGAGCTTCCCTACAGAAGAACTAGGTGGCTGATTGCCTTACGAAGGATGAGACTGCTGTAGCTACTGTGGTTTGTGCAAGTTTTTAGGTTTCTTCAAAACCTGGAAAGAGATAGTGTTGGTGGGACTACATGAGACGGAGCAGGTTGAATAGATTTGATTTGCACTCTCTCTGTGCCACTCTCGACATGAACAATCCCTGGTTCATCTTAATCACTTCCAACTAGTCTTTCTAGAATCTTCCTTTTCTCTTGCCTCCCGTGGTGTGGCTCTGGAGTCCAGTCAATGTCGCCATCATCTAAAGGGGGACTTGGAGAATATGTGAGAGTTCTCTTTCATTTCCTTGAATAGTGAAGACAATGTGACCAATGGAAGAGCAGTCACAACATACTGGTGTGCAGCACATGCACCTTTATCTTCTACTCCTACTTACAAAATATCAGGTATAGCACAGTCCTGTTGCTGTTGAGTATTCTGGGAAGATTTTGGACTCATTGTTCTCTGCGATGACTGCAATTACTACAGCACTGAGGGACATCTGCTTTGGTTTTGTTTGTGATGGTACTTTTGCTGCTGCCAGCGCCTTCCTTCCCAGAAGTGGGTGCAACATGTATAGTCATTGCACACCTTTTGGGAAAAAGTATGGGAGGCTTGATGCCAATGATGGCAACATACTTCTCCTCACTGGCCACTTTCTTGGGAGGAACCTCTTTCTTTGGATTCATCTTCTTCACTTCTTGTATTGTTGGTCAGAGCATGAGAAGTAGTATTTAGCAGAGGTCTCTGGAACATGATGTGAGCAAATTTATAGACTTTTTCTCATCTCACTATCATCTTGTGCACCTGCATGCAATAAAAAAATAAGAAGGAAGATCATGAGGCTTGATCTTTCTAGTCAATGCAATACAAGTAATCATCCAATAATAGACCCACATGTAAATTAACTTTTTTGTTTGACAAGACACCACTTAAATTTAGAAAGAGTCAAATAACTACCTGGTGTCCCTCGAAGGACCATAGTACACTTATGAGGGCTGAGGCCAGGAAAACATGATTAACCTATTACATAAATACTTGAGGGCTTATTTACAAGGCCCTTGTGCCACTTTTGCATCATTTTTAACATGGGAAAAGTGACGCAAAAGTGGCGCAAGGGGCTTGTAAATCTGCCCCCGGTGTCCCTCTATGGCACACAGCAGCCTTATGCGAGCCTTGGGGTGGCAGGCAAAAATTGATCAAATTAATAAATAAATACCTGTTGCCACTCCAGGGCCCAAAGTAAATCCTTTGGGAGCTGGGGGTTGGAGACAAAAAAATGATTAAACTAATAAATACTTGTCCCTCTATAGAAGCCGGTGGGGGTGGGGGGGGCAGGTAAAATTTGAATAAATTAATAAATAAATATCAGGTTTCCCTCCAGAGCCCATACAACCAAAATGGGAGCTGGGGAGGGTGCGAAGGGCAGGCAAAAATCTATTTAAATTATTAAAAACAACAGCGCAAACCACAGACTACTACAATCAGCCATAAGGAAATATATAATTAGAAAATAAAGAATGAAAAAAAATAATGTGGGATCCTACGGGGCCATAATAATCAATGTTTCTAGCAAAAGGCTTTTATGAGTGGCATAAAATGACAAAATGGCAACCTATAAGACACACACACAAAGGGTCCACAAATTGGTGGTAGCCCATATGGCAAGAAATGAAGGAGGCATGAAGAACAAAGAGAACATATTTGCCCAATACTGAAAGGAGCTCCTTACTCCTCCACCAATATATGCAGCACTGCAGGGAAAGGATTGCACAAATTATGTACCCACAATGTTCCTTGGCCCTTCCGTGGTCCTATACACATCGCCAGCAAAGTAGCAATAGGAATGCAAAAGAACTGTTAGAAATGGGGTTTCTGGTTGGAAGAGGTATGCACCCTGTCCAAGCAAGAACCACCACTCTAGTCATGGTAAGCTAGATACACACTGATAGATAACCTGCACTCACCCTCTAGTAGCTTGGCACAGAGCAGTCAGGCTTATCTAAAGAGGCACTGTGTAAAGTATTTGTGCAACACACACACAGTAACACAATGAAAATACCACAAAAAGACTTCACACAGGTTTAGTAAAATAGAGCACATTTATCTGAGTAAAACAAGACCAAAAGGACAAAAACCAATAAATAGAACCAGAGTTATGAGTTTTTAAAGAATAAACCAAAAATAGTGCTTAGAAGTCAATAGCGCTAAAAGGTTACTTGAGGTCGCACTAGACTGGGGTAAATACAAAGTCCAGGCTGACCGCAATGGAGGGCAGTCCAGCTACAGGACTCAGACAGGTCCAGCTGACAAAGTGCCTTGGATGGAGCAAAGGCGTCGCGTTTTTATCAATCCCATGGATAGAGGCAAGCGTTGGTGCAGATCTGCACCACTGATAGAGCTCTATCGGCAAACCCTTGTGTAATGCAGGTACTACATTGTTGTCAAGCCGTGCAGACTATTGTCGTCGAGCAATGTTGGCTGTAGAACCGCTGTCGTCGAGCAGCCGCTGTGCCCTCGTTGAACAGCGATGCGTCAGTTCCGATCGGCGCAAAGTCACTGCTGCGTCTGCATCGATGTAGAAAAAGGTGCAAAACCCACTTCTGATGATCTGGACTGGAGGGGGCACCTCAGGCAAGGGTAGGACTCACAGATGACACAGTCCAGCAGCAGGAGCAGAATTGCAAGGTCTTTTATGACCATGAGACTTCAGAAAATAGGAGGCAGGCCAGCAAGCCCTTGGAGTCACTCTGGGTTCAAGTGAGATGGGTCCAGTCCTTGTCCTTAGCAGGGCAGAGATAAGCAGTCAGCAGGGCAGAACAGCTCAGCTCAGCAGTGAAGCAGTTCCTTAGAGCAGTCAGTCAAGCAGAGCAGCAATACTTGTAACACAGCAGTCCTTACTCCTGGCAGAGTCCTTCATGGGTCGAGTAGAGTACTGTCGTGGTAGTGGCAGAGCCCCAGTATTTATACCCAAATGACCCTTCTGTTTAAGCCAATTCCGGCAGTTTTGGGTAAAATTTTATTAATATCCCCTTACAGCGCTAATGTGGTTTAGCAGTGTTTCTGTTTCCGAAAAGGCATATAACCCACTGTATCCAACAGGATCACTCAGCTAGATCAATAAATATTGATCACTCCTTGGCTTGTTCCACCATGCTGAAACTCTTTGCAACAAGCTCCTTCACATCAAGTTATTTGGCCTGACAAGAGAACCACACTCTATACCCTTATAGCTCCACTCTATATTGAGCTCTCTTCCATAATTAGTGAATAATGCTAAAAGGTTTTTGATAAATAGCCAGAGAATTTAGAAGAAAAACGCTTTGTAAAACAATAAGGGCAATAAGGACATCATGCAACTGGAGAATACAAGAAAGTACAGCAGAAATATACTTTATTAAGCATAAATGATGTGTTATGGAAAATGTAAGAAAGCCACTTACCTACGACTGCCCCAGCAGCAAGAAAGAGAAGAGTTTGACATTCTTTGGAGCATTTAGTGAAGTAATGTAACACTGTGCTGCGTTGTCTGTAGTTTTATGTCCCACATTGTCTGGGTCTTGTAGTTTTAATGCTTTGAACATTTTGTTTTCTTTAGTCTTTGTTTTATTGATATATTTTTTCTTTGCTTGCTTTTGAAATTGAAGAAAGAAAGAAAAAAACAGGATTAATATAAGCCTCCACTTTTCCAATAAAATCATAGAAGTACTTAAGTTATTATTTATAGGTACATTTATTATTTATAGGTACACGGAAGTGAGTAATCTATATGCGTGAAGGTTATTCACTTCCATATCTTTTGTATGTATTCAATTTTGTTGGGAATAGTGCATGAGCACCTTGTACTGAGACCTGTCCTAGAAATATCATGTCTCTCTGCACATATTTGTAAAGTTCATAACTATTGATTAAGAAACCTTTTATACTAAGACTGAAACTGTTTGTATTGATGACCTTTTGCTATTTTTATGGATTGAGGTTTGTCGTTTTATGATGCCATGATATTAACAATATCTATCTATCTATCTATCTATCTATCTATCTATCTATCTATCTATCTATCTATCTATCTGTTTGTCTGTCTATCTGTTTGTCTGTCTATCTATCTATCATTATATTCCGTGTATGAATTATGCATTGTGACACTAACCATAACTGGTGAAATACAAGGATTGCTTGGTTTTATTTTGCATCTGTAACTGTACTTTAACTGTTTTTTTAAAGCATGCATCAAGATGATATAACCAATGTTCACTCTAATTGAAACTTTTTTAGTGAATTTCATTTTTTTTTCATTATATGTTACATTGAACTTCCATTATAGTAGTTCATTCCCTGCTTCCATAATCAGGGAGGATTGGCTGCAGGCCCTCAGTCTACCCTGCTTGGACACGCAACACCAAATGAACAGGGCCTTCAGCCATGTGTGCTAACCTCAGAGTTAGATCTTCAGGAATCCTAGCCCAGGGTCAGCAAACCCTGTTGCAAAATTTCCTTATTTAATTTTTCTTTAAAGTAATGTGATTCCCATACAAGGTGGGACAAAAGATGCTCTTCTTGTCCCCTATGTGGCTCTCTTTTTTTCATAGGGTGTGGAGACCAAGGCCTGCATACTGTAATGTGAGTTTTAACAAAAACATTTCTGTTTAGCCAGCTGATCCGAGCCTTTGGGCCCATGGATTCAACTTTGGAACCAAATACCTGAAGTGGATGACAGGAGCAAAAAAGGTCCCTCGTCCAATGGGGGCTTTGATCTGTCCATGGACAGTCCACAAACCTTGCTCCAAGGACTGTCTGTGGAAAAATGGTCCACATATCTCAAACTTTACCCCTTTTAAGCCAATCTCAACATTTTTTGTAACCCTAATTTCTTAAGCAGATTTCAACCAAACCTAGCAAAGGCACTAACCTGAGTAAAGTTCTAGTTTTATGCCAAGTTTGTTTCTATTTCTGTTTAGTGTTTTTCTGTAGTGAGGGGTAAAGATTCCTATGGGAGTTAAAATGGGAAATACTGTTGTTTTAGCACTCTCTTTAATAATCACTTCCTCCTTCACAAATCTGCACGAAACTTGACAAGGTTCAAGGTTTCATTGAGATTCATTAACTAGTGTCAAAGTTATTAGCGCATCCAAAAACAGCTTTTCAATGGAACCTGTGACCTAACTTAACAACACATCTCCAGTGTGTAGTAAATACCTGTGTGTCACTCTACGTTCATCTGCACACCTCTGCATGTCAGACCATCTGTCTTTCTGTTGGTGTCTTCCACATTTTCATCTGTTTTAGTGGTTATCACTCTATATCCATTTATCCATCAGTCTAAACGAATGTATGACATTACAACGCAAACATTTCCAACGCATGCTTTTACAACGCAGTTTTTACATCGCAGCATCCATTACAACGCATACCATTACAAGGCATAATACTTTTATGGCAACAGTAGGGTAAGTGTTGGATAGTGTGGGGGTAAAATTTACTATTCCCACTCCAGTGAGTGGAACAGTAGGGTAAGTGTTGGATAGTGTAGGGGTAAAAATTACAATTTCCATGTACCCCAAAGCCCATACCCACCCTAAAACTTAAAACATCCCCATTACTTACCTTATAATGCATTGTAATGGCATGCGTTGTAGTGACATGTGTTGTAATGGCATGCGTTGTAGTGATAAGCGCTGTAATGGCTGCGTTGTAATGGCATGCGATGTAAAGGCTGTTGCGTTGTAACATCTGCGTTGTAAAGGTAATGCGATGTAATGATTGCGTTGTAATGGATGTTTCCCGTCTAAACATACCTCTCTATGTCTGTCTATCTATTCATCTTTCCTCCTACTGTGTCTATTTTAAATATTTTTATCTCTCCTAAACAATGCATGCACATTTATCTAGGTTCCACCACTCTTGCACACAATTCATAATAGTTCATGGAGAAAAGGGAGACAGGACCAGTATCTTAGCGACTTGTCAAACTTTTTCATGATATAATGTTTTTTTTCTACAAAACTAATGTGACCCCTCGCAAGCAGCTGCCTCCATTAGTGCTTAGACCCCTCAAGACCTTAAGGATTCTGATCCTGGTTAATTGTTTCATTATCTGCTGTCTTCTATTCACTTCCCATAAGGCCACTCAACCGAGGTATTTGCCTACCTGAGTACACAGCTGTTGTCTGAAAACCCTGTCACGAGTGGGATGGGGAGACAACGTCGAGGTGGAGAGGTCTCCTATCGTCAATCTGACTTCACCAGTAGATAATTTAATGCATAGGACGAGACAGGCGGAGCAGGTGCATACTAATTGCAAAATCAATTTTAATTTGGATTTTAATTAAACACCCGTCCCTGAATGAACTAAGAACATTTTGAAAAGAGCAACGAGCCACAAGACCAAAAACAAGAATAGGAATAACACTCAGCAGGTCTGGGAGGAAACGTACCAGACTCTGCTAAGTAAGCTCATTGTATTATAGCAAAATAATTAGCATCTCTTTTATTGTGAAAGGAGAGACCATGGATGGGGAAATACCCCAGTATCCTTCTGTTACGGTACTGTTACATGCACCCCCAGACACACCAATAACATGAATATGAACCACCCATTTGGTTCACTGGAATCCATTTTACACTCTTATGTAGAGACAACTAATGCATGGATGCAGTACATTTTGTCTCAAACAGCATCCTACCAAATTAAAGATTCTAACTGGAGACAACAAATCCCAATCTTGTATAATGGCCTCAGGGAAAACTCATTTGCTCCATTATCATCCCTGCTGCCTGAACCCCAAGTACTTAGCTCTACTTTTTGTCATTATGGTGTAACAACTGATGAAACAAAAGCAGCTGGAAAAAGCTTACCGTTCCTATGGTTGAGGTCTGTCAAAAGGTTTGGAGATCACAGGCCCGCTCTCATCCAGCTTGGACAATCCCATTGGCTCTCACTTAGGAGGTGATTCAGCGAATGGCCAGCTGGGGATCCACTGACCAATGAGCTAGGACTGTCTACCATTGTTGTACATTCCCGCCTACTTGATTGAGTTCTCCAAATCCATGAAGGAAGCTGGTTGCGATGCGATTGCATTGAAAGCAGAGTACTTTATTGTCCCGAAGAGGAAAGGTGTAAGTTGCAAGGATAGCCCAAAATAAGGCTGACCTCCCAATGTACATGGATTCTAGTACATTGTCTGAAGATCCTGCCATGGACAGGGCGATCAGACCAAGGTTTCCAAAAGCGGAGTAAACTGAGGCTCAGCACCAGTCTTTAAATAGCCCCCTTACATCTTACAGCAGTAAGGAACAGAAAGCTGCAATGAGTATATAATGTAGAGGCCTGTTTGCTTCTCTAGCATTACAGCTACAAGCACATGATTTAACAGTAATATCACTGCAGACCTTCCATAGCCATGCCGATTTAATGTAAAGCTCTCCCTAATGTACACAGGACGCCAATGAATCTGGAATGACTTTTCTCATCTCACATTCTGCTAATTTGTTCCAGGTGCACCTATGCAGTGTTGGAAAGTAGGGAAATCACACAGGATCCTGGTTCTGGCAGCTATTTCTGGGACAGATCTGTGATCCGGCTGTCCCAGGGAAATATGCTGAATTTGTCCTGTTGTCTTTTTCCGATACTGGGACACAATTCAGCAATGCTTTCACGTTGTCTGCATTCCGTTCAGTGGAGGAAACTACAGGCAGTGAGGGGGCTTTCTATTTTCACTTCTAGCCAAGCACAAACAAAGGCCTGATCAAAGGGCCATCAGCCCCTTTCTTTATTCAAGAATCATCTTGGCTGGAAACCAATTGGAGCCCAATACCTAGATGCCAATGAAAGGGAAGGAATCCAAGGCACATAGCTTATCACTTCACAAGTGCTTTAGAGAAATGATGACCTGGAGACAGGATTTTGACTTTGTTCAACCCCCCTACATAAGAGATGTGTATACACTCTAAGGATGCAAGATTTATCTGGCTGTAAGAGTAATTACACTATTAATGATTTAAATGGCACCTACTGATTGATTTTTTATTTAGTTCATTTATAGCGCTAGTCATTCAAGTGTAGGGTGTCAGAGTGCGTTACATCACACCCGGAGACACAATAAATCATACAAGTGTGTAAATCAATGTACTGGAAATGTTACTCAAAATAATGAGTGCCATAAGGTGTAGGAATCACATGTCGTCCATACTTGTAGGCATTATGGGCCTGATTACGAGGTCGATCGGAAAGCCTCCGGCCGCTGTCCGGACGCTTTCTGACCGTCATGGTAGGTTTAAAGTCTTACCACCGTATTATGATGACAGCAGTCGGAGTTTAAACCGGCTGAGAAATCCAGTGCGGAGTTGGAAGGCCCTCATAATCCCTTAAGGATGGCGTTTCCGCCGTCTGGATCATGATGTCGGTTTCCGACAGTCAATCTGTGTTGAGCTGTCCGACATGGAATGGTTGTCGGAAACTGACTTTGGGGGCCTCTAGCAGGGCACCTTCCCTCCTGGCCCTCCGCATTTGGGCCTGGGGACACCCTTAAAATGTTTTAAACTTCCCTTTTTTATGGGAGCATGTGCTGCGGGCAGTTTCAGCCCGCCCCACAAGCTCCCATTGAAAAATGGAAGTTTGCGACCGCACCATGTGCGGTCACATCCTAATTGTGCGGTTGGAACCGTCGACCTATGGTCGAGAGGTTCCTTCCACAAAACGGCGTCTGTCGGAGGCGACTCTGACCGACATAGTATTGAGGTCCTTTATGTTAAGAGTGAATAGTCAGGGGAAACACAATAGTTGGGATATAAAATATAACACAGTGATTGGGGTTGTCTGTACTAACAAGACTATAATTTCACAGAGGAGCCCTTCTTTGTAGTCTTAGAATAGCTGTAAATTGAGAAAACAAAACAATAAGTATCTAAACCCATGATTTACAGTTTGCATGCAGCTTCTTGCTGTCAGTAAATAGATCACTGTGCTATATTAGAAGGATTGCAACTTATGAACTGAAAGGAACAAAATGATGTCAGTGTCAATAGCAGAATTCCACTTATCTATCTACAAAAAATACAAATACATATTGTGCTTTGGAGCAGGCACATTAACCATTTATGCTACTTTGAGTTAAACCTGTGATTAGTCAAAACGCAGAATCCTCCCAGCACTGCATTAACCACCAGTGCAGGGCCAGACTGGGAAACCAACCCAGTCCTGGCAATTTTCTCGAACCAGCCCCTGGGGAAGCACTGTCTGACCTTGGAGGCTGGAAACGCCTGCTTGCTGCTTTTGTTACTGGGGACAATATTGCAGCGCCGCTGCAAAACTGGCACCCACCCTTCCAGCTTACCGGGAAAATGCCCGATGCTGCTGTATGGCCAGTCCGGCCCTGTAACAGAATTATCTTATCACTTTATAATCCCCTCAAAATTGCAGGACACACATAGATCTCTGTAGAAGGTGTCTTAACCCTGTAAGATATTTTAAAATGCACCCTCCTTCTGACCAATTAAGCTAGAACATATTTGCTGTCACATTAGTCCTTGTTGCCAATTTCTTTGTTTTGTAATGGGTATTAAATGTTATGTCACTTGGTGATGATTGCCATGTGAGATCAGGGCGACCATTGGGTGATGGTTCTGAAAGTGGGAGTTGAAGTGGAGACTTTCCAGGAGTTGATTGGTTTTACTGAGCTTAATAAAGCCATCCTTTATTATCATCTGGAGCATCATTTGTAGCAGATTAAAAAAAAAATGCATACGTTGACTGTCAGGCTGTGCTTTTCAACTTCCGCCCTCGTGACTCCACCCCTATCCCCTACCACACCTTAATCAACAATTTATGGGTTCCAAGAGAAATTTGTTTCCAATTCCAGTACTGCACCTATGTTGTTTTTTAACACCAGCATAATTTTGCATACTATTCTATGAATCATGCTTTCTGTTTTCCTCATGCTTGCCCTAATAGCCTTTTCCCCTGTCAAAACCAGGTTTGGGCAGAAAATCTCTTGTAGAAACTGTGAAACTGGATGAGTGCTGCCACTGCAAGCTCTGCAGTAGCTGTGTTCACTGTGTGACTTTCGAAAATGTATGTACAATGCATTGATGGTCTATCTATGCCTTTTGTAAGCATGGATATACCTTGCATACAGTTTTCACTCAATCACCCAATTTATGTAAAACCTAGAAATCTCATGAGGATTATATGTAGTACATGAGTAAATAATTTTGTAATATGTCCCACCACCAAGTTCCTCTCAGCCTCTTCCTTCTTTTAGCAGTCCCTTGCTTATGATCCCTGCCTCTTATTGAGCTTGGAAAGAAAAAAGAGCCTTTGTAGTACAAGTGCTAAAGCTTAGCAAAGTCTGCTGTTCCACATACGGGAACTGTTATAGCTGCACATCTGCGATTTAGACTGCAGGTTGCAGCAGTGTACTTTCTTCAGTATTTGGATGTACTTGTGTGAGATTGGGCCCATGAACCAATAAGTGAAATATCAAACTCTGCTCACTAAACAAACATCAAAAGGGGAGTGAAGTCACTTGCGACCTTATTTAGATAGGTAACTTACACTTTCAAATAATTTACACTTTTAATTAAGTTTACTACTTTTTTTCTTATTCACAAAATCCGAGTGTAAGTTACTAGTAAAAGACAAATAAATAAGTCCAGCATCACATATGATCAACCACGGGTACAACACCCTCCCATAGAACATATTGGAGGTAGGGAATTAAAATGAAACCCCATAGGAAATAATGTTAAATAAAATAAAATTATTTAAAATAGCTACAAATATAAATGTATATAAGTTAATGTTAAAAATATATTTATTAGTACATGTTTATTGTTCAATAATACAATATTTAAAATATATAAAAATATAAACAATGTATGTACCAATAAACTTACTCAAAAGTGTAAATTACTCAAAAGTGTAAGTTATCTTTCTGAATCGGGCCCTTAGAATTTACAAAGGTAATAATTACATTTAGAGAGTGTTGTAGCAGTAAAACAGATGCAAGTTAACACATAGGGAGAAAAAGAGGTACACCACCGTACAACCTGCTAACTAGCAATCAGGTCAGGTCTTGACTGCCAGTCTTAATGGCCATGACCTGAACTGACAATTATAGCTGGTAGTCGGCCTACATAGGTAAATCACCTGGCAAACCCCTTGATGAAAGTATGACTGCATGGGTCGCCGCCTTCTAGCCAGACCACAGAGTTGGTAATTGCCCAAAGTAGGGTTAACTCAGTCAACAGGGTAAATGTAGGGAATTTCCTCTGCTTATCCTGAATGAGTGAAGATAGAATAGTGTCCCCTTTTTCCAACCCTGATGAATGTCCTAACCTGGTTTGAGGCACTAGAGAGGGCAGACACTTTAGGGGATGCCTGGAGCATTGTACCAAATCATCCCCAAATGTATTCATTTCAACCATACCTTGGGTACCTATTAATAAATGTATTTCCTTTAGGTTTACAATAAGCTTTTTTTCAGGAACATCTGGATCACAGTTTCTCCAATTCTAAGAACCGCCTCAATACTGGAGTTGAGTCCACCCTGGTAGCACCATCTTACCAGAGTGGGGCGAGGTCAGTGATGATGAAGCATGAGACAAACTGTGGGTGAGGCCTCCTCATCCAAATAAGCTGGTTTATAAGCTTATCCTAGAGGTAAGATACAGTAACCACTTTGATCATTACCTTCAATTCCCACTATTTCAATTTTGCGTTTCTGAGTAAAACGGATGCAAACATTATTTTTACTTGATTTTATTGTTCACCCCATTGCGAGCCGAGTGAAAATTGCACTAACTCAGTCAGATTTCATAATCTGATTTTCCACCAACTATTAGATGCTGGTAAAGTGGAGAGAAATGGTAAAGTGAGTACAATATGAAAAGTGTTTTCCCTGTTATGTATCATTTTGTTACAAATGACAAAATGATGCAAAAACTTGGTTGTGCTCATTTATGTATGCTAGGAATTTCTTGCAAAAAAGTCCAATATGTGTATATTACTGGAAAGTAAATTTTGTTGAAATCTATACTTTGATAAAATAAATAAAAATCTGCTTAATTTAAACAAAGCATTGGTAAAGGCAACATGTCTGGCATTGGCTGCCAGGTTTTTGAGATTGTCAATGCTTGTTTTGCCATGGGTTTCAAAAACGTTATCATTGTAGAGGCTGCAAGGTCCTCAAACTAAAAAAAGTATTGGCTAAAAGCGAAAATAGTTTTTTGATCTCAGAAAGCACACATACATTACCTAAGTAGCCCCAGGCATGTTAGGGTACTACTTTATGTGTGGGCGTGCTCCTTGTGAAAGGCAAGAATGCTGTCACTCTCAATGAAGTTAGCCTATGACTGAAGTGGGTTGGACCATTGCCCCATGCCATATGCTGTACTAGGAGGAAGAAAATGTGAATGACACAATAACAGACCAATAGATGAACTGGAAGGGCCGAAAGCCTCTATAAGAAAGTATATTGTGCATATTATTTTAATAAAATCAAAAGGTCTTTATTAACACCAGATCTAAATAATAAAGCAATCTTTTTTGCATTCAGTAAAATTTCGAAATACCTGTCAGAGACTAAGGGGTATATTTACAAGGACTTAACGCCGCTGTAGCATCAATTTTTTTATGTTACGGCAGCTATTTTTTTATCGCCTTATATACAAGTTGCCGCTAACTGAAGTTAACAGCACTTTTCCGGCGAAAACGTGAATTTTAAAGATCGCCACTTCTGTTAGCGAGAGTTAACGAAAATGAGATGCAAGGTGGGCATTCCTGTGAAAAAACTGCAGCTAACCCCACTTTGTGATATTTACAAGGAATTCCTTGTATGGTGCAAAACCCCCAAAACTGCCTCTAAGTTCAGTTAGAGGCAGTTTTTTAAGACCAGAAAATAGCTCGTCTTAAAATTGGAGCAAATACTTGGGGCCTCATTTCAGAGGTTTTGATGCTGGACAGCGCAGCAAAGAATATTGCTGCGCAGCCCATGACGCAATGGTGTCGTAGAATTGTCGCAGTGAAATCTCATAGATTTCACTGCGCCACTCCTACGAGGCTATGTTGCGTGGGAACGCCCACCCTGCATACATCCTACCTGATGCAGGTATAATGTGGCATAGGGGTTCACAAGGTCACGCATATGCCTAGATGTGTCCCTTTGTAAAGAGTCTAGTTTGGCATCCAGGGTGTCTGCTATCACCTTACCAGGTAGCCAGCGACCCCCAGATGCTCGGTCCACTGACACGGAGGAGCTGCTAGGATGTCGGCGCAGTTGGAACTCCATTGGTGGAGTTTGCGCGCTGCGGTGTTGGCGTCTGTAAGCGTTGGCAGAGTGGTGGTGCTGAGGGAGTTGCTGAAAAGTTCTTTGATGGCCTTGATCCAGCTGTGGCTGGGGGGGCGATGATGGTGGTGGTGTACGGTGGGCGTGGTGAAGGCGTGATGCTAGCTAGCGGCAGTTCTTGTAAATATACCCCTAATAGTACTACAATAATTCTGTACATATACTGTCTGCTGTGCACAGCATAATGGAACCATGGATCCTTATAGATGAAGGGTTAAGCGTCGAAAAACATTACGCATTTACACTCTAAAACCAAATGCTTAATGGTTTTTGCTTATTTCGGTCATATGCCTCAGTAACTGAACATATACTTATTCTAGCGTATGACATTCTCATTTACGCCTCTTTAGCCAAATGCTTAATTATGCAAGCTCCCTGCACAAGGATGTCTGTGTAAGGAAAGTGTAATTGAGCTGGCTTCTTGCATATATGTATATTTGTACCTGCATCTGCTTAACTGTGTTCGCTTACCTGACGCATACACCTCTGTTACCAAATGGCTCCTGGTACTCGCTTCTTGCACACTGAAACTTCTGCAACCAACTGCCTCATTTATGCTTACTTCTTGTCCTCATATATTTCTGTAAATATATTGGTCTAGATCTCAAGATCAATTGGATACATTTACTTCTGTGACAAAAACCTTAATGGTGCTCACTTATCGTACAGTATCCCTCATTGGCCCATGGCTAATTATGCTCTTTTCTTGAACACATACATCTCATTGATTGAGTGCTTATTTCTGATTGGCTGATGTAGGATATACCTCTGAACAGAATAAATTGTATTACCTGAAAGCATGTGATTCTGTAGCAGAATGCTTAATTGTGCTCTGTATTGCACGAAACACATTTGAACCTATATTTGGGAATTTGTCTGCGTACCGCACCCTCTTACCACAGCAGATAGACGTTTAATACTGTAAATGTATTGCACACACATACCTCTGGGGCGAAATATCTAATCCTGCTCACTTGTTGCCCACATATGCCTCTGTGACAGAATACTTATTTGTGCAGCTTATTGCAAACATATACCCCTTTAACAGAATAATTATGTGTTTGCTTATTGTAAACATATATTTCTGTGAAAGAACGCTTGCTTATGCATATTACACACACGAATAGTTCTGTAACCCAAAAGCTTGTTTTAGTTAATTCCACAGGTATACTTGAGAACCCTAATGCTTAATCATGCTTATTCATTGTACATTGACATTTCTGTTACAGAATACTTAATTATGCTGGTTTATTCTACACATATGCTCTATACAGAATTTCTCAATTATTCGTGCTTATTGCAAATTCGTTCCATAGTAATAAAGTGCCTAATCAATTTCACTTTCTACAAACATATGCCTCTGTGACAGAATTCTAATAATTGTTGCTTATTGCACATGTCCTACTCTATTAACGGAAGTTTCATTGTGCCTTTTTTTGCACACATAAACAAACCTTAACTTTATATCATGCTTGCTTAGTATATAAGGGATAAAGTACCCCCTGTAATACATGATAAGGATATTGCAAGGAACTGAGTTGAGTTACATAACAATATAGAGGAACAAGGCTGAAAGCTGAGTTCCTTTATAAGGTTGTGGATCTCCGAGGTGACCTGCAATATCCTTACCATGTACGCCAGGGGGTACTTTATCCCATATAATATATGTTCACATTGTCACCTTTACCATAAACCACTTAAAACCTTGGGGGCCTATTTATTAAAAAGTAACACACCAAGTCACCTTGCTGCACTGCATTACAGGGAAAGGGCAGGAATGACCTCTATTTATTACAATACAGTACATCCTGTCCTTTCCCCAGTGCTGGCACACAATGGGCGACCTAGCACCAACGCAGGCACACTTACACCATGGGGCACCTTCCTGCGCAAAAACAATCCTCAGAGGCATATTCCTCTATCTATGTGTGCTGAAGGATGCAGCACACATAGAAAGAGGAAGTAACTAGAGGAAATGAAGATATTTCTCCTCGTTATGCCTCCCCTGGGAAGGCATATTTCTTTGGCGCATTCCCAGGTCTACCAGTGAGGGTAAACCTGGGAATACATCAAAATTAAGGCTCCCTGTTTTCTGTTTTTATGGATTTTTACAGGTAAATACAGACAGAAATTAATGTGTTTCCTGTCCGCTTATTTTTAAAAGTGGATAAATACAGAACATTGTGCTGCTTTTAAGTGACTCTCCATGCTGTCTTTCATGAATTATAGCCCAACAGCTGAGCAGATGGACAGCATAGGAAATTAAAAAACAGGATCAAATTTCTTTAAATAATGGCATGTGTCAATATACATTTGTGGTATAATGCTAGTATTTACCAGTGGATGTATTGTTATGTAATATTTGGTAGCTTAAATAGCTAGAACAGGACAGACATCAAAGTATGAGTGCGCTTCCATCAGTTAAATAAATATGGAAATGTACAGTTTTACAACTTCATTTATATGCAAAACACAAAATAAATATGGATGAATACAGATAAAATGGCCCATAAATAAATATGGATAAATACAGATGGAAATGTTAAAAAAATAAATACCATAAAACCGGGAGCCCTAATCAAAATCCATGTGAGTTGCGTGGGAACACCCACGCAATGCCCATGAAGCGCCTTTCTAGGCCAGAGTAACGCAATGTAGAGATTTGTGCTGCATTGCGTTACTCCTGATTTTTCAAGCCACTCAGGGCCAGGCAAAGTGGCCTTGCGTGACTTGATAAATCGCATTTTAGGGTTTGTGTCATACATGCCTGCTGCGAACACGATGCAAACCCTTGATAAATAGGGTCCGATGTGTGTAAGTCTTTCATATGAAAGAGAGAGCATTTTTGCAGACATGAAGAATAAAAATAAAACCTCTAGTGCAAATCAAACAAATCAAAAACCTGTTAGATATTTGTGGCAAACACATATTAGAAACAGCTCAATACAAGTCAGCAGCTCAGAATGTGTAGAAACATGGAGAAAGATTCTATCTTTTCTCAATCTAAGGAGTGCAAAAAATAAGCATATCCTCTCTGCTTATCATTGTAAGCTAATAAATAGAGCAGAAGAAAAAAAAGCAATGTTCTGTTTTTCTTGCTTTAAGCAGCTGCTTCAATTATGCTCCATGATCTGACATGCCTTTCACCTTGGCTGCTCTTTGAAATCAGCGACTTAGTGCATCACTGGTTGCCAATTATAGAGAAATTAGAGACGTGAACTTATACAAGGATGCAGAAGCCCATCTATTATATATCTTGAACTGTAACTAAATGCTTAACAATACATTGGTAACAGAATGCTTTCTTGTACTTGCTTATTGTACACATATGCCTCTGCGACTGAATGATTACTGATCCTCGAGTAACAAATTGTGAACCTGGATACTTCAGAGGGTGGCTGCCCTGAGTCAGTGACCACCCAGTCATAGAAGATCACTACTGCTGCTAGTAGACAGAAATGAAACACAGGCTCAAAGTCTTAGGAAAATAGGTCCTAGCCTGTGAAAATGACCAGTTTTGCACTTTTCTTTAAAAAGTCTTTTTATTAAGAACCAAACAACAGGCCTCACAAATCATGCAATATTGACACAATGAGGTTACAGCACTTAAACAGTTTGCCTTAGTGCCTCACAAATCGTTTCTTTATAAAGTTCAGACATGTAGATTTGGCGCTTTTACGGCCACTCCGATTATTATTCACATTACCCCCTTTTCTTTATTTACTATGCAACAACCCACCTATTGGTCCCATTAGCCCTGTCCCCTGTAGGCCCTCCAATCACCCCACACTTTTCCCATTTCATGGGGAAGCCTCTTGCTGTGTAAACCACCTGTTCTGCCCTCTGGCACCAGTCTAGGTCCACCTCCCAGTCCTTAACCATCGGCATGGCCGTGGCCCCCCATGCTCTTGAAATGTTTTGCTTCACCACATAGCTGCCAGTCTTAGGCAGATTTCTTTTGGCCTTGGCCAGTCTTGCTCCCCTTTTTTCCCCAGGAGTAACCATTTGGGCTCAAGGAGAATCTCTACCTCTGTCACTCTCACCATTATTGATGTCACCTGGGCCCCGTAGACTTGGGCCTGCTGGCTGGGCAGAACTGGCCGTAGCAGGCACCGGGCATTTCCCCGGTGGGCCGCCAGGGTGGTGGCCGGTTGTGGACCCCTGGAGGGCCGTTTCTGTTACCAGGGGGACGGCAATATCGGCCCCCTGTAACATAATCGGCCGAAACCGGCTCTAGAAAACAGCTCAGCCGCACTTCCCCCTCTCCCGCATGGGGGGCCGGCCGATCAGTTTTCCAGGGCCGGTTTCGGTTCCCAGTCCGGCCCTGCCTGCTTGCAGTCCCAAAGGGTGTGAAAGAAGGACCCTTCGCTCCCACAGCCCCTTCTGCATAGTGGGGATTCTACCTTACTATTTTGTGCAGGAGTGTTTGCGCATAGTAAGATCTGTGGAGTACCTTAAATTGGACCAGTCTGAACCGCACTATAATGATTATCTCCAGGGGGGCCTGCAAGGCCTCTGTCCAGTCGTCATCGTCCAACGTCCCTCCCAGGACTGCCTCCCATGCTATTCTCAGGGGGCCCAGTAAATCAGGAGAATTATTTATTAGTTTCCTATATATTAGTGATACTCCCTTCTGCGCCTGGGCCTCAGTCAGTACTCGGTCCTCTAATGGCGAAGAGTCGGGCAATTCAGATTCTGCCAGGTCGAATTCTTCCTGCAGGTCAGTAAACGTTATGCAGGTCTGGTTCCTCCAGATGTCACCCAGGTGTTCTATACCAATGAACCCCCATTTTCAAAATCCGTGCAGCCCTCCTACCTGTGGCAAGAGTGCACTGCACCATTATGGAGTCAGGGCAGTCATTTTCCCTTTCCAGCCCAGAAACTTGGTAGCTTCATGCCATACATCTATTACTATCTGTTTGTGCCGCCTCTCCCAGTCCTTCCATACAAAAGTCCCTCACACCCTCCCGGGCCCATGCACCCTTTGTCCACCCTGTATGCTGATTCGTGATGGTCTACAAATGCCCAGTCATTAACTACCAGCAGTTGTGAAGCCCAACAGTATTTTAGAACGTCTGGGACTGTCAGTCCCCCATCATATACCCCCGCTGTAGTTTGGCTAGGGCAATTCTCTGGGCATTCCCTTTCCACAACAATCTGCGGACTTCTTGGTCGCTACCCCTGAACAACGCTGGTGGAATCTTGTAGGGCATGTTTTGCATTACATAAAGCAGCCTTGGGAGAGCCACCATCTTGTAGAGGGCTACTCTACCAACTAACGTCATTGGCAAGGAATCCCAGTGTGTCACATCCCCTTTAAGTCGCTCCAACTGTGGGTCAAGATTTCATCTTAGGAACTCCTGTGGGTCTCGCGTAATGTAGATACCTAGATATTGGAACCCTTCCGGGCTCACCAAGGCCAGACAGTTACGAGGCAGGCGAGGGGTTTCTCCCAACAGGGGGTATATTACTGACTTAGTCCAGTTGATTGTGTATCCAGAGTGCTTCCCGAATTTTTGGAACACTGGCATCACTCTAACTATGGAGCTTTGAGGGTGAGCAATGTATAATAACACATAATCTGCGTAAAGGAAGATTTTTTCTTGCCACCCACCCGGCGCCAATATACCGCAAATCAGGGGGTCTGGGCGGACCCATGCCGCTAGTGGTTCAAGAGCCAAGGCGAACATCATGGGGGATAGCGGGCACCCCTGTCGGGTGCCTCACCGGAGCTCAAAGCTATGCAAGGTTGTTCTGTTTACCCTGACTCTGGTTATGGGGCCCAATAAAGTAATTTGACCCACTCTAAATTTGGGACCAAAGCTGAGCCTCTATAGCACCACAAACATGTAGTTCCACTCTACCGAATCGAACGCCATCCTCGTGTCAAAGGTCATCGCCACAGTCTGTGTCTCTCAGAACAATTCAGTCAAATGGAGTACCCCATAGAGACGCCTCAGATTGAGCCGTGTGCTCCTACTGGGAACAAATCCAGAGTTGGCGGGCTGTATTATCGAGGGCAAAACCTCCCGCAATCTAGTTGCTAAGGATTTGGCCAATACTTTTGCTTTCACATTAAGCAAGGAAATCGGTGCACTCAGCTGGGGGCTTCCCTTCATTTGGTATGGCCACTATCATTGCCATCCTCTGATCAGCGGGGAGGCAGTCCACAGAGAGCGCCTCTCGATACATTGCCAGAATCTGTTTGATCACCACCCCTGCTAACCCTTTATATAATTCAACTGGTCGGCCATTAGGCCCTTGCGCCTTGCCCAACTGTAACTCCTGCAGTGCCCGCTGTAGTTCTTCCTCAGTCAGATAAGCCTCTAAAGCTTCCCGTTCTTGCCTCATTAGTGTCCGGAGGGTCACATGTTGAAGAAAGTCCACACCATCAGCGTCAGTCATTGAAGTTCGGGAGGCATACAAAGCCTCAGAATAAGAAATGAAGGCTTCAGCTATTTCCGCGTTAGTTGTATGAGTATCCCCCTTTTTATCTTGCACCTCAAGTACCCATGACCTCTCTTTATCACGGGTTTTCAGCCATGCAAGAAATTTGGCTGTGTTATCTCCAACGTCGTAGAGACATCGCTGGGTTGCCAGGGCATGCTTACTGGCTAGATCCTCTGTCAGAGCTCTCAGATCTTGTTGACATAGCAAGAATTGGTGTCTGTCTTTTTCCCGTCCTGCGTCTTGTGCTTCCCTTTCAATTTCTAATATTTTCTTCTCAAGATCCACACATTGTCACCTGGATTCTTTTTTCTTACCCCCTATTATTGCCTGAGCGCCTCCACTTATCACAGTCAGTCAAATATTCTTTATACGGTTCTTTTTGCAACCATAAAAGAGATCATCAAAAGTTAACACATGAAACAGACAATATGTGATAAAATTCATAGTGATAAAATTCATAGTCAGCAGTGTAAACTAAAAAATAAGATGGTATTTCATCACAAAGCAGCAAATCACAAATTTCCAAATGAGGGCAAAGATTAAAGATTAAAATGTTGTACCAGTAAACATAGGTCAGTGCACAAACAATACAAATATAAATGCTAAAAACACTGTATCCCCAGAAAACCATAATATTCAGAAGTAGTTCATTAGGGTTCGAAATAGATCCGAAAAAGCCATAAGACATGTGGCCGGAGCATTGTGTAGTAATAACAATAAATTCAGTAAAAAATACCATTTATGAATAAATAAAATCATTTCCCAACTAAGTTCTGTAAACGAACTGCTGTAGAAATATATCTATACACGATAAAACATGTAAATTCGTCATTCAAAAGCTGGAGATGTGACAAGGCTGGCCTGCACTTCCTGATGTTTAAAAATCTAAATAGGGGGATAATAAAATCCATCCTTGGTTTAGTGTAGAGTTGACAGAAAAACAAAAAGTGCAGCATGTTCTGAGTTGATTTAGAGTCACAGGGGCATGGTTCAAGTTCAGCATCACAATAAGCTTTGCGAGGATAAGAGACCAGGAAATATGCAATGCTGATCCTAAATCTAATAAGGGAAAACATTTTCATATGACAAAAGAAAAAGACAAATAGGGTTCTACACATGGAGAACACACTACAGGCAAATATTCCAAAACTCTCTTTTTCCTAGTCTCCAGATGCTTACTGGTCGTCTTTAAAAGAGATAAAAGATCCCCTTTTAACTGGGTTTTGAAATCTTGGCAATCCGTTCAGGGTTATAAAAACAATCCACCATCCCCACTGTCTCCAGCTGCCTTTTTATGTAACTAAGCCATGGTACCTTCTGCATAAGATCAAGGCTAAAGCAATCCAGTATTATTGCACGATTTAGGGCTGGCTCATCTTTTGCCCATACTGAATGCCATAGCAAAGTTGGAGCAATTTGTATGCGGTGGGTTAAAGGAGTCAGACTAAGTTCTTTATGACAAACAATAATTGGGAGACTACTTGGGACTGTTATTAGTCGTCTGAGGAAATTATTCTTCACAGCCTGAAGACGAGATGGGTTGCAAAAACCCCATACCCAGGCCCACTTATCATGGTCTTAAATGCCTCTCACAGGGTCAGTGCCGAATCAACAGACCCCTGATTTTCCTTGAAGTATAGGTCAGCACAGCTGCGTATCTTGTCTATGGTTTCCTTTTCTTTCAGATACCAGACCACCAACCTAGGCGGGCTCTGGTAGTCCACCGTCGGACCCGACAGCTGGATCTCCACCGGGGAGTGATCTGATATTCCTCTTGCCAACTGTACAGCTGGCGCAAATCGCGGCAGTTGAGATCAGAAGGTTAGTAAGTAATCAATTCTGGAAAAACTACCATGCGTTGCAGAGAAATACATGTATTGGTTATTGTTAGGGTTTTGCTCCCTCCAGAGTTCTACTAGCCCCATCGCCGAGGTAAATTGAGGCAGGGTGCCTTGCCCCCCTTCCCCCCGACAATGACACTAGTTCTATCCATATTCGTGTCAAAGACCGCGTTAAAGTCCCCACCCATCAGCACAATTCCCAGGGGAAGTACCAACAGTAGGTCCCCTCAATCGGGAAGAATCATTGTCAAGAGTCGAGGAGGGGCATAGACTAAACAAATATTGAGATAAGTCACCACTCCATGTCCCATTAAGGGCTACGTATCATCCGTGATCATCTCTCCACACTCTTCAAGAGATGAAAAGTAGTGTTTTCTTAATCAGAATTCCCACTCCCCTGTGTATCCTGCATGGCCCTCCAGGACATATCCCATTCTATCTGAGGCTTTATAGTGATGACACCCCAGGTGTGTCTCTTGCAGAAGTACTATGTCAGGACCGAGGCCTCTTAAGCGTTGCAAAACCAGTGTTATTTTAAGGCCACTCCACAGCCCATTGACATTCCAAGACCATACTTTTAACCCTTGTCAGGACTCACCTGTGTCTATTATCTTTGCAGTCTAGAATGTGCATCCTCGATTGCTGCCGGGTATCAGTGCCCCCTCTCACCACCCTTGGGGGGCCCATGAGCTGGAATCCACCCTCACCTCATCTACGTAGCCATAAAAAGGCATAGTTCTGTGAAGCCTTGGTAACCATTAACCTGAACCACAAGCCCAGGAACTCCCACCACCATCCTGCCACCTTGCTTTGTGGAATTTTAACTACCCACTTCCCGAACTCACAGAGTGCCTGTCGCCCCCAAAGCTACTTTGTCTTTGATAAACGTATTCTTTAAAGCCAAAATCTGAAACCGGCATATCCCAGCTCCTGTCTGATGCAGCCCCTCCTTCACTTCTGTCTGCAGTTAATCTCGTCTTCTATCCGCCCCCTGCTCCCACCCCTCCTCCCACCCCCCAGCCCCAGCTTACAGCCAGTCATTACCCCAAAGTTCTCACAGGCAGGTGCTCAAGTACTCTTCTCGGGGGATGTGGATCTTGTTGGCTGTCCAGAAGGGGTGGCTCTCCTCTTGCTGGGGCCGTTAACCTTGTCTTTTCTTTAGTCACCAGCAGCCCCTTTCCTGGCCACTCTCCAACCCTCCTTCAGGGGTCGCAAAGTGTAGTGTCTTTCCGTCTGTGATGACTTTCAGCTTGGAGGGGTAGAGAATCACATATTTCAGTTCCTTGGCATGCAGGGTGTTTTTTACTTCATCAAAACTTCTGCGTTGGCATTGCACTGGCAGGGTAAAGTCTGGGAAGAAGCGGATCACTGCATTGTCCAAGTGTTAGTCCCCATGTGCCCGTGCAGCCTGTTGTATTGTGTCCCGATCTCTGAAGTTCAATACGGGCAATGATGGTGCGCAGAGGAGCCCTCGGTCGCGGCAGCAGACCGAGTGCCCTATGAGCTCTCGCCACTGAGAAAAAGGTCGACAAGCACTTCAGTTTTCTTTTGTTAAGAATCAAGTCCTCAAGGAATAAGTCCACACTGGGGCCCTCGGAGCCCTCCAGAACCCCAACCACCCTAATGTTGTTTCGCCTCACCCTCCCTTCCTGATCCTCCAGTCTGGCAGACATGATCATACTTTGTTTTGTCAGGTTCTGTACCTGCTCTTCCAGGCACTTAGTTGTGGAAAGCAGTCAGTTTAGTTGAGTTTCCGCCACTGCCACTATTTCAGAGATTTTATGGAAGTCTGCCCAGAGTAAGTTGACATCCACCGTTACACATCCAGCTTAGGTTCAATCCGGGCTATGAAGCCCCTGAGCTCCTGTACGGTGGTTATTATTGTTCGCAAGGAAAGCTCTCCATCTGGATGTTGATATTCCTGTGAAGCAGCGGCTCCCGCCCCGTGGGCCACCGCCCCGGTCGCAGACATCTTCACGGTGTATTTGTCTAGGCTATTTTGTTGTGAGCGACTCTGGGGGCAGCCCTTCGTCATCGGTCCCCTGATTGCTAGGAAAGCAAGGGTCTTCCCGGCTTCGCCTTGTTCACTGGGGTTATCAATTTGGGGACCAGCTCTCTGCTCGCTGGGGTGCATTTCCGTCAGTCGGCTATCAGCCTCTTCTGATCAGGAGCACTCCAGCACGGTCCAGCAGGCCAGTTCCCCATGGCCCGGGTGGATCTCCCAGCGATCATTTCAGGATTGGGCCCTCCCAATCTGCCACTCTCCTGTGGGTTGGCCGTCAGTCCCCCTCACTTCGGTCATCTGGGGCTCCCCATTTGTAATGCATGAACGTGTAGGTCTTCGTGTAAGGGCCACTGTTTGCATCACACTTGCTAAGGAGGTAGGTCCTCTAGCCTTTCAAAGTTTGTCTACAAATTCGTGGCCACCCCTACAGTCAGCTGCAAGGAGGGCGGAGGGAAGGGAGGGGAAGGACCCCGGTCAACCGCCTTACTATTAGGCCTGTTGTAGCTGCCCCTCGTTGCACAGATCTTCCTGGGCACCTACTGCATCAGCCAAGCCCCCCACTAAGAGCCGGCGTATTATTTCTTGGAGGCCCCTTAGATCGCTTCAGTTGTCTCCACAGGGCCGACTGTCCCACCACGGTCACAGGTATGGAAATGGGGGGCAAGGCCCACCCCAATTATCCCGAAGCCTGTCCCGCAGAAACTGTCCCCTTTCATGTAGGACCTCCCGGGGCCTTGTGATGTCTGTTCTGCTCCCTCCAAGGGCCCCCGCACTTACCACCAAGAGCCTGCAGGCCCAACTCCATGGCCATCACTCGCTCCACAGTTCCCACATAAGCCAGCTGCAACTCTTGCACCAGGTGCCAGCTCACAAGTCCGGATCGGGCACAGGTGAGGGAGAAGGCCCACACTAGCTCCTCTGCGACAGGATCTCCTGTTGTTGCCCTCTTCCGCTTCAGAATCCACAGCGATTACCAGGCCCCACACCTGGGGTCAACGCCGCCGATGCCGCAAGGCCTCCCGCTTCTCTGCCACAGCCCATGCTAAGTCCTCTGTGCGGGCCCGATGGAGCACCCGCATCTGCACCAGGGCCCATTGTTGAGGGCGGGGGGGGGGAGTCACTCAACTCTGAGTCCCTCGAGCAGCAGGAACTCAGACACCATGTTCCGGTGGTCCATGAGACTCTGCTCGTTCTTCCCCTTTCCAGTCGTGGGGCCACCTTTCGCACCCGCAGCCTGCACCGGAGTCACCAGAGGGTTAGCGCTGCACTGCACCAGCTGAGCCGGGTCCAATTCTAAGGATATAATAAAGGATGTTGGGGGATTCGCCCCGGGTGGCACAGAGCTCTCCTAAGAGGCAGCCATCCTTCTCGGCTGCAAGTCACCCCCCCCGGTTTTGCACTTTTCAACCCTGGTACCTGGATCTCTGTTGTGCGGTGAGCCTTCACAAGAGTCCCCCACACTGTAATCTCTGTTTGAATTAGATTATAATGAACTGCAATGTGTAGCACCAGTCTTTTAATGCAAGGTGAGCTGCTTGTGGACTCTGGGTAGGTTTCAAAGGACATATATGGAGAGCACAGATGCACTGTACATATTGCATGTGTGGATTATGGTGAGCATCTGTGTTCCATGCACAGCATGTGCTAGGGAACCTGCCTAGGTGCTGCCTTTATGAAGGACACAGAGGGGTATATTTACAAGGGCTTATCACCACCAGAACGTCACTTTTTTTGACATTCTGGTGGCGATAACCCTTTCGCCTTATTTACAAGGCGGCGTTAAGCCACTTAACGTGGCTTAACGCTGCCTTGTAAATAAGGCCCCTTTCACGCAGCACTTAGCGTGGAAGGGTCGGGCAATGGGTGTTGCAGTGGGTGTTCCACCGCCACACCCATTGCTTTTTGACGCTGCCCCCCATTTACAAGGCTGGTGTAAATATGGGGCACCTTCCTGCACATAAACAATAATTTGCTGCAAGGCAGGCACCCTTGCACTATGGTGAAAGGGTGCCTGCATTTGCGCTAGACATCTAAATTTAGCACCAGCGCTTGAGGAAACGCAGAAGTGCACTGCATCATTGTAAATACAGCACATCCCTGGGTTTTCAGAATGTTGGAGTGCGGCGTTACCACGTTAAGGCATGCCACGCAAGGTTGTGTATGCGCAGTAAAGTCCACCTATATGCACATGCACATTCCTACACACTACTCAAACACATGTGCACAATGCTGCAGGTGTGCTGACATTGGTGGTGGCATGCCTTATCGTGCACATGAGCAGTCACATTCACAGTGCATCCGCATTTTTTCGTCAGAGAGAGCTGTGTCCTTGTGCAGGCAGTTTGTATGTGCGTGGTGATGTGGCAAGGGGGAAAATCTGACATCACCTGCATTCCCAGGCAATGTGCCCCCTTGCCTGTTCATGAGATGCAGTCCGGTGTACACCAAGTGGGGAAACATCTAGTGAGTCTGCATACCACACACACATGCAATGTCACAACAAATTGACCATGTATGCCGCTGGATCAAAGTTGCACCTCCAAAGATGCACACAAACAGCACACTTCACTCAAAGGGCGATGGAATACAATGAGCAGGGGGACATGCCTACAGCCCCACAGTACGTGGACAATGCAGATCAGGAATGTGTCAGACAAATATGTACTGTATGCCTTGTCTGTGTGACATACGCGCTGAACCACAATGTGCCTGTAAAGCTGTCTCACTGCCAAAGTATGTAAACAAGCAAGGATAGCAAATTTGAAACAAATAATGACAACCGCCCAAATGCCACCCTCAACCCTTATGTCAAATTGCACTCCTACACCCCTAGGTGTACACATCTGCCATACAGAAAACAGCATTCCACATCAGTCCTGATGTGAGTTGCCCATCACACCATCATGTGCAATTCTACGTAACTGTTTGGTAAGTCAACTGTCTCAGTGAACAAATATGCAGTCAGGTAGTTATCACCCACATGCTAAGCCAGGCATTGAATACCAGAACCAGGACAGCAGGTATCATCCATGTCAGCAGCTGCGTGGCACATACACAAACACACATCACCCGCCCATTTGCATCTCTTGTGAGGGTGGCGGTGACCAGGCCTGAGCACCATAAATAGGACATAGAACATAGGAGCAACTTTAGGTGCCTGAAGAACAACACTAAAATGACCACCCATTTCAAAGAGGCACAACACTTGCCTGACTCATTTGAATGGGGTGTATTAGAGACACACCCGGGGACATCCCAGAATGCACTGCTTCGGATGGAACAACGGTGGGTCCTACGATTGGCTACTGACCAGTCAGGACTCAATGAAAATATCCCTTGGAGTCTCCTGACTTGATCGATATTATGAATTCAGCGATATTTCCACCTACACTGAGACATCCCAGTAACATATAAACAACTGCGGTTGGTTGTAGTATGCAATACGGCATATATCACACATAGGGGACCTCCCTTGGCCTGACCATCTGCATACAACTTGTACGAACCAGCTCGTGTTTGCAGGAGTGCACCCTTATTTACCAAACCATAGCTGGTTGTAATGCACTTTTGGGTACCAGCATATCCAGTTATAAATTTTTAAAAAACCAAAATCGAATAGGTCGGTGTTTACAGGACTACACCCTTGTTATTTTACCGAACCTTAGCTGGTTGTAATGCACTCTGGGGTACCAGCATATCTAGCTACTAATTATAAAACCCTATCACCCTACTCCCCAACCCCTCTCCTCTTCCCACCCCCTCCTCCATGTGCTTATATGAGCACCGTCAATGGGTCATTACATGCCTTTGGGGGCATAGAGTAGCAACATCGAACTCTGTGAGCATGCACTCATTACCATCACTGTTGTGGGGAATGCGGCAATCCTTTGGTTACAGTAGATGCGGTTCAGATAGTCCGCGGTGCATGAGGGTCACCCAAGATGGCGCCCGCCATCTGGCTCGCGCTCTAGTTGTGTTTTGGAACGGCGGTAGATTAACCGGAAGTCCCGCCCCCCGCCGCCGGCCGAGCGCGGGTACTTAGACGCGATTACCTGACAATTGGGTACACTGCCCAGACCGGCTGCGTGAGGGTAGGACATCCGCCGCCTTTGTTCCAGATTAACCGTGAGTGATGCGAGTCTGCTTCTTAGCCTTACCCTTGCTCAGGCTCCTTACACTACCGGCACCTGTCCGGTGCTGTGGGTTGGAGCTTGGTTGATGCGGCGATACTTGTGGCCCCAGGTGCTCCTCTCCCGGCCAGCACACATTTTGAGTAATGGCCCTGTAGGTAGCACTGGTTCCTGTCTCTCCCGCATTTGACTCCTTGTTTCCACCTTTTAACACGGGGTAAGTTTAAATACTGTCGAGATGCCTGTTGGAGCACCGGCTGTGTGGTCCCGTCACGTTTGCTGCAAGCAACCCCGTCCCCACCTCGGTGAGTGTTGGGGACACCGGCTGGTGCGCTGACTAGGGTCCCAGCCACGCTGCACAGTCCCTGGGCACTATAAGCATTTAGTGTGCCCCTTATTGGATTACAGGCACAGCTACTTGGAGAGCTACAAACAGGGCAGTCCTGCTGGGTGCCCTCGTGCATTGGTTGGCTTGCTCCACCTCCAGGCTATTGAACCTGGGATATGTTGTTTCTTTCCAATATTTTTTAACATTACTATTCATGTTTTTTTCCCACTTACTAGGACACTACACATTAGTGTCTACACCAGCCGGTACTGTTGCCGCGCATCCTTGACCCTAATGGGGTGAGTTTTTAGATGATTGCTCTTTTTAGCTGCTTAGTTTGAATACGCATTACCGGTTGTTATGATACTGAGTGCTCACATCATGCATGCCACGAGTCACTTGTGTTCAGCATGCTTGAGCCGCATCAATAACACCATGTGGTGCTCTTGTTTTTCATTTCGAACAGAATATCGTGACATTTAACGTTAATGTTGTTGTTCTGTTTTTCTTTGCAGGTTGTGTTTTTTTGATCTACAGGTACCACTTTTTAGGGTGCTGTAACGGTGGTCACTATTTTATTTCACTTTATTGTTGACCACTACCAAAAAGTGTAGGTAGATCATCGTTGGTCCTGAAGAATTGCCATTTAATATATTGTTGGGCAAGAAACATGTTGACCTTTTTTACAAGCGCATAATCTCGACATCCTTAGAGTGGAGATACGCGTCTTGTTTTCTTTTTAACCAGGGTAGGGGCCACGTTTAATAAAATTATTTTGAGTGGACCACCTCCCCTTTTTACTTCCCTACACATCTATATCACCTACACTGTTTTAGGGCCCTCACACGCACTTCACCCACTGGCATATGGAATAAAGATCTCCACCAAGAAGGCCCCATCACGGGTGCCGATCGGGGATTGCAGCGCCGACCCGATAAGGAGCAGACCCGATGATGAAGCATGACACCTAGCAGGCTGGGTGTGTGAGGGTCTTTTTCCAAGAGGAGAGGATTCTTCTCCCCACTTTTTACAACTCCACACCTCCACGTGGAGCTCTTGAAAAAAACACCTTCTCCTGCTTTTAACATTAGGAACTGCATACCATTTGTGTAGAGGTTCATTCACGGACATGTATGCTGGACCTGGATAAAGATTAGTCCGTTTTTTCCCCCTTATTGATTCACTGATTGCACGGGTTTTTGCCCGCGGGATTTTATTGGGTTACCAAGAACATACTTTATGTTCCTTTGGTCCAAGATTTAAGATAGTGTGATTTACAACCATTACACTACCAGTATTTCTAGTCCATTAGGACCTCCGAGAATTAGGATGGAGGACTATCAGGGACTTAGCTTCGGTGATGAAGCAGCAACTGAGATTCTGAGAGCACCATCACTGCTGGGGCCCGATGGCAGCTCAGCCTCCGGGAGCCAGTCAGAAGACTGGACCTCATTAGCCAATATGAAACACGAGTGGCTCAAGGTTACTCTACATGGGGCAATGATGACAGAATATCTTAGAGCCAACATAGCCCCTAATGGCCTGATTGTCAACAATGTCCCTCGCCTGTTCCTGGAGGATGCTATTTTTAAAAGAATGGTCCCTAGTAGCGTGGAAATGCACTAGGGACTGGCTGATTCTCATAATTAACACGGCCAAGAGAATCGCAGATGCACTCCTGATCAGGATACAAACAGCAGAGGGGGCAATTAAGGTCATTGTTCAAACAGCAGCATTTAAGAGTAAGCTGGCTGAAATAAATGCAGAGATAGCAGATAATCAAGAGTACCTTATGAAACAAAAAATTTCAAAACTTCAGAAGGATATCCAGAAATTCTCCACTGAGAAAGTTTATCCATACCTAAAAGCAGATTATACTGCCGTAGCCACAGGTTATTCCTCTGATGAGGGTTCCGTCTCATCACGTAGGGGATCATCATCCAACAGTGACTCCAGCACTGGCAGTTGGAATAACAGAAGAAATCGACCTTCTCAACACCAGATGTTTCCACCTTATAACATACCCCTATATCAGGGACCACCCTACTGGCAGTTTCCTATGTACCAACAAGGCCCCCCACCCTTCTTCCAGACCGGGGCTGAGCCACCTTTTTTAGACAGAGGTTGGGGCAGAGGAAGAGGGCACAGAAGAGGTCAAAAAAGAGTCCAATGGCGGGATCAACCAGCAAGACCAGTAGAGACCAGGAGTCAAACCAGGGGGAAGAAAAATTAATCATTAACCTCTCCTTGAGAGCCCTCTCACCCACAGAAGAGAGGTTCCTACAGAAAGGTCTGGGCTATGTTCCAACCCCTAAAAATGACAAATTTCGAGACATATGCGAAGTACAGGGGTTCTTTCGCAAAATTCGTTTACAAGCCTTCTTCCAAGACCAAACACCACCACCTATTAACGACTCTGGTTTACACAAACCTTCTACCTTTACACCAAATAGTAGTATGATTCCTCACGAAGTGCTGACTTTCGAGCAAGCAGTGTTGAAAGATCTGAATAGCATGACAACCACTGCTCCATTCCATAACTTATCCTGTGACGAAACTACTGCCATTAAAACCTTATCGAGTGATGCCAGTATCACCATTAAACAGGCAGATAAAGGCGGGGCAATAGTGATTATGTCCACATTGGACTACGATATGGAATGCCATAGACAATTGAGTGACAGGAGATATTACACTCCTATAAAAGAAGATCCTACTCCGAGATTGAGGAGAATTATTTCTACTTTGGTTTTCACTGCAGAATCACAAGGGTGGATCACCAAGAAGGAAGCTGATTTTCTGGTAACAAAAGAACCTATAACCCCCTATTTCTACTGCCTTCCTAAAATCCACAAGAACACTATCCCGGTCCCGGGGCGTCCCATCGTGTCAGGGATCGGGTCTATCTTGGAACCTCTGTCCAAGTTTGTTGACCACTTTATACAACCATTGGTCAGGGCAACTCCCTCTTTCATTGGGACACTACAGATGTCCTACGTCTGCTCGAGGGCACTCAACATCCAGAATCAGTAGACCTACTGGTCACACTGGATGTTGAGGCCCTGTATACCAATATCCCTCAAAGGGCTACACTTGAGGTGATTGAAGATGCATTGGTCAGCAGTGAGTGGAACTTACCGACACCAGTGGCCTTCATACTGGAATGTGCCACTTTAGCGCTTACAGAGAATTTCTTTGAATATGACACCCAACTATATCATCAAACACAGGGCACTTCGATGGGCAGTACGTTCGCGCCGAGTCTGGCATGTATGTACATGTCAGCATTCGAGGAAAGAGAGATCTTTAGTCCCAGAAATCCATATATGACCAATGTGCTCATGTGGAAAAGATTTATCGATGATATCTTGATCCTGTGGAAAGGAGAACGAACTATATGCGATGAGTTCTGCACATGGATCAATACCTTGAACCCTTATCTGAGATTTACAAGCACTATCTCTAAGACAGAAATTCCCTTTCTTGACTTATTGGTCAGATTAGAGGGTGATAAAATCTCCACCACCCTCTATCGTAAGCCGACCGATAGGAACAGCCTCCTACTTTTCAGTAGCCATCATCCTAGGGCCCTGAGACAGAACTTACCCTTTGGACAGTTCCTTCGTATTAGAAGGAACTGTAGCACGTTAACTGACTACAAAAAGGAGTCTGACACACTTAAGAAAGACCTTCTCCAGCGGGAATACCCTAGACAGGTTATTGACACCGCGTGCAAAAGAGCTCAAAACAACAATCGCGAGATCCTGTTGGAAGACAGAATTAGAGAACCTGACACGACCATCACGTGTGTTACCACATATACCCCCGACTCTAACCGGATAAAGAAAATAATCCGCAAACATTGGGATATCCTCAACACAGGAACTCTTAACTTATCCACACCGAGGTTTGCGTTCAAACGAACTAGTAACATCAAGGATATGTTAATCCACACAAGACCGAAGAAACAACAGAGCAAAGTGCAAAGAACTTTGTGGGATTTACCCCCGTTCATGGGGCATTACCCGTGCGGTTCATGCTCTGTTTGTCACCTCACTAAAGTCACTAAAGAAATGAGGTTTCCCAATGGGTTCAGCTGGAAGATGACTACACACACCAATTGCAACACCAATAATTGCATATACATACTGAAGTGCAAGTGTGATTTGCTTTATATCGGCATGACTTCGGGGCCGGTTAAAATCCGGATAATGGAAAATAGGAGCAACTTTAGGTGCCTGAAGAACAACACTAAAATGACCACCCATTTCAAAGAGGCACAACACTCGCCTGACTCATTTGAATGGGGTGTATTAGAGACACACCCGGGGACATCCCAGAATGCACTGCTTCGGATGGAACAACGGTGGGTCCTACGATTGGCTACTGACCAGTCAGGACTCAATGAAAATATCCCTTGGAGTCTCCTGACTTGATCGATATTATGAATTCAGCGATATTTCCACCTACACTGAGACATCCCAGTAACATATAAACAACTGCGGTTGGTTGTAGTATGCAATACGGCATATATCACACATAGGGGACCTCCCCTTGGCCTGACCATCTGCATACAACTTGTACGAACCAGCTCGTGTTTGCAGGAGTGCACCCTTATTTACCAAACCATAGCTGGTTGTAATGCACTTTTGGGTACCAGCATATCCAGTTATAAATAAAAAAAAATAAAAAATCGAATAGGTCGGTGTTTAAGGACTACACCCTTGTTATTTTACCGAACCTTAGCTGGTTGTAATGCACTCTGGGGTACCAGCATATCTAGGTACTAATTATAAAACCCTATCACCCTACTCCCCAACCCCTCTCCTCTTCCCACCCCCTCCTCCATGTGCTTATATGAGCACCGTCAATGGGTCATTACATGCCTTTGGGGGCATAGAGTAGCAACATCGAACTCTGTGAGCATGCACTCATTACCATCACTGTTGTGGGGAATGCGGCAATCCTTTGGTTACAGTAGATGCGGTTCAGATAGTCCGCGGTGCATGAGGGTCACCCAAGATGGCGCCTGCCATCTGGCTCGCGCTCTAGTTGTGTTTTGGAACGGCGGTAGATTAACCGGAAGTCCCGCCCCCCGCCGCCGGCCGAGCACGGGTACTTAGATGCGATTACCTGACAATTGGGTACACTGCCCGGACCGGCTGCATGAGGGTAGGACGTCTGCCGCCTT
The DNA here is from genome assembly GCA_963921515.1 of Calotriton arnoldi. Lineage (NCBI taxonomy): Eukaryota > Metazoa > Chordata > Amphibia > Caudata > Salamandridae > Calotriton > Calotriton arnoldi. The sequence continues at coordinate 1,693,760 of CAWUFW010003505.1, forward strand.
TGTTCCAGATTAACCGTGAGTGATGCGAGTCTGCTTCTTAGCCTTACCCGTGCTCAGGCTCCTTACACTACCGGCACCTGTCCGGTGCTGTGGGTTGGAGCTTGGTTGATGCGGCGATACTTGTGGCCCCAGGTGCTCCTCTCCCGGCCAGCACACATTTTGAGTAATGGCCCTGTAGGTAGCACTGGTTCCTGTCTCTCCCGCATTTGACTCCTTGTTTCCACCTTTTAACACGGGGTAAGTTTAAATACTGTCGAGATGCCTGTTGGAGCACCGGCTGTGTGGTCCCGTCACGTTTGCTGCAAGCAACCCCGTCCCCACCTCGGTGAGTGTCGGGGACACCGGCTGGCGCGCTGACTAGGGTCCCAGCCACGCTGCACAGTCCCTGGGCACTATAAGCATTTAGTGTGCCCCTTATTGGATTACAGGCACAGCTACTTGGAGAGCTACATACAGGGCAGTCCTGCTGGGTGCCCTCGTGCATTGGTTGGCTTGCTCCACCTCCAGGCTATTGAACCTGGGATATGTTGTTTCTTTCCAATATTTTTGAACATTACTATTCTTGTTTTTTTCCCACTTACTAGGACACTACACATTAGTGTCTACACCAGCCGGTACTGATGCCGCGCATCCTTGACCCTAAAGGGGTGAGTTTTTAGATGATTGCTCTTTTTAGCTGCTTAGTTTGAATACGCATTACCGGTTGTTATGATACTGAGTGCTCACATCATGCATGCCACGAGTCACTTGTGTTCAGCATGCTTGAGCCGCATCAATAACACCATGTGGTGCTCTTGTTTTTCATTTCGAACAGAATATCGTGACATTTAACGTTAATGTTGTTGTTCTGTTTTTCTTTGCAGGTTGTGTTTTTTTGATCTACAGGTACCACTTTTTAGGGTGCTGTAACGGTGGTCACTATTTTATTTCACTTTATTGTTGACCACTACCAAAAAGTGTAGGTAGATCATCGTTGGTCCTGAAGAATTGCCATTTAATATATTGTTGGGCAAGAAACATGTTGACCTTTTTACAAGCGCATAATCTCGACATCCTTAGAGTGGAGATACGCGTCTTGTTTTCTTTTAACCAGGGTAGGGGCCACGTTTAATAAAATTATTTTGAGTGGACCACCTCCCCTTTTTTACTTCTCTACATATCTATATCACCTACACTGTTTTAGGGCCCTCACACGCACTTCACCCACCGGCATATGGAATAAAGATCTCCGCCAAGAAGGCCCCATCACGGGTGCCGATCGGGGATTGCAGTGCCGACCCGATAAGGAGCAGACCCGATGATGAAGCATGACACCTAGCAGGCTGGGTGTGTGAGGGTCTTTTTCCAAGAGGAGAGGATTCTTCTCCCCACTTTTTACAACTCCACACCTCCACTTGGAGCTCTTGAAAAAAACACCTTCTCCTGCTTTTAACATTAGGAACTGCATACCATTTGTGTAGAGGTTCATTCACGGACATGTATGCTGGACCTGGATAAAGATTAGTCCGTTTTTTTTTCCCCTTATTGATTCACCATAAATAGGCCTCATGAAATGCACATACATCAGAAAACTGACCACTCACACACCATATGTGGGGTCAACCTTGAGGGTAATGGGTGTTGACACTATGAGGCATATCATCAAGCCCCTATCGCCACCACAACGTCACTCATTTGTGACGTTGGAGTGGTGATAGGGTCAGCGCACCATCATCAAGGCAGCGTTAAGTCACTTAATGTGGCTCAAAGCCAAGGTAAGTGGCTTTACGCTGCCTTGAGAATAGGGCCCCTTTTACGCTAAACTTTGTGTGAAAGGGGGCGTGCAGTGGGTGTTGTGGTGGGCGTCCCACCACAACACCCATTGAAGTCGACGCTGCCATCCATTATCAAGTTAGGCGAGAATAGGTGGCAGTGCTGATCTTAACACCAGAGAAATCCTGGGCCTAAGGTTGCCAAACTAGGAGAAATGCATTAATTCTCCTTGTTTTTGCCTGTTTCATGTGTGCTGCCTTGTGCAGCCCACATGGAAAAAGCAAAATACCATGATATGTTCATGTACAGGAAGGTGTCCCTTCCTGTACATGAACAAACCGTACTCCAAAATGCCATTTTATAACTTCCATGTGTGCTGCACGAAGCAGCACACATGAAAGTTACAAAATGCCTTCTTAGGATTGTTCATGTGCAGGAAGGAACTGCTTCCTACACATAAACAAACCTCCCTGCCATGAGACACCCTTGCACTCTGGTGCAAGGGGCCTGCGCTGGCGCTAAGCTGTGTAATTTTGTGCCATCGCAGGGGGAAACGCCAGGCTGCACCATATCCTAGTTAACATGGTGCAGCCTGGCGTTACCAAAGTGGTGGCGAGAGGCGTGAAGCCAAGATGGCTAACGCCTCTCTCCGCCACTTCCTTGGTAACATGCCCCTGTCTGTTCAGACATCAACAACAATAGAAACTCACGCCAAACCATACTCACAACGGGTAAGCCAAACGGAGGGCACTAAGCAATGCATGCAAGAAAAAACATGAAGGACGACATGCACACAATACAAATCACAATAGACAAAGCAACATGGATGTCCATGTGTACTACATAGTGCAGCACATGTTGAAACAGCAAGTAAGCTCTCATTGCTAATGTGCCTTATGGGTGCCCTACTCACACATGACTATACTTGCACAAAACACATGCACATGTGCAGATACCCTGCAATGCTGCGTGTCCGTGAGCCACATTGACAAGGCAAGTGACAGTGCATGATGAATCGCATGCCTGCAGGCCCAACATATTAACATGGTGCAGGCCACCTCACTGAGGTGGCTGAGTGTGGACAACATCCTTAAACAAGCAAGTCACACTCTGACACATCCTTGTGTACATACAACCCCTGACGTAAACAAGACCTTTGATGTCAAACAATGTACAAGTCTCCCAACTCTGACCAAGACCCATATTCCACCCAGTTTGGCTCATCCCAGCATTGTAAATGCACAGGACTGAAAGGCTCACTGCCTGAAAGGTATAACGGGCAGCTAAACCAAAGCTGCAGGTGCCACCATCACACAATGCAGTGCACACACAGACAAATCTGAACTTATCAACATTGACTACTATGTTGGCCAAATTGCATTACCCACACAAATGAACAGAGGACACAACTTGTGACGCTTGTGTGTAGATATAGTACAATCACATTTGTCATAGCTGGAAACTGTGAGATGACAATGTACAACTACAACATCACATCCGCGATGTCCTCAAAATCATCACTATCCTGCAACAAATAGGCATCTCCTCAAAAACAGGATGAATGTACACTATCCTGCAGTCTGCTTGTAAACTCATTGAATGCATGATCGTACATGACAAACACTGTTAAAGTGTATCTTCCCTATCACATTGCAAAGGGAGAGACATCACCTCCTGGACAGCAGACTGGCCCAACCTTCACTGATGACGAGGAGGATTACCCCACCATCAATCAGGAAGAACTCCAACATCTGCTAGACTCCTTCAACAACCCACCTCCAGGAGCAGAGCAACCCAGCAGCATTGCGGCAACCCCACCCCCTGCACAAACCAACCAGCAGCAAGCACCTCCCACCACAGCTGGCTCCCAGGACCTCAAGGACCCACACCTGGCCTTCCAACACCGTGTGCTAGCGGTCCAGCGGGAGATGGCTGAACAGGTGCGGGTGGGGTTTGAGAGCCTGGCGGGAAAACTTGAGGCCATACGTGGGTGTCTGAGTCCCATCCAGGACCACATGCAGAAGATCATGGACACCCACAGCCCGCTCTATGCTCTCCATCGGTCCATGGCTGACATTGCTGGAGTCATGATTCAGAGACAACAACTGTCTCGTCAGAGTGGCTCCAGCAATGTCAGCCAGGATTTGGGCAACATCCGTCGGATAATGGAGAGCATGGAGCGGATGCAGGCACAAGATATGGCTGCCAGAGCCTCATACCAGCGTGATGTAGCTGGGATCTATCATGCCCTGCACCTGCTCATCACTACATTACTGCCACAAGGTCTTTCGCCGATGAATGCTGCTGCTGCTACCACATCCTCAGCTCCGCCACCTGATGTGTCAGTGCCTCACAGTGCTGCACCCACTATACCACCACCCACATGTGAGGCACATGACACATCAGAGGACGATGATAGTGCATTTGTGCTCAGGAGAAAGCGGTAGCATCCATCGACGCCAAAAGGCCAGTTTTCTCCTTGGTGCCGGGCTAAGTATCATGCCACGGAAAATCATCTTGCACTGTCTTCCACTGTCCCCCGACAATCACCTTGGACCTCCACATGGACTGCCATATCACCTTTTTTTTGCCACTGACACTGCAATCAGCTTGCGGACTTAACTATGCCTCTTCCCTTGGACTTGTTACCACCAAATGACTCTGTCTGGCCCTCTAACGGGCATCCATGCAATGTGGGCATATATAGCCAAGCACTGGTCCAGTCTTCATCCTCTGAATGTAAATAAAATCATTTAACTTACACAGATGTGTGTAGTTCTAGACCAATCAAGTTTAGAAGTATGTAAAAATTGTTAGGACACTGATTCACCCAGAAGGTACACCAAGGGAAATACGAGCAATGTACCTGTTTTACCGGATACAGATAGGCAGTGAGATGGCCGTGTATGTGTGAACTAGCTGTGCCCCCATTGTTCCAAAAATACCATCTAGCAATATACCAACCTAGCCCCACGTACATTAAGGAAAAGGCATGTGTGCTAAAATGTCCTAGTCTGTTGCAGGCCACAAGTAGTGTCCTCCTTAAAACTTGTAGACAGATGTCTCTTGGCATATCTACTCACACACTACGTGATGGACCAAGCCTGTTGTGCTGGTGCACATTGCATGTCACATCCCACACTGTTGCACACCATATTCACATTGATGAAGACACGGAAGGGCACATGTCCACCATACACATACGGAAACACAATGTCTGCCTCAGTTATGTCGATTTGCAAATAGGGGCTCACTCCAAAGTGCAAGGCGTCAGTCAGCCCCTACCCGTCGACAAACGATGCAACATAAAATATGAGCCCTCTCGGGGCGCTAGGTGGCGCACAACCGTAATGGCCGCACCTCTGTGAGGCTCCGGCAGCTCGGCCTCATTATCCTGCATTTCTCCTCTTCATACCGGGAGAAAAATGCCCAAACAGCCTGCCGCCTGCTGAATGAGGTGCCCTCCTGCTCCGGTGCAACTTTTAGCCTCTGCAGACCTCCGGTGCCTTCTCCCGAGCGGCCTCTACACTGCAGCGGGAGGTGGGCGCGATCTTGCTTGGAGCCCCCTGCGGCCACCGCTGCTACGCAAGCCCCAGGCTTCACATGTGGCGCTGGGCCACGGCTCTGGACTGTGCGCCGGCACCGAGGTGCCGTCTGGATTCAGCCAGCGCCTCTCAAAAGCGCTCAAATCTACTGCTGTGGGGCTCCCCATCTACGACTTCCTGGCTGTCGGAGGCGATCCCGTGGGGGGAGCGGAGACTGCCGTGTGACGGGCCCGGCCCGGACTTGCGTGGTAGGTGTGCGTGGCGCCCGCGTTGGCTCGCGCCGGTTCCGACACGGCCTCAGGCCCTTAACACCATCTGCTCTCCGCTTGCCGCCGTTCCGCCCATACAACACCCGAATTGGAGCGCTTCACACTGCTAAGGTGCTAACTGGGGATCAAGTCACGCCACTGCGTATTGCAGCCTCTGGCCCCGGCTGGGCCCTGCACAACCCAGAGAGAGACAGGCGCCTGCGATCAACATCCGGGGAGGGGTACAGTACGCCACGGACTTACCACTGCTCCACCTCCTACTTGGATCCTCAACGGAGCCTGCAGCGAGGCCCACACTCCCGTGACCCCAGGATGCAGCAGACATTGTAAGGGCCCACACTGCTGCACAAGCCTGCAGTCTGTATATGCCGCTACCCACCACAACTGAATCTGTGCCACTGGGACTGGCCTGCGGTGGGATTCTGGAACATTCCACTGGTGTTGGCCCATGCTTGATGCTGTCCAGCTTGCCTGACATGTAGTCTCTTGCTCCAACCCGCACTCTGTTGTTGTACCTACCTTTGTCAGGCTCTCCCCACTGAGATCCCGACACCACGCACCTACTCCATCCTACCACTCATATCTTCCACGAAGTTCGAGTGGTGCTTTGACTGGACCCTCTCCTGGAACCCTTTCCTCAGATAGCCCCGCCGCCTGACTCGGGCGAGACATCGAGGTCATTTCAAGGTGCAGTGCTCAAACAGCCTCATCTTGCCGTCATGGGGAAGCCCGATGGGCGGCAACCCAAGCTTGTCTTCGACGCGAAGAAGACCGTCACACGTTCATGCACGGAGGAGCCGGTACAAAATGCTGAGGAACAATCGCAAGCACAATCTTTCAATTCAGGCGACGAAGTAAAGACATTGCTAATAGTGATGCAGCACAGTCTCACGGCCTTATCCAGCAAGATGGACACAATGAACAGCCGCTTAGACTTCCTAGTGCTGAAAGTGGATAAGCACGATGAGCAAATCAAGGAAGCAGAACGTATGATTTCTGACACGGAAGATACTACGTCCCAGATGGACCAGCAAATGACACAAATGGACAAAGTTCTGAAAGTAATAGCCGCCAAGAACGAAGACCTTGAAGCTCGAAGTCGCCGGAATAACATTCGTGTCATAGGCATTTCCGAAAGTACAAACACTGGCCGCATGGAAGACTTCATTGAGCGCCTCCTACGTGACACTTTTGGAGCGGACGTCTTCTTTCCCTATCTGACTGTGGAACGAGCGCACCGATCCCTGGGCCCCCGCCCTCCTCCAGGTGGTGTCCCACGCCCCTTTGTGGCTCGGCTCCTTAACTATCGGGACGGGACACCGCACACAGGTTGGCACGTGAGAAGAAGACATTGGCATATGACGGCATGGAGTTTACCATCTATCCTGATTTCACAGTAGCTGTACAGGAGGCACGTCGCAAGCTCCTAACAGTGAAACAAAAGCTCCGAAAAGCGCAAATTGACTTTGCACTCATGTATCCGGCGCGCCTACGGGTCACCTACCAAGGCAAACAAAGCATATTTGTGAATCCCAGCAAGTCGAAGAGTTCCTCAAGCACATCAAACGACATTCACCTCGTCGGAACTCCGATGATTGCACCTCCAGTCTACATTCCCCAGAAGATGCCGGGCCCCCGCATGAAAGGCAACATCCGAGCAATCCTGGTGCTTCTGATCCTCCTTTGAACAGATTGTCTTTCAGCTATCATATGACGTTCAGACCCACAGACAGCAAGGCACTGCCTCACTCCCCTTGGCTGATTGAACTGCATGCAACGTATCTACGTCAGCTAAGTGTTCCTCGCACCCTGGGTGCCTCTTATTATTATACAGTGGGCTAACTATATGACTCTGACACTTGTATTTTTTTCTCCTCTGAATAGTGCCGAGCACCCTTCCCTTGGTTCTCCCTACGTCCCCCTGCTGCTGGGGCAGCCTTTGTCAGCATTGGGAGACGGGAGGTATCTGTGGCCCACCAGCGATCCCCCTCATATGGGTATTCCCCCACACGACTCTCTTCCTAGTTGGTCTCGTTTGACCTGGATTGTATGGTTAGCGTATTCTTGGGCTCAGGGTGGGACATGTAATCCCGGCACAATTGGAGTGCTGTTGTGGGTTGGGGTGGTTTGGGTACGGTTATTGTTTCTCATGATTTTTTCATTATTCTGTGACAGATGGGCATACCAACGCACATAAGCATATTGATGCATAAGACTTCATATGCGACACTACACATTGGCCAGTGGCTCCCCAAATATGTTCCCGCTGGTTGAGACACTGCAAGTAAATTTGCTCACATGGAACGTCAGGGGCCTTGGAGATCCGTGTAAACGCAGGCAAATCTTGACAGGCACCGGATACATATAGCAATGCTGCAAGAAACACACATAGACCCCTGCCGTCCCTCCGCCTTCGGCTGCAAATGGGCTACGCACCGTGAATTCTCTTCCTACTGCACATACTCACGGGGGACACTAATCTTAGTCAAGAAGAGCGCTCCCTTCCTCCTTAGTGGGACTTATAGTGACACTTCCGGTAGGAGCTGTATGCTGTGGGGCACACTGGGCACACAATCGGTCACACTCGTCAGTTGCTACGGCCCGAACACAGACGATCCAGACTACTTCACAACGCTCTGGGGGCAAATTCTCAAGGTGGGTTCCACACATGTCATTTGGGGGGGCGACTTTAATACCGCCTTATCTCCTGCTGCTGATAGATCTAATCCTCTTCCTCATCATTACACCAAGACACAAGTCACGCTCAAACACTTATTCACTGACCATGCCTTCTTGACGCATGGCGTCACATGTATCCCGCTAGGAGGGAGGGCACCTTCTACACTGCAGTGCACTCCACCTGGTCCCGCTTGGACTATTGGGTGGTCTCCAGAGGTGTAGCTTCCTGGATACAGGCAGTGGAACATTTGGCCAGGACTTACTCCAACCACTCCCCTGTCCGACTTGTGCTCCCCCCCCCAACTCCATTGCCACCCCACGGTGCTGGCGGCTCATACCTGAGGCGCTACATGATGCCGTCTTTAAGGCAGAATTGGGGGACGAAATATCATATTTTTTCTGCCGTAACCGGGGATCGGTCACGCATATGGGTACGGTCTGGGAGGGCTTTAAGGTCACAGTGCGGGGTACATGCATTTCCAAAAGCTTCGGCGTCCTCCGTGACATACGCCGCAACTTGCGCAAATTGGAGGGAGAACTGAAACAATTGGAAACTAATATGTGGCGGGATGCGACGGGGAATCAGGAAGCCACGCTGAGAGACAAACTCTCCGACTTCAAGGACACTGCGGAACGTGAGGCCCGCTTTCGGGGTAAATACTTTATTGCCCGGAAATACGGGGAGGGAGAAAGGCCTGGTAAAGCGCTAGCGATGGAAATTCGTCAGCCTCGTTTCTCAAACTATGTCCCTGACATAATTGATAGTGCTGGGGTACGCCACAGGGACAGTCTTGATATATTGCGCACATTCACTGACTTTTATACTGATTTGTACAGCACCCACAGGACTCTACCCACAGATTTTTCTCACTATCTTGGGGATATTGCATTGGGTTGGCTCGGGGATCATCACAGAGAATTCCTGGCGGCACCATTCGAAGATGACGAATTGCGGGCTGCCGTCATGCAGATGCAATCCGGGAAGGCCCCGGGCTTCAACGGGCTCCCTGTCGATTTCTATAAAACCTACCATGACCAATTACTCCCCGTCTTGCAGGAGGTGTAGGCTCAGGAATTACAGATCCTACCCGGCTCGATGACGGAGGCCCTTATTACATCGCTATTGAAACCTGGAAAAGCTCCAGATTGTTGCGACTCTTATAGGCCCCTTTCCCTAATAAACACCAACACCAAGATACTCGCCAAGATGATCACCAACTGTCTTAGCCTGCTTATGGACAGACTGGTTTTACCGGACCAGGCGGGTTTTATCCATAGTAGAGCAACCTCCCACAACCTCCGCACTCTCTTCTCCATCCTGCAAAATGTTGACCCCCAACTGGAACTAGTGGCGGTCTTTTTAGACGCCACAAAGGCATTCGATTCTGTGGAATGGGACTACCTCTTCACCATTCTCCAATGTATGGGCCTCCCCCAGGGTTTCCTAGCGTGGATACGTCTCCTCTACACATCTCCACTAGCTAGGGTACTCGTCAATGGGCATACCTCCCTCCCCTTGCCATTACCCGAGGCACCCGGCAGGGCTGTCCACTCTCCCCGCTACTTTTTGCTCTAGCCGTGGAGCCTCTAGCCGCTAGGCTTCATCAGCACCATAACGATAAGGCTCTTCGATGCTTCCTCCGCCCCATCTTAATTTCACTCTACGCTGACGACATTACCCTATATGTCCGGGACCCGTCACAAAATCTCAACCCACTGCTCCGTGAGTTTGTCCACTTTGGTGGTCTCTCTGGGATTCATATTACCTGGTCCAAATCCCAGCTTTTCCTGCTCACTTCCTCTGTATCGCCTTTTGACACTGACTATCCGATAGAATGGTGCACTTCTGACTTAAAATACCTGGGTATTCATGTTACCGCTGATCGAGACGAACTGATGAGGCTCAATTATGGGACGACGATGGAGCATATTACTGTCTGCATAACGAGGTGGATTGCCCTTCCACTCACTATGGCCGGCCGCATTTCTCTTATTAAAATGGTTATACTCCCCAAACTCTTGTACCTGTTTTTAAATATTCCCTACGACCCCGGTTGCCACTTCTTCTCCTTGCGCTCGGAATTAACTAGATTGATCTGGGGCGGTAAACACCCAAGACTACAATGGGACATATTTTCTCGCCCCTACTCTCAAGGGGGATTTGTAGTCCCCAATTTCGAGCTGTATTATCTCTGTGCCCAGGCGCACTATGCTCATTTCTGGTTCCATCCCCATCGGTACACGCCTCACGTGGTGACTGAACACTGGTTGGCAGATCCCACCCCACTCGACGGAGTCATACTATCGGAGCTCCCTCCACGAGCTGGCATAACCACCTCCGTTGACTGTACGGTTGGGGCCTGGCAGCGCATCTCTACATGCCTACATGCCCCCATGCTATATTCGCCATTGCTCCCCCTTGCGTACCATCCAAGAATGCCGGTCCTGCAAGAAGTTGCCTTTAAAAAGACAAGGGCCAAATACAACATCACCTGCTGGGGTGATCTTTATCTTCAGGGGAAATTCCGCACGTCAGCGCAACTATTTGCTAAGTCACCACCCTCCCCCATGGATATCTTTATGTACGTCCGACTTCGACAGGGCCTCAAGGAATATACCCCCACATACCCGCAGGAACCCCCTGACTTCTTACCATTATGCCAGGTGCTGCACACTGACAGCACCTCACACTTGGTGTCCACCCTCTACCACAGCATATTTATTGACATCACGTACCCTCCCTGCCCCGCCAGGGCCAAATGGTCTCTGGAGCTGGGACATGCACTCACGGATCAACAGTGGACATATTGCTGCACACAGACTACAATGGTTTCCTCCAGCAGCAGACTGCGTATCATTCAGTACAAATTTCTACATCGCCTATATTATACCCTAGCCAAACTCCACAAGTATAGATTACGTGATAGTGACAAGTGTGACAGATGCGGCTGACTTTCTACACCTTGCCTGGGAATTTAACTCTGTGCTGACATACTGGCACCAAGTGATAGCAGCCCTGGAACTCATGATATCCTCTACACTGCCCCCACCCCCCTTTTCGCCCTACTGGGCTACACGGAACCACTTGCTGCAAAACACCGTAAATTTGTCGCCTTTAGCCTACTGCTTGCCAGGCGGCGCGTGGCGTGTAAATGGGGTCGCGGCAGAGCACCTAAATTTAAGGAATGGCTTGGTGACATGATCTTTTGGCAAGACCAGACATTTACTTATTCAGAACTCCTACCTCTCACTTCCCGCCCCAGAGACATTTGGGACCCACTAAAAGCCTATCTCCTTGACCACCCGGTCACAACAGACTGTGATACTCCTCCTCCCTCAGCATCCGACTCCACACTTTAGATACTACTATTTGTCCTGCCGTATAGACATAGCGGCCTGTCTTTGACTCTCCTCTTTTATCCTCCACTTTAGGGGCCGGATACAGAAACGTTGTCATAAATCCTCTGATTTGTTGTATTGCTTGTGTACCTGTCGCATATTTACTATGATGTGGATCACATCCTGATGTTCCTATGTCATTCTACTGACCTTTGTCTTATGCTGGTATATTGTGTATATGTCGATACTACACCTTTGCCTATCTGTATGCTACGCATATCGCGTTTGTTGTACTTATTTGAAACTAATAAATAAAATTTTTTTTAAATAAATAAATATGAGCCCTCTCATGCTGTGACCACTGCGAGCGTATTGGGCAATGTGTGTAGGGATGTGTGTGGCACTGCATTCAGCATATAGTCAGATGCATGGCCAACATTTGAAGGGCCGCATCACCATGAGCCAATGGCAGAAGTAACAGCTGGGACAAGTCTCCATGACACTGTCACTACAGGGAGCAATGCAACATTTACCCCCTTGTGTGCAGCAGAACAGTGTGCCACCACCCAAACGTCAGCTGGGACAAAATCAAAACTAGACAAGTCCAGTGAGTCACAAAAGGCATTTAGGAGATGTGAACTCAGTAAACCAAAAAGCACTACTCCTAAATGCCATTTGTGAGTAACATAAAATGTTAAGTCATCACTCACTCTCAGATTACTTTTGTGAATCAGGAACACTATTGTTCCATGTGCTGTACACAATGCACACTGAATCTTAAAAAATCATGCATGGTCCGGAGATTGAGCGTACATGCACAGGAACATATCTTGCAAAGGAAGCGGACACACTGGCAGTACGCAGCAAGTGTGGCCAGGTCTGTGCAATGTAGATGGACTCTACGCAAGGAGCATATGACATGCAGGTGTGTGACGGAATCTGTTGAACCTGGCGCATACATCCATCTCCATGATGGATAACAGTAGCTAACTGTATTCACTCGCCATGCCATCTTACTAGGTTGTGTGCAAAATGGGCAACAATGTGCTGTCCAAATCTGTGAGTCACACTGAAGATGTAGAACGTCACAGATGACTGTCCCTAAACTAAGACGTAAATCTAAATTGACACCCTGTCATCCATGCAAGTTCAGTGTGCTCACATCTAAGGTATCCTGACACAATACATCCTGCAAACTAATATGTCATGAGCAGACTTACCGATTCCAATGGATAGTCCAGTGATGGCAAGAGTTGCAAACAATGGAATGAGCCACACTCCACAACATCATCCCTGACATAAGTGCAAGCAGAAATCCAAAGTATCAAACTTTTATTAGAACAGTAAAAATATTGAAGTAACCTAAACTAACACTTATCACTATAACTACTACTAAAATATAAACTAACTATAAAATTCTTACTTACCTAAACTATCTACCCTAACTAATCCTAAACACGCAACAACACATCCTAGACATCAACGCCCCTCCCACCCTTAAGGCACACCACGAGACAGGACAAAGACATCTAAGCTATACATAAACTAACTACACATGTAACCTACACAAAGATATATTTTTATTATTTTTTTGTTGTTGAATTTTTTTATGAACAAAAAATACATCAACCCCCACCCAAAGGAAAAGGAAACTTATCCCCAAATACGTACTAACAATTAAAATATGAAATCTACCTAAGAAGCTAACACTAACTATAACCTACACTAAAACTACACTACCTAACAATTAAATTACTAACCTAACACTACCTAATAATAGATATTAAAACATTGGGGGAAAGGAGAAGAGGGGGATGGGGTCCAACAGGTCCAGCCATCATGGCAGTCCAAAGTGTTGCTTAAATGAGGCTCCTGTCCCGCACTGTATATGGGACCACTTGATCACCAGTTGCAGGTGGGACTGTGCCTTGGGGGTGTGTGGCCGAAGGGGGATGTGCCACCTGTCCCGGCTGGGACCCACCACTGACGCCTGAGGGGCCTGGGATGGGCTGTGTGACAGTCTGGGCATGCTCGGGCACCGCCTTCCATGTACCCTTCTTCCGTTCCTCCTGGTACCTCTTGGCCATGTTGCGGTACCCCTTTGCAACCTTCTTAACATGTCGGAAACGGTCCTTATACACCTGGAAGGCATGTAGTTGGCCTGGCGTCATGTTGTCATGTTGTCTGTCAAATATACACAAAGGCAAAATAGAGTCCCTTAGACAATTTCAATGTCCTTCATACACATCTGCAATACAAGATCACTTAAACATGGGAGACAACACTCCAGCGTAACTATGTGAAGTCAGCAAGAGACCTGGTGAAGCATGGATCAGTGACTACATGCAGGGGAGACTGACATGACAGTGCATGGCATGGTACATGTACTGTCACTACCAAATTAGACTGACAGTGCCACACGATTGTGCCATTACATACCCGGGCTGAGGGTGACATGTACAAGCAATTAGAGGAGGGAAGCATTAGCCCCCCGTGTGTAGCACCACCATCATCCTCTCCAGTGACACAGTGCTGCATGATAGTTACAATGCTCATGTGCAGGCATGTGTGTCCACCAGCACATGTGTGCGGTTCATCAAGTCTGCGCCAACACAGGCAATCTTGCACCAGAGTGCAAGGGTGTCTGCGAGCAGGGAGGTCTGTTCATGTGTAGGAAGGAGTTCCTTCCGGCACATTAACAAACCTACAATGCCATTTTGTAACTTTCATGTGTGCTGCTTCGTGCAGCACACATGGAAGTTACAAAATGGCATTTTGAAAAACGGTTTGTTCATGTACAGGAATGGACACCTTCCTGTACATGAACAAACCATGGCATTTTGCTTTTTCCATGTGTGCTGCACAAGGCAGCACACATGGAAAAAGCAAAAACCGAGGGGAAATGAAGCATTTCTCCTCATTTCGCAACATTAAGACCAGGAATTTTCTGGTCTTAAGTTTGGCGCTGCCACATATTCTCGCCAGACTTGATAATAGGTGGCAGCGTCGACGTCAATGGGTGTTGCGGTGGAACGCCCACCGCAACACCCACTGCACGCCCCCTTTCACACTCAACACAGCGTGACAGTGTACCTCATTGACAAGTAAGCGTTAATACACGTGGAATGTATTAACGCTGCTTCGATCATGATGCTAGGCCCCTATTGACAACACAACTTCGATGAAAGTTACGTTGACTTTGCGATATGGGTTCGATGATATGCACCTTACTTTCAATGTGTGTCACTGACTGGGAATGGGCCAAGTCACAATTATGAGACCAATGCATTTCTCCAAAGTCACTTACCGATTAGTGCACACTGCTGACTTCCACAATACATCATCACACTGTAGGCATGGTAGGTGTGATACACACCCATACTTTATACTACAACGTTGATCATTTGACCCAGACATCCATGCCACCGCAACATGCCAGTAAATTACGTTCCAATACACCAGTGGCGTGTGGGTCCTCGAAGCTGTCGATGTCCCCCTGTGTGATTGGTGGCCGTCCATCTGTGAGACAAGTTAAGAAATATGTGTTGGTATTACACTTCAATTCATATGTGTCGTATTCCTCATACCAATCATCACCATGACAGCAAATGCTACGTAACTGTAGTGTGGCGTTTCATGTTGACTACATGATTGGGTCAACTTTGACTGCCATTCACACCATACCTGTGACTGCTGATTTGGGACAAACAAGACTGTAATGCTAGCTAACATGCCCCTAATAGTAGTGTGAGTCATCCACAAGGCACCATTACTACATGCATCATGATGTTCTACATGCACTTTGTACGATTGAGTTGCTGCAGATTGCCCAAAGCAGTTACACAGAGGTTGCTGGTCTATGACAATCTGGAGATGTCCACTTTCCTTAGACCATTTGTTCCTATACAATACTTTGTCACACAGCAACTATGTTCACAGGGCAGCGTAGCTAAAGTAACACAAATCATGAGGACAGCATTTTGACACTACCTTTTGGCCAGCACACAGCTCACATGGACAATTCCATGGATAGTTCATGTACAGTCACCCCTGCCGTACCCAAACAATCTTCTGCCTGCATGCACATTTTGTGCAGGTGTGCCAGCTATGGCAGTACAGTGCTAAGTGTTGGTCCAGCGCAGTGGGTGACACAGACTTGCAACATATGCTTGTCAATGTGATGCTGCGTTGTGTCTCGGATGTCCCAACATGATGCGCAAACGCATTGCGTCTCCCACCTCAATCAGCAACCATTTCTCACTTTGAAACCAGTGTCACACACGTCGTAATTTTCATTCGTTACAGTATACACAATTAAATGTGGAGTTTGTACTTACCACCCTGTAGGCCTGTCATGACTCCCACGTAGTCCAGGAGGTCAGCTTCACGTGCAAGCATGTCCTGCCAGCAGTGCTTCCACTGGCGCACGTTACGGTCCACTCCAAAGAACCTGCGCATATGCACCTGCACACGCTCCCACCTCATCTTCCGCACAGTCACATTGTATCCTTGCAGGATACAGCCACCCCTCTCCAACATCAGGGGCAGGTGGAATTTAATCAGCCACAGGAAGCCCCCCAATGCCCCCTCGGACATCCTGCCCTCCCTGCCCACACCCGGCATCTCCCTGCACACCTGTGAGCCCACCGCCAGAAAACAAATAATACCCTCTAAAATATCCACAACAACAATGTAAGTGTACTACCCCAAGACAGACACCCGACAAAATTGAGGACAGGAGACAGTAAAACACAATAAATCAGAAGACAACACTTCACAGACACTATCAACAGGACACAGGACACAGCAACACTCTCCGAATCTCCAAACTGCAGCACACATCACCAAACAGCTCCAACACTCTCCACAATCACCAGCAATGTGCTCAAAAGAGAAACTGAAAGTGAAGAACACTACTCCAGTAGACAGGAAGCGTGCAGACATCACTTCCTGTCTCTTTGCGGCCCGTTTTTGAGTAAGCAGAGAAAATCTGCACACAAATAGTCACATGAGTAATATTTAGAATTGCACAAAGTGTAGCGCAATGTATTTAAACATCGGGCGGATAAAAAAAAAAACCGCTTTTTCGTGTTTGCATCAAGATCTGCACGCTAAGAGCATATCAATACACTGAGGTACAATCTTAGTGCAAAATTCATGTAAGAGCCCTGTAACAACATGATAGGGTTGGTTAGCACTCAAATGACACCATGAATATAATGTTTCACAACACATGACAACCTACCTTGCAACATTCAACACAGGTTACACCATAATTGCATATCTTACAACAGAACCAACAATCAATTAGGGACATTTTAAGTGTGCTACTCACCCGTGGGGGTCACAAGGCGTAGGGGCATGACTTTGGCATGCTTCCAGTTGTCTGTGACCGTACATGTGTTGAAGGTGATGTTGATGTTGCGTGGTGGTTTGTGTGCGATGGCAGAAGCAACTCTGTGGTAGATGTGAGGGGGCCAGGGGTCTGTGTGGGCCCCGAGTGGATGCCTTTCATAGTGGAGGCTGTGTCTTCATTCGTGCCTGGTGTCCATTTGGAGATGGCGGTCTGGTTGGTGTCTCAGGGGTGCTGGTGGTCCGGCTGCTGCGTCCAGTTTGTGGTCCACATACGTGTCGTAGAGGTAGTTGATCTGGAGGTGGAAGTGGCTTCCAAGCTAATTGCTTCTGACTCACAAAAAATGCATCTTTTACCCCATTGCACTCTCTATTTTCATATTTTGCAACATTGCCCGACCTATTTACATATTTTACCCCATTGCACGCCCCATTTACATATTTTACCTCATTGTGCGCCCTATTTTCATATTTTACCCCATTGCACGCCCTAGTTTCATATTTTGCCACATTGCCCGCCCTATGTCTCTTGGCATATCTACTCACACACTACGTGGTGGACCAAGCCTGTTGTGCTGGTGCACATTGCATGTCACATCCCAAAATGTTGCACACCATATTCACATTGATGAAGACACGGAAGGGCACATGTCCACCATTCACATACGGAAACACAATGTCTGCCTCAGTGAAGTCGATTTGCAAAAAGGGGCTCACCCCAAAGTGCAAGGCGTCAGTCAGCCCCGCCCTGTCGACAAACGATGCAACATAAAATATGAGCCCTCTCATGCTGTGACCACTGCGAGCGTATCGGGCAATGTGTGTAGGGATGTGTGTGGCACTGCATTCAGCATATAGTCAGATGCACGGCCAACATTTTAAGGGCCACATCACCATGAGCCAATGGCAGAAGGAACAGCTGGGACAAGTCTCCATGACACTGTCACTACAGGGAGCAATGCAATATTTACCCCCTTGTGTGCAGCAGAACAGTGTGCCACCACCCAAACGTCAGCTGGGACAAAATCAAAACTTGACAAGTCCAGTGAGTCACAAAAGGCATTTAGGAGATGTGAACTCAGTAAACCAAAAAGCACTACTCCTAAATGCCATTTGTGAGTAACGTAAAATGTTAAGTCATCTCTCACTCAGATTACTTTTGTGAATCAGGAACACTGTTGTTCCATGTGCTGTACACAATGCACACTGAATCTTAAAAAATCATGTATGGTCCGGAGATTGAGCGTACATGCACTGGAACATATCTTGCAAAGGAAGCAGACACACTGGCAGTACGCAGCAAGTGTGGCCAGGTCTGTGCAATGTAGATGGACTCTGCGCAAGGAGCATCTGACATGCAAGTGTGTGACGGAATCTGTGGAACCTGGCACATACATCCATCTCCATGATGGATAACAGTAGCTAACTGTATTCACTTGCCATGCCATCTTACTAGGTTGTGTGCAAAATGGGCAACAATGTGCTGTCCAAATCTGTGAGTCACACTGAAGATGTAGAACGTCACAGACGACTGACCCTAGACTAGGACGTAAATCCAAATTGACACCCTGTCATCCATGCAAGTTCAGTGTGCTCACATCTAAGGTATCCTGACACAATACATCCTGCAAACTAACATGTAATGAGCAGACTTACTGATTCCAATGGATAGTCCAGTGATGGCAAGAATTGCATACAATGGAATGAGCCACACTCCACAACATCATCCCTGACATAAGTGCAAGCAGAAATCCAAAGTATCAAACTTTTATTAGAACAGTAAAAATATTGAAGTAACCTAAGCTAACACTTATCACTATAACTACTACTAAAATATAAACTAACTATAAAATTCTTACTTACCTAAACTATCTACCCTAACTAATCCTAAACACGCAACAACACATTCTAGACATCAACCCCCCTCCCACCCTTAAGGCACACCACAAGACAGGACAAAGACATCTAAGCTATACATAAACTAACTACACATGTAACCTACACAAAGATATATTTTTATTATTTTTTTTGTTGAATTTTTTATAAACAAAAAATACATCAACCCACCACCCAAAGGAAAAGGAAACTTATCCCCAAATACGTATTAATAATTAAAATATGAAATCTACCTAAGAAGCTAACACTAACTATAACCTACACTAAAACTAGACCACCTAACAATTAAATTACTAACCTAACACTACCTAATAATAGATATTAAAACATTGGGGGAAGGGAGAAGAGGGGGATGGGGTCCAACAGGTCCAGCCATCATGGCAGTCCAAAGTGTTGCTTAAATGAGCCTCCTGTCCCGCACTGTATATGGGACCACTTGATCACCAGTTGCAG
Organism: Calotriton arnoldi; assembly: GCA_963921515.1. NCBI lineage: Eukaryota > Metazoa > Chordata > Amphibia > Caudata > Salamandridae > Calotriton > Calotriton arnoldi. The sequence continues at coordinate 1,713,045 of CAWUFW010003505.1, forward strand.
GTGGGACTGTGCCTTGGGGGTGTGTGGCCGTAGGGGGATGTGCCACCTGTACCAGCTGGGACCCACCACTGATGCCTGAGGGGCCTGGGATGGGCTGTGTGACAGTCTGGGCATGCTCGGGCACCGCCTTCCATGTACCCTTCTTCCGTTCGTCCTGGTACCTCTTGGCCATGTTGCGGTACCCCTTTGCAACCTTCTTAACATGTCGGAAACGGTCCTTCTGCACCTGGAAGGCATGTAGTTGGCCTGGCGTCATGTTGTCTGTCAAATATACACAATGGCAAAATAGAGTCCCTTAGACAATGTCAATGTCCTCCATACACATCTGCAATACAAGATCAATTAAACATGGGAGCCTACACTCCAGCGTAACTATGTGAAGTCAGCAGGTGACCTGGACAACGACATGTTGAAGCATGGATCAGTGACTACATGCAGGGGAGACTGACATGTCAGTGCATGGCATGGTACATGTACTGTCACTACCAAATTAGACTGACAGTGTCACACGATTGTGCCATTACATACCTGGGCTGAGGGTGACATGTACAAGCAATCAGAGGAGGGAAGCATTAGCCCCCCGTGTGTAGCACCACCATCATCCTCTCCAGTGACACAGTGCTGCATGATAGGTACAATGCCCATGTGCAAGCATGTGTGTCCCCCAGCACATGTGTGCGGTTCATCAAGTCTGCGCCAACACAGGCAATCTTGCACCAGAGTGCAAGGGTGTCTGCGAGCAGGGAGGTCTGTTCATGTGTAGGAAGGAGTTCCTTCCGGCACATTAACAAACCTACAATGCCATTTTGTAACTTTCATGTGTGCTGCTTCGTGCAGCACACATGGAAGTTACAAAATGGCATTTTAAACGGTTTGTTCATGTACAGGAATGGACACCTTCCTGTACATGAACAAACCATGGCATTTTGCTTTCTCCATGTGTGCTGCACAAGGCAGCACACATGGAAAAAGCAAAAACGAGGGGAAATTAAGCATTTTTCCTCAATTCGCAACATTAAGACCAGGAATTTTCTGGTCTTTAGTTTAGCGCTGCCACATATTCTCGCCAGACTTGATAATAGGTGGCAGCATCGACGTCAATGGGTGTTGCGGTGGAACGCCCACCGCAACACCCACTGCACGCCCCCTTTCACACTCAACACAGCGTGACAGTGTAACTCATTGACAAGTAAGCGTTAATACACGTGGAATGTATTAACGCTGCTTCGATCATGATGCTAGGCCCCTATTGACAACACAACTTCGATGAAAGTTACGTTGACTTTGCGATATGGGTTCGATGATATGCACCTTACTTTCAATGTATGTCACTGAATGGGGATGGGCCAAGTCACAATTATGAGACCAATGCATTTCTCCAAAGTCACTTACCGATTAGTGCACACTGCTGACTTCCACAATACATCATCACACTGTAGGCAGAGAGATGTGATACATACCCATACTTCATACTACAACGTTGATCATTTGACCCAGACATCCATGCCACCGCAACATGCCAGTAAATTACATTCCAACTCACCAGTGGCGTGTGGGTCCTCGAAGCTGTCGATGTCCCCCTGTGTGATTGGTGGCCGCCCATCTGTGAGACAAGTTAAGAAATATGTGTTGGTATTACACTTCAATTCATATGTGTCGTATTCCTCATACCAATCATCACCATGACAGCAAATGCTACGTAACTGTAGTGTGGCGTTTCATGTTGACTACATGATTGGGTCAACTTTGACTGCCATTCACACCATACCTGTGACTGCTGATTTGGGACAAACAAGACTGTAATGCTAGCTAACATGCCATAATAGTAGTGTGAGTCATCCACAAGGCACCATTACTACATGCATCATGATGTTCTACATGCACTTTGTACGATTGAGTTGCTGCAGATTGCCCAAGGCAGTTACACAAAGGTTGTTGGTGTATGACAATCTGGAGATGTCCACTTTCCTTAGACCATTTGTTCCTATACAATACTTTGTCACACAGCAACTATGTTCACAGGGCAGCGTAGCTAAAGTAACACAAATCATGAGGACAGCATTTTGACACTACCTTTTGGCCAGCACACAGCTCACATGGACAATTCCATGGATAGTTCATGTACAGTCACCCCTGCCGTACCCAAACAATCTTCTGCCTGCATGCACATTTTGCGCAGGTGTGCCAGCTATGGCAGTACAGTGCTAAGTGTTGGTCCAGCGCAGTGGGTGACACAGACTTGCAACATATGCTTGTCAATGTGATGCTGCGTTGTGTCTCGGATGTGCCAACATGATGCGCAAACGCATTGCGTCTTCCACCTCAATCAGCAACCATTTCTCACTTTGACACCAGTGTCACACACGTCATAATTTTCATTCGTTACAGTATACACGATTAAATGTGGAGTTTGTACTTACCACCCTGTAGACCTGTCATGACTCCCACGTAGTCCAGGAGGTCAGCTTCACATGCAAGCATGTCCTGCCAGCGGTGCTTCCACTGGTGCACGTTACGGTCCACTCCAAAGAACCTACGCATATGCACCCGCACACGCTCCCACCTCATCTTCCGCACAGTCACATTGTATCCTTGCAGGATACGGCCACCCCTCTCCAACATCAGGGGCAGGTGGAATTTAATCAGCCACAGGAAGCCCCCCAATGCCCCCTCAGACATCCTGCCCTCCCTGCCCACACCCGGCATCTCCCTGCACACATGTGAGCCCACCGCCAGAAAACAAATAATACCCTCTAAAATATCCACAACAACAATGTAAGTGTACTACCCCAAGACAGACACCCGACAAAATTGAGGACAGGAGACAGTAAAACACAATAAATCAGTAGACAACACTTCACAGACACTATCAACAGGACACAGGACACAGCAACACTCTCCGAATCTCCAAACTGCAGCACACACCACCAAACAGCTCCAACACTCTCCACAATCACCAGCAATGTGCTCAAAAGAGAAACTGAAAGTGCAGAACACTACTCCAGTAGACAGGAAGCATGCAGACATCACTTCCTGTCTCTTTGCGGCCTGTTTTTGAGTAAGCGGAGAAAATCTGCACGCAAGTAGTCACATGAGTAATATTTAGAATTGCACAGTGTAGTGTGATGTATTTAAACATCGAGCGTATAAAAAAAAAATCGCTTTTTCGTGTTTGCGTCAAGATCTGCACGCTAAGAGCAAATCAATACACTGAGGTACAATCTTAGTGCAAAATTCATGTCAGAGCCCTGTAACAACATGATAGGGTTGGTTAGAACTCAAATGACACCATGAATATAATGTTTCACAACACATGACAACCTACCTTGCAACATTCAACACAGGTTAAACCATAATTGCATATCTTACAACAGAACCAACAATCAATCAGGGAAATTTTAAGTGTGCTACTCACCCGTGGGGGTCATAAGGCATAGGGGCATGACTTCGGCACGTTTCCAGTTGTCTGTGACCGTGCATGTGTTGAAGGTGATGTTGATGTTGTGTAGTGGTTTGTGTGCCATGGCAGATGCGGCTCTATGGTAGATGTGAGGGGGCCAGGGGTCTATTGAGACCCGAGTGGATGCCTTTCATAGCGGAGGCGGTGTCTTCATCCGTGCCTGGTGTCCATTTGGAGATGGCGGTCTGGTTGGTGTCTATGGGGTGCTGGTGGTCTGGCTGCTGCGTCCAGTTTGTGGTCCACATACGTGTCGTAGAGGTTGTTGATCTAGAGGTGGAAGTGGCTTCCAAGCTATCTGCTTCTGACACACACAAAATGCATCTTTTACCCCATTGCATGCCCTATTTTCATATTTTACCCCATTGCATGCCCTAGTTTCATATTTTGCCACATTGCACGCCCTATTTACATATTTTACCCCATTGCACGCCCTAGTTTCATATTTTGCCACATTGCACGCCCTATTTACATATTTTACCCCATTGCACGCCCCATTTACATATTTTACCCCATTGCATGCCCTATTTTCATATTTTACCCCATTGCACACCCTATTTACATATTTTACCCCATTGCACGCCCTAGTTTCATATTTTGCCACATTGCACGCCCTATTTACATATTTTACCCAATTGCATGCCCCATTTACATATTTTACCCCATTGCACGCCCTATTTTCATATTTTACCCCATGGCACACCCTATTTTCATATTTTACCCCATTGCACGCCTTATTTTCATATTTTGCCCCATTGCACGCCCCATTTACATATTTTACTCCATTGCACACCCTATTTTCATATTTTACCCCATTGCACGCCCTATTTTCATATTTTACCCCATTGCACGCCCTATTTTCATATTTTACCCCACTGCACGCCCTAGTTTCATATTTTACCACATTGCACTCCCTATTTTCATATTTTACACCACTGCACGCCCTAGTTTCATATTTTACCCCATTGCACTCCCTAAGTTTCATTATTTTACACAACGTGCACACTCCAATAAATTCTTGACCACTGACAACACACTACAATTGTGCATTTATTCACAGATGACAACCTATATTTGATGAATTACACTAAAGGACACGCAACAATTTTGACTTGGGTAGCACAATTTGCACCATGAGGGCTCTAGTCTTACACATTTGACACACTGAGAAGCATCTCTGTACTGGGGAGACATTCCCAGCATGATTATGGTTTTGTGATTTTCTTTGCACTGATTGTGCAACGTACACTTTTCAGAGTGATGTACTCATGCAGGAGAGTAACATGCAGACAGGGTATGTGTGTATTGTTTTTATTGGCACAAACCGTGATTGGGGTCATTTTGCACTGAGATACATTGGATGGGGACTGTCACAATGTGACGTGCTCAGTTGAAGAAATTGTTTATTATTCGGTTCCTTCGGGCAGTTCCTGCTGCATTTACTGTGGGGTGTGCTCCACCTGCCTCATCTTCATCATCATCCTGGTCATCGTCCGGTGCAGCAGGCACTTGGATCCATGGAGCATTGGTGCGCACACATATATTGTGCAATACACAACATGCAAGGATGATTTTGTTGACCATTTCAGGGCTGTACAGCAGTCTGCCACCTGTGATGTCCAGGCAACGGAAACGTGACTTTAGCACGCCAAATGTGCGCTCCACAATGGACCTGGTGCGTCTGTGGGCCGCATTATACTGCCTCTGGGCCTGGGTGGTGGGGTTTCGGAGGGGTGTCATCATCCATGGGCATATTGCATATCCTTGGTCACCTGTAACATGTGATGGCGAGATGTGTACATTATTGGTTGTGCCAGCTGTGTTGTTGGTGTTGATGGTTTAGTGGTGTGTCATTTGTGCTACGTTGGATTTCATGTTGGCCATGTGTTGCTTCTCACTGATTACCAGCATCAATGCAAATTACGTTGCCTCACTGTTGATACTCCCTCCCCCAAGCCAATTACATTGTGTGCGCTGTGCAGTTGCATGACTGGCTCTTCTACCGTCTATCGATGGCACTCATCCACCCTCCTCACAGTCAATGCCATGTGAACGTTTAACTGTCAATAGGCCACACCACACACGTTTCACGTTCAGTTCTGCTGCTGCCGCCAGACCTGCCCCACCGCACAACACATGCTGTTTCATGTCCCGAGCTGCCACAAATCAACAGTCAGCAGCCCCCTCGCATGCACGGCCCATTGAGGGCAGGAACGCTTCACCCACACCATCAGCATCATCAGACGCAACACCGTCCACTCCCTGGACTACGTACTCATTCGTGAGCATAGACTCCAACTCACATCCCACGACTAATCAAAATCAATTGTACTCTGGGAAATGTTTGCTGACATCAGACTGTCCCAGATCTTCACCACACTGAGCCACAAGGCAGGGCACACCTTTGACAGCTTCTTTGCATATGTAGGCTTCGTCCAGTTCATCAACCGCACTAAACGCACATGTATTGACCACTTACGCATGCACTTCCTTGTTGATGTACCCCAAGCCACCGTTGACCACATGCAGACCCCCACAAAGTTGGTGTAGCTCATTCACCGAGGAGATGCTACACACCACCATCAACACCCACAACGCTGCAGTCATCACCAATGGCACTAGTCCACATTTTACAGACATGTATCTCCAACTGCGCATACACCCTTGTCCCACTATGCAACTGCAACATACGGCAGGCAATGAATGCCACCTCGGTCACCACCAACCTCGAAGTTGGCAGATGCATCTGCTGACACATGGAGTTGAGCTGGTGCAAGCTTGGGGATACCAGTAAACAGCACCACCGACACGGACACAATGCTCATATTCACCATCAACAATACGCCCACACACCAAACTGGGCTTCCAGGAAGGATTACTGTGAGTTGCAACATGGATGATCAACATCTGGGGCGTGCAATACGCAGGGGAAACATGAGTCCTCATCCTCGTGACAAAACAATAAGCATGTGGCATCACCTGGTGGCCCAATGCCTTCGGATGCCCCCACCCCAACTCTAGGTACCTAGGCCCCGTATTTGAATCCTCCCTCTCCATGTACATACAGGTGTACGCAGTGGCCCGCAGCTGCTTCGCCTGCCTCTGCATCCTCCATGCAACCTTCCAATGGATCCCCCCATTGTCCGATAAGACAGGGGCCCACACAGTCATTGCCATCAGGCTGTGCTACGGAAACACACTATATGCCCGCATGGGCACGTCTGCAGTCAGCTTAGTCCCGACTGTCCAGCACAACACCTTCACACTGGGCAGTGTGTTCATACTTTCATTATGTATCGGGTCCCTCCATCACACATACATAGTTCACACCTCTCCCCACATTTGCTGATGAGTGGCAGAGGGGCTAAGCCTTTGAGGATGGTTTGTCTACATAGCTAGCCACAGTTCCCGCAGTTCCTGGTGTTGTTGTGTCTGGTATGTGGGCATGTTGATTGCCATGTTGTATGTGTGATTGTGACATGTACATTCTCAAAATTGTGATTAGCATGTCTGTGGAGTTGAGGCGTGTGGTGCGTTAAGTTAGTACTTACCAACTAGAACTGCATTTCCGTATGTGCCATCCTGGAAGCGCTGGTTTATGATGGACTGTCGGAAGACGTAGGAATCATGCACACTCCCTGGGAACTTGGCTATGACATTGGTGAACAGTCCCCGGTGGTCCACTATTGCCTGCACATTCATGGAATGGGTGTGCTTTCTGTTGCGGTATATGTGTGCACTGTCCGCAGGGGGCACAAATAGGACATGTGTGCAGTCAATTGTCCCCAACACCTGAGGGAATCCGGCTATGGCATAAAAGCCTTGCTTGGTCTCAATCTGTTCCTGCACAGTGTTGGGGAAGTGAAGGTGCTGGGGTATCAGGCTGAGTATGCCATCCAAGACAGTCGGGAGGAAGAAAAGGCTGCCTGTGAGACTCCTCCGACTCTGGCCGTTGTTAGTTGAAAGGTCCCAGAGGCCAACATGTGCAGCACAGCCAGCAGCTTTGTCTGCGGAGGGATGTTGGTTCTCCGCTGTGTTTGTGGCATCAACCTGTGGGTTATCAGGTTAGGAATGTGTTGGATGGATGTCCTTTTGAGCCTCTAGTGGGCAATGACATCCTCTGCCATTAGGTCTGCGAGGCTGAGGCGTCTGCGCAGGGCCCGCTGTCTTCTTTGGCGCTGCCTTGGTGGTGGTCCTGGGGGAGGTGGAAGTGGCGGTGGTGGTTGTTGCCTTCGTGGGACTCCAAGCTGAATGATTAGTACCTCCATGGCGTCAGTGGGTCTTCAGATGTGGGTCTGGGCTAGTCTCCCTTATATGCCTCCCTTTATCACCATTTTTTCCATTTTTAGACCAGCTTTTTTCAGGTCTTATTTTTCAGCAGCTAAGGGGCCTTAGCGAGACTTTTTTTATTGCTTCGCGGGTCCGGGACATCATTGCTAATAGTGCGATGGTGTGTTAGCGACATTTTTCGTGAAATTTTGAGTGGGAACGCCTACTTTGCATGTCATTAGCAATAACTATCGCTGGTATGCAAGGCGATAAAAAAACCAGCAGCTATCGCCGGAAAGCTGTCGCTAACGCTTGTTAGCGACAGCTTGGTAATAGGGCGATAAAAAAAACGAGTTAGCGGCACAAAAGTGCCGGTAACGTGGCGATAACTGGCTTGATAATATGCCCCTCTGTTTTCTATCCTGCCTTCACCACATCTGAACTTGTGGCCTGTTTGTCAGCATTTATGTCACCTGCAAACATTTCAGTCAAAGAGCCATACTGGACGTTATTGGACATTATAAAGTAGTTCTGTATAAGCTTTGGCTTAATTGTAAATAAATATTGTTGTTATTGTTACTTTACATTTGTATAGTTTTGGTTGTTATTTATGTGGCCTTATAATGTTACAGCTACCATCAGGCTTAACAGCATGTACCTCACAATGACTCACATAGAGGCTCATTAATACACCGAAAGGCGCACACGGTCAAGGAAAGTGTGCACAGAAAAGTGCTGTTGCCCCACAAAGAGAAAACTAATTAGAGGGAAACCGTGGTGAACATGGAGTGTATCAGTAATGCTTTTTACTGTTGGGGCAGGAATCTATTTTGAATCCCCTGTCTCTTTATGGTGCATAAGATGGAGTATAAAACGAAGGAACCAGACAGGGATATAGACTGTAGGAATGTTTCTGAGGTCCCTCGAACTTGAACCAGGCTCTCCTGTCTGTGCATGATGCATAAGCTGGAGGTTGGAGGGATCGTGTCTGACGGATATAGTTTGCAGGAAAATTCTGGAGGTCCTTTGAGGTGAACCAGGCAATTATGTGTGGGAGATAGGAGGCAGAAGGTCCTTATGAAGTTTAGGGAAATTCACCTGTCCTTTTTTGTTCTATTATTCCCTAGAAGGGCTACCCCCTACCAGGTAGTTGAGTAGGAGAACAACTCCTTCCTTCATACCTTCGTTTTGGGTTTTCCCAGAGAGGAACATTCTAGAACAACCTCTCCTTCATGTTGACACGAGAGGGCAAAGACTGTGACTTGAACATGTCCGGAGGGGAAACATAAAATGTAATTAATTGTTTGAGATCAGTCCAATAGGTGGACCAGTGGAATACATATTGCAGTCTGTCAAATTCAGATACATATGCAGTCAAAACATAGGTCAGTGTGCCAGTTTTCTCATGGACCAGTGACATGACTCACCCTGTATGGTGAATATCAGTTAATTTAGCATCAGAGCTAAGATCTCTGGCTTTCTTTTACGTGAGAACAAACTGGGCATGACTGCTGCTAGAAATGTTATCGACTGCCCACAATAAAGGAGGGAGTGTCAGATGAAAAAAGAGGATAGATAGACTTTATCCCCCAGAAGAGAGTGTGAAGTGTTGTGTCTTCAGCCTAGCTTTCTGGTGACTAAGAAGCTGCACAAGGAACTTGGAACCTAAATCTCCTGGAGAAGCTGAATCTGCTTTGAGGAAAGAAACTAAACCCACTGATGGGAAAAGTTGCAGCCAGTATGCCCTTCAGGAGAATGTTACCCAAAAAAAAGAACCCAACAGTGCTGGAAGGAAAAATACGGAAATGGTGGTTAGATCCCACCACTAGGCGCAAGAGGCTGCAAACCCTATCTATCCATGCACCTAGGCCAGAGATAACTTAGAGAGATCACAAATGGAGGGCTTTGTTCTGTACTCCTGCCCATGCCTGGGGTGCTGGGAACAATAATAGTCAAGAAAAGCCCAACCATGTCCACTGCTTTTATAGATATGTCCCCAAGAGTGGATGGTGCCCCACCATGGGACCTGAGTGACACCACTCTATTTAATGATCCCTTTTAGACGTGAATGCTACTGGAAAGAGAATCATGCAGGTTGTGAGCCCCTGGGACGTACCTTGTGTGGCCCTGTGAATCATGTCCCAAGACATAAAGGCTCCCAAATGCTCCCTTCGCTGCTATCTGATTCTAGAGCAGGAATGAGTGGCTACGCCACCACGATGCAGGAAGAGCGTGCTGGGTGGGTGAGGTAGCTAGGGTGACTGCACGGACCATTGGAGCCCTGAGACCACCGGGCCCATCAGCAAGGTCGAACTGGCCTGTAGGGCAATCAGGCAGTGCCCGACAGGCAGAGCGAAAGGTCATTGTGTGGGCCGTTTGTTTGGCTGTTTGTGGGCCTGTATTATGATCTGCTGGGCCAGTTTTTACTATTGATTTCCCTGATATTAGAACAAACATTATCTGCAGCAAGCTCAAATCCATTCAGTCTCCCATACCTTGCAAAACACTTATGCAGCGTGTCTTTGCAAGCTCAAAACTGCCCCAAATTGCTTAGCTGCAATCCCTGTTGATGGATTTTAAAGCATTATTTCCACTATGATTTGTTTGGTACACAATTTTGTCTCAACTGTAGATTGTGTATATATTTTTGATTCTATGGGGCATATTATCAAGGGCCCATCGCCGCTTTAGCGGCACTTTTTTGCCGATAATGCGGCAATATTTTGATCGCCCTATTAGCAAGCTGTCGCTAACAACCGTTAGCGACAGCTTACTGGCAATAGCGGCCGGTTTTATTATCGCCTTGCATGCCAGCGATATTTATCGCTAATGACATGCAAGGTAGGCGTTCTGTCTCTAAACTTCACAAAAACGCCCACTAACCGCACTTCGCCCTATTAGCAAGGATGGCCCGGACCCGCGAAGCGATAAAAAAAGTGTCGCTAAGGCTTTTAGCTGCAGGAGTTTAAGACCAGAAAAAAGCAGGTCTTAAAAATGTGGATAAGACTTGGGCCCACACTCATGCACGTTTTTGGTGCTGGACTGCGCTATAAGCAATGTTGCAGCGCTGCTCTGCGACAAAAATATAGGGGCAGATTTACAATCCTCTTGCGACATCTTTACGACACTGTTGCGCCACTTATGTGACGCAGCGGCGTCGCAAACAATGCGCCACTGTGCGACAGATGTACAACGTGACGCATCTAGTGAGATGCGTCATGTTGTAAAGCCCTGTGCTACATTATACCTGCGTCAGGTATAATGTATGTAGGGTGGGCATTCCGTCGCAAGGAGTGACGCAGTGAAATCTACAAGATTTCACTGAGTCACGTTTACGTCCCTGCTGCGTCAAAACCTTACGCCTGCTTGTAAGGAGGGAAGCAGCATTGCAAGTATAGGATGACCCTGAGCAGTGCTGGAGTAGCGTCGCACTTGCGACACGACTCCAGCACTGCGTCACCTATATGCTGACAGATGCGTCACACATCTGTCTCTCCTTGCATCACGGTGCACTGCATTGTAAATGCAGCGCATCCATGGTGGCGCAAGGGGTTCCTAACGTCACGCAAAATAACTGGTGCATCCTTGCTGATCTGCAGGGATGCGCCAGTTATTGTAAATTTGCCCCATAGTGCAGGAATGCGCACCATCACTAAGATAGTGCGCATTCCTGTGCCCCAGTCATGAAAAGTATTTATGCGCTTCGACAAGACAGCGTTGCAACACTTCTCATCACGCCCTCCTTGCAACAGCATGGATGTGCTGTACTCACTGGACAGCGCTCCATGACGCAAGTAACGACAGAAACATCAGGAATCCTGACGTATCTGTATGTGCTAAAGTCATGCATTGCTGCAGTCGTGTCACAACCATGACGCAACTCCAGCAATGCATGGGGCCAGCCCATCCCTGTGGTACAGCATCACCCTCATGCCTGCCATCAGGCAGGCGGAAGGTACTGACGCATTGCCGTTCATGAGGGGTGCCCGAATGTCGATGTTGGAGATCCATCAGTGGTGGTTGCGCGTTGTGGTGTCTTCGTTTGGAAGCATTGGTGGAGTGTTGGTGCGGAGGGAGTCGATGAGACGTTCTGCGGTGGCCTGGATCCAGTTGCGACGGGGTGCGATGTTGGCGCTGGCGTCTAGTGGGCAAGGTGAAGACGTCATTTATCCAATGATGGTAGTGCAGGAGAGTCCGGTGTTGTGGCTGTAGTTGAAGTACCCGCTGGCGGAGGTGACGTGCCCGACCGTGTGTCCTGCTATGTGGCCTGTTGAGGTGACTTGCTGCTTGCGTCTGATGTTGGTGACCTTCCCCAGGAGGGGGTGGTGCTCTGGTCACTGGGGTTGCCCAGGTGGAACTTGAGTGCACCGAGTTGGATGTTGTTGGTGGATGGGAGACCCTGGGGTGCAATGAGGTCCTAAATGGGATTGGAGAATGAGGGGCCACGGCCCGGGGGGCCTGCACATGAGGGTGCCGCAGAGGATGTTCTTGGGCTTGGTCCGGATCTGGGAGTTGACGTGGTCCATGGTCACCCTTGGCACATTAGAGTGCGTGGTCAGTCGGAGTGTGCCCCTGTAGGTGACGGCAATGCCTCCTCCTTGACTGTCGGGGTGCTCCTTGCGGGTGATACTGCAGCCGTCTGTGATGGCAAAGGCGAAGTCCGGTACGGAGCAGAGGTAGGTCCTGGCAGGCGAGCTGGAGTCCAGGGTTGATGGTGAGGAGGGTGCATGCGTCGTAGCGGTGGAGTGGCCAAGAGGAATGCTCCTTTGTGCTGAGCGCAGTCCAGGGGCTGACGGACGCAAACGGCGTAGTCTATGAGTTGCCTTAGGTACGGGAGACGACCATTACAATGCAGGCAGTACATCGTTAACAACGCAACTCTGACAACACGGGTGCCTTAACATCGCATTCGATTACAACGCATTGTGAGGTCAGTTATGGGGTAATTTTAACTTTTCCATGTGTGAATGTGTTTTGGATGTCAAAAATGAAAATTGTTGTTTTTCTGGGGGTCAGATTTGAAAAATGGGGTGTGCTTTTGGGGTCAAATATGAAATTTGGGGTGTATTTGGGGGTAAAATATGATATTTGGGGTGTATTTGGGGGTAAAATATGAAATTTGAGGTGTGCATTTGTCTCAAAGGTGATTTTCCGGTGTGTTCTGGGGGTTCTAAAAGTGATTCAAGGGTTCATGTTAGGTTTTGTTGTGCAAAGGTTAGTGTTGGGTTGCACTCACTGAAGTGGGAACAGTGATCTTGATGTCTCCGCCATGCAACACCTACCCTAATGTTGCAATGTGCCTAGTATTAGTATGCATTGGAATGGAATGCAAGGTCATGGGATGCGTCGCAACTACGTATGTGCCTTTGGCACACGAGTGGTACGCCCGCAGTGCATGGGCACACAGCGGACAACAGTGAGAAGTGCAGGGGTGTCTGGACACCTGTGGGGTGGTAAACGCCGGAAAGAACACTGGATGGTGCATGGACGCGGGGATGTGTGTGTGAGCGGGTGTTGTGAAAATGTATTGAGGGAAGTCTTACCTCCAAGCCGGGTCCCGTGTCTTCTTAGCTCCTGCTCTCCTGCGTCTGCTTCCAGGAATAGGAAGTAGCCAGCCAGGCTCCCTCCCCGGAGTCAATCACAACGCTTTAATGCAGTGGTGGGATTGGTAATTGGCAACGGGACAATTTCATGCAGCCCGGGACCGGAGGGGTGGGCATGTTCTCCATGCAGGCTGTAATGAGGCCTGCATTGCAAACCGGGAAGTGTGCATGACTGCATTGGGCATCCTGAGTGGGCCGAACAAACAGTCATTGCACACTTGAGTGGGCATGCAAATCCGCCCATTCCCTGCTCCGTGTTTGGAGCAGTCCTACCCACCCTCCCCCCGAGGATACATAGCATGATTACATCAGTTAGTTAGCCCTTGTGTTCCCCCTTTATAAATGATTTTTTTGCTTCTCTGAGCCCGCACTTCCCGCCGCTGCTGCCCCTGCGGCCCCGCACCCCTGTCCTCGCCCATTACTGCCTCCCAGCTGATCGATCCTCCACCCTCCCCTCATACATGGCAGACGCTGCCCGTCTGCTCCCATCCGCAACCCAACCATGACCAGCGCCAGGGACCCTGGATCACGGGCCACCCACTGCTACAGCCCAGCCACCCTCCATGTACTCAACCCTGGAAAAGTCAGAGACTGACAAAAGGCCTCGGCTAACACAACCCACGGCCAGTTCTCCTGCCTCCACTGCCGCCAGAGCATAATCACCACTCCGGACTCCAACACAGCTGACCCCACCGACCTCAAGAAATACCGGCCCATCTCGCACCTCCCCTTCGCGCACAAAGTTGCAAAGTGAACAGTCATCAGGGAACTGACACGATTCATTGATGCCAACGCCATCCTCGACCCGTCACAATCCAGATTGCGAACCAACCACAGCAACGAGGCCATACTACTCACCGCCACAGATGACATCCGCACTCTCCTGGACCAAGGCCACTCCGCAGACCTCATCCCACTCGAGCTTTCAGCGGCCTTCTACACCGTCTCCCACCGCACACCTGTCGCAAGAATACACGACGCCGGCATACAAGGTACAGCCCTAGACTGGATCCGATCATTCCTCCCCGGAAGAAGCCAAAGGATCAGACTGCCACCCTTCCTCTCCTATCCCACGTAAATCACATGCGGACTCCCACAGGGGTCATCTCTGAGCCTGACCCTATTCGACATCTACATGGGCCCCCTCGCCGCCACCGTCCGACTACGCGGCCCCAACATCGTATCCTACGCTGATGACACCCAGCTCATCCTCTCCTTCACCAAAGACCCCACCGCCGCCAGACTCAACTTCCAGGAAGGAATGCAGGACGTCACAGTCTGGATGACCAACAGCTGCCTGAAGCTCAACGCCGTGAAGACAGAAGTCCTTGTCCTTGGAACCACCCCTTCAGCATGGGACTACACCTGGTGGCCTTCGCCCTCGGAAGCCCACCTACCCACTCGGACCACACCAGAAACCTCGGCATCCTACTCGACCCATCCCTCACCATGAGCAGACAGGTCTACGCCGTCACCTCCAGCTGCTTCAACACCCTCCGCATCCTCCGCAAGCCCTTCAAATGGATACCCCCAGAGTCAAGGAAGACAGTCACCCATGCACTTATCACCAGCAGAGTGGACTATGGACACACACTCTACGCCGCCATTTACGAGTCCCTACTCCGCAAAGTACCGACATTACAGTACACCGCCGCCATGACTCGTCCTTGGCATTCCCCGGCACTAACACATCAGCCAACACCTACGTAGACTCCACTGTCTCCCCGTGGTGTAAAGAGTGACCTTCAAAATCATCACTCACGCCTACAAATGACTACATGACTAAACAAATACCTCAACGACAGAATCAAATTCCACGTACACAAATGAGACATCCGATCTTCCAACCTCGCACTGTCCGAAACCCCGCACATCCACAGAGCCAGAGCAGGCAGGAGATCCTTCCCCCCACATTGCATCCAATACCGGGAACGAGCTACCGGCAGACATCAGAGGTGCCCCCTCCCTGTACACCTTCATGAAGACCCTCAAGACCTGGCTCTTCAGCTGACAGATCAGCGGCATCCCAACTCAGTGCCTTGAGACCCTCACAGGTGAGTAGCATGCTTACAATTCCCCTGAGTGATTGATTGATTGTGTTATCATCATGTGATGATTGTTCCTCTTCTGCACTGCTTGAGGTGGTGGGGCAACGCTCTTCCAACATAGCGGTAGAGCCGCCACTGGGGGATGCATCATCTACATGTGATAGGCATGAGCAACTCCCCCCCGGCCCTCCTGCGCTACGCGTCCCACCTTCTCCTTACCTTTACATTGACCCCGTGGCGCTGTCCACTGCACTCTCTCCAAATCTGTGACTCAGCCAGCAGGAGCCTGAGCCAGGTGTGCTTTCACTGGGCTGGGTACAGCAGTCACCGCGTTGTCCGCTGGTGGACCACCCGATGCAGTTGATGCAGCAGGGCTCCCTTAGGCATGTAGTTGCAGCGCTCAGACCAGACAAGTGCGGCGTAGCACAGGGGCCTCACCCTCCAGAGCATCCGGCCAGCCCCACATCATCCGTCCTGTGATGCAGGGAGACGGCATCCACCATTGGTGATCCCCTCCGTGCACCCCGGTGTAGTGGTGGATTGTAGTATTCGATGCGGACCCCACTACATTGGTGCGCATGAGCGCCTCTACCATTAACTGCTCCAAGGTGAACAAGGCAGACTTCTCACACAGGTCAGCAACGTGTCTCCATGCAACCTGCCAGACTTCACCACCAGGTACGGGTGATCATCGCACATCAATGTCTCCAGCCACGCAGGTCCAGCGAGGCATCCAGGCACCAGACGCAGGTCCAGCAAGGCATCCAGGCACCATACGCAGGTCCAGTGAGGCATCCAGGCACCAGACGCAGGTCCAGCAAGGCATCCAGGCACCATACGCAGGTCCAGAGAGGTATCCAGGCACCAGACGCTGGTCCAGCAAGGCATCCAGGCACCAGACGCAGGTCCAGCGAGGCATCCAGGCACCTGATGCAGGTCCAGCGAGGCATCCAGGCGGTCATCCTGGATGTTGGGTGGCTTGGGTGGATTGTTGATGTGTGCTGCACTTGGCCCTGGAAGCTGCATTGAACTTTTTTTTGTGCGTCTTTTGTATGGGAGGTGGACTGATTGGCTATTTTTTCCACACTTGCTGCTTAGCGTGCGTTTTTTTTATCGCTGATTGGCTTCATCGCTAGATTTCACCTGCTATCGCCTATTTCCCTATCGCCATCGCTCTGCGGTTAGCGGCAGTTTTCGCCGCTGATCCCTGAAGCTATCGCCTGTTAGCGACGTGTTGGTAATACGTCGCTAACATGGCGATAACTGTCAGGGATCGACGGCGATAAAAAAAATGCCGCTAACCTCAGTTAGCGATAATTATTGCCTCTTCTTGCTAATATGCCCCTATGTGTTGTATGTATATTAGTCTGCATTAAAATACTTTTCTTTTTTGAAAGAATAGTCACTGACTGTTCAATGATCGATTGTTAAATGCATTACTGAGTTCCGAGATTTCAAACAATTTCACCTCTGATGGAGCTTTTGGCTGCTTTGTCTTTGCTACTATGAGAGTCAATTGCTGAAGGGGTGTGCTTGGTTTTCTATTTGGGGTCATAATAGTATTTAGACCCCAGGACAACAGTGATAAATTACCTTAGTTGTGCTACATTTTACAAAAGGAATGACAGTCAGTCGAACACTTTTATTGGGTCCCTAGAGTATCATCAATATCAAAAGAATGGGAAAGGGCACATCTCCCACATTTTTGTGGCATGCTTTATCATTAGTAAATATAGGACCTTATTTACAATAAAGTGACTCAGCTCGGTGCCGCAAGTCATTTTGCTGCGCCGCACTGAGTCACTTACAAAGCACAGGGATGTGTCATATCTACAACAATATGATGGATCCCTGTGCTCCCCCTGCACTGGCACACAATTGGCAGCCATGCGCCCACGCAGGCACCCTTGCACCATGGTGCAAGGGTACCTGCGTTGCAGGGAGATTGTTTTGGTGCAGGAAGGGATACCTTTCTGAACAAAAACAATCACGAGAGGTAATTTCCTGTTTCACCGTGTGCTGCAGAATGCAGCACTCATAGAAAGAAGAAAAAACAAGGAGAAAGGCACCTCCCTACGCCTCCATGGGGAGGTGCAGCATTTTGACGCATTTCCAGGTTTAAGATTTCTCGTAAATCTGGGAATGTGTCAGGTTCCATGGGTGTTGGTGGGAACACCCAAAGCAACACCCAGGGAACACCCCTTTCATGCAAAGTGCTGCGTGTAAAGGGGCCGTATTTTCAAGGACAGGAAAAATCACGCTTTTCGTGTCCATGTAAATATGGGGCAGCAAGATGCACCGCCAGTGCATCACAAAACGTGATGCACTGGCGCCGCAAGGAGCTTGTAAATATTCCGCTATGTGTATCATCAATATCAAAATAAAATGGGAAAGGAACTCTCACCCACATTTTTATGGCATACTTTATCATTGTGTCCTTCTCCCAACCCAGTAGATAAGTACCACTGGGATGAATGCAACCTTTTGAGGGAGTTCAGTATAAGTATGAACTGGATAGTAGCAGGGATCCAAATTAATTCAAAATACCTCTGGTAATCCCAAAGGGTATCTCTTTTATTTGTGGGTACCTGGTGGTATGGTTAAAAAGAAAAATATGGGATGTTTTTTTAAATTAATTTTCCACACACACACTGGCTGTTGCCATGAGTTAGCAGTTCACTCTATCTAACTGGCTACCATACGAAGCCAGAATAAAGCTAAAAATTGCTTGTATCACTCACAAGGCAATACACCACAAAGCTCCACATTACCTTGCTCTTAAAATTACGCTATCCGGCGGCACTAGACCATCGAGAGGATCAGAGGATTTTCTACTGAAACCAGCATTCTTCCATAAGAAAAAAACCTACGATAGGAAATTCACTGGAGCAGCACCAAGGATTTGGAATTCGCTCCCACCGAATATCAGAAGAATCACCTATGCTCCTCGATTCAAAAAGGAGGCTAAGTCATTTCTGATGGGTAAATATCTCCCATAACGACCAGCAGAGACGTCGAAGTCGTTATGGAAAGGGGCTGTCAATACGGCGCTCCTATCTCAGATGTTCAACTTAACTATTGAGAGCAGGAATACTACCCTGGTAGGCACTGAACAAAGAATCGGTTCACCTCCTGATGCAAGATACTGGCATGAACTGAGCATGAATGGCTAGCCTCTACTCATAAAATGAAGAACGACAAGACAATTTCGAATGTAATCTAATGATATCTAATGATTTCTATTATTCCTCACTATATTTTTTTTGTATGGATAATTATTTGACAATGTAAACGGAACACATAGACATGTTCTTAACCGAAAGAATTGGATATCTGCTGATATCGAAGTGGTTCGAAATGTAAAGCGCTCTGACACCCAACGCAGGGTCTGGTTCGCGCTATAGAAAACACTGAATAAATAAATAAATAACTGGGTCAGTTGGCTTCATCTGGGCTGGGTAGGTCCCTACCTACAAAGCATCCATTGACATGCATTTATCTAGTGTAGAGGCATAAGGCTTTCATACCCATGTTAAAAGTGTATGTTGATTAACCTATGATAAGGATAAAACAGGGCTTCTCCAATAATGAATTATAATATGTTCCACATTACTATTGTGTTAATAGACAAATGCAAATGGTGATTTTCCTGGATTATGTGTGAGTTCACTGCAACACAGCAAACAAGATAGTACACATGAGCACTTTCTCACTCAACTGAGCCATACCAGCCCTGCTGCCTGCCACTCAAAGTCATTGTTACAAAATGTGCCAGAAATGTTTCCTGCATGGATCTGGAGAACATGCACCCCTGCTCTGTGCTAGTCTGCTAGCAAAATGGTTGGCTGTAACTATATATATATTTTTAAAATGTACCTTAGTGAAAATGAATGTAGTGTTGTGTGAGTTAGCAATGATTGAACACTTTTGGCTCCTGATGGACTCTGTAAAACTGTGACATAAGTGTTAGAGCATAGTAAAGTGAACACAGAATTAAACTGCTGAGTTTGTGGTTACACGTAGATGAATAAAGGCGTGTAATACTAAGCTCTGTGTGTGGCATAGTCATTGGCAGGTACCCAGGCTGGGTAGGACGTTGCAATGGCAACCACACATGTTCACTTTAGGCTTCCCATGTATTGGTTTGAGAATTGAGAACCCTGATCATGCCTCAGGGGTGTTACACAAAGTACAACCTCCTTTTAAAAGTGTCTACTGTCCTCTTGTGGGCTGAGGGGAACATGCTGTGGTGTCAGCACATGATTATAGTAGAAGCAATACACTTTTTTGCATATCACCTGCGCAGTAGAGAATCGTACTACCCGCTCTTAGTAAAAGGTCAGCCCATTCCAAGTGCCCGCAGCTGAAACCTTCAATGCATCCACAAGAGATATAGAGGAAGAGTGCATATTTACTCTGCATGTAGGTGTTAGGGTGAGAATGGTGTGTGTGTTTCACTGAATGGTAATAGGAGTCCATCTTGGAACTGTCTTTGTGAGGATGAATCACAAGCCTGCTTAGGGTCTTTGGTGGATTGAGGGAATCTTTGGAACATTTCACAGCCTTTGAAGTTGGCCAGGTCCTTGGAGCTGGAGGGTGGGGAGGAAGAGAGATTTTCCTTTGAAATGCAAAGGCTGCATCTTCACCTTTATGATTATTCTAGTTATTGGTTATTGGTAGCAACCCAAAATGGCCGACTGGTGAGGAGCTCACAATGGGAGGTCCACTCGCTTGGGATTGTCATTTTCGTGATATCCCTGTTAGCCCCAGAGGCATCTGAACCGGACACAGAGAAAGAAAGAAAGAACTTCGCCTTTAACAGAAGCAACTACTTTCATGATTTGATTCCTATCTCTCACCTTATTCAGCTCTGATCGTTGGTCTGCGAGGTTCGGGACTCTGATCTGGACTGGCTTGGACCCCCCGTTCACGTGCTGGGTTGGAGGAGAAGAGCGGATCCAGCGAGCTCCTGGACCTACTGCGACATTGATCTTGAGCATCCACAGCGGGAATTCCAGTGCCGGTTTCCTACCGCGATCTCTTTCCCACGAGACCTCGCTTGAATGCAAGATTGGCTGAAAGACACAGGGGGGCACACTCCCTGAATACTGGACCTTCCCTCGTCTGCGGAGAGGCCCTGATCGCCGGGGACTCATCTGACAGGTTCCTAGAAGCTGGAGGGATTGAGCTCGTCCTCCACAAGGAGCACCCCGTGAAAGCGCACGCCGTTGACGCTAACACGGACCGGCGTTCACGTTAACGGGGTGCTTTGAAGACATGATGCCTCCCCTACCCCCCTCACTGGTTGTCTGAGCAGTGAGGGAGTCGGAACGAGGTGGCCGCTCGTCCACGCTCGAGAGAGCGTTAATCTGTGATCTTTCGGTTTAGACGGCTGGATCCTTAAGTCTTGAGGGCTTCGCACTCGCTATGGATGCAGACTTGATTGCTCACAATAGGGAACCCATTTTGGGATCTCCTTTTCGTGAGGAGGCAACAGTCACCAGCTACTCCTCTACTCTACGAAATGGCAGCAAAATATATAACTATGGAGAAAGGACTAACCATGGCTTGGTTTTAGTCAGAAAGAGACATAGGACTTCTCCATAAAACACACCAAAAAGAAAAGAAAGAAAGGACCAGTCAATACAGTGCAAATAGAAATTGAAATAGGACTACACCCT
This sequence comes from Calotriton arnoldi, assembly GCA_963921515.1. Classification (NCBI taxonomy): domain Eukaryota; kingdom Metazoa; phylum Chordata; class Amphibia; order Caudata; family Salamandridae; genus Calotriton; species Calotriton arnoldi. The sequence continues at coordinate 1,734,103 of CAWUFW010003505.1, forward strand.
AAGATGACCAACTAATGGAAAGTGTGATAGGGCTACCTTGCAGGATCAGATTTATGCAGTAAACGGTGTGGCCATCTTGGACTGACTCACTCTCTATGGGTTGGTCCCTAGAGAATCCAGACAACATCCCTCGATTCCCCACTCAACAAGTACACAGGTGAGAGTTTTTCCTTCTGACCTAGCTCCACCTCAACTTTACAGTTTCATCTTGGCGGTATCTACGCAGACTTGAGCTAGCCCCTACTCCACCCCCCTCTCCCTCCCCTCATCACATGACCCGACACCCTCATCCCCCCTGTTCCGGCACCTCCCCTTCATTTCACGCTTTACATCAATCTTTCTATTCCCATCCCCGCCTACACAGAATTTTCCCCCCTTAATGACCCAAACCCACGACCACGCATACCCCCCATCCTCTCCTTCACCTAACCTCACCCTTCTCGCATATTCTCCCCTCCTCCCCCACCCCCACACTCCCTCTCCTTACTTCACACTGCCTCACTCACTCCCCTGACTCTTCTCTACCCCCACTAACAAGCGTCAACTCCACTATGGAGCGTACAGGACTACACACTTATACCATTAAATACCCCTCCAACCTTACAAAAAAAGCAGCCAAATGCTTTAAACACAATCTGCTAAAATCACACCCCGAAACCCCAATCTCAAATCCTTACTTCTCAACAAACAAAGGACACATAACTAACGACATCATCTTTTATACTAAAAGAAGAGCCCAATGGAGGAAAGCCTTTCTCGCCCTGTTCTCGATCTATTCCACTAGGAAAACAGCGCATGGTCTCACAATCTCTATCATCCCCTCCCCAATCTACAAAGCTGCAGCAACAATCACCATCTATCATAATGGGATCATCCTCATTCAATCATCGGACCATAGCTTAAACCTACTGGATAACATCTTTCCTCTCATCAAGGAAAAAGTTGTTAGACCCCATTCCCCCTCCCCAGCTGATCCCAATCTCAATTCACTTCCTAACTCCCCGCTTGATTCCCCATCAATACATTTTCCTCCTGGGACCCAACCGGCATATACACCCACCCCAGACCCAACAGACACCCCTGGAGATGACATACATCCTTCTAATTCCTACTCTACCCCTAGCACCACTAATATTCCCACTGTCCCAACCACACCTCACATCCATACCTTCTCACATCCCGCCATTCCACCCCCCCTCTCCTGATAGCCACACAGGCAGACCGATATACAACGAACCAGATTATGATTCCCCCTCAAACCACATACATGGCCCAAGCACACCTCCCTTACCCACAGTCCAAGCATTAAGCATGTTACAACCCACACCAGACCCCAGACTTGATGAGATATTATTATCACTACAACAAGTCAAAGAGGACCTCAAAATTCTACGTGACCTGATTCTAGATCAACCCAAGTTCAAACGTTCTGAGCTAGATTCTAGGACAAACCTCCACAGTAACCACTCCAAATTCACCCAACAGCTGCACGCACGCCCCCCGAAACATCAGCCCCTAAGGTGGAGAACAGTGCCTTACCCCAATGCCTCAACCCGTCCGGTCCGAAGGAAAAATCCTTTATCGGCTAAAGACTTAATCTCCCTACTCCGTTCCTATGATCTACCGCATCTCACCCTTAATACAGCGCACTCAGACAACTTGCATAAACATTCCCTAATCCAAACCATCCCCTCCAATACTCAGAGTTACAAGACACAATTCTAGAGGTTTAGTTGAAAACAACCTTATGCGAGTCCCCCTCACACACGAACCCAACACAACCCCCATCAAGGCTCGTCTAAAATGTATACTTCTAAACTGTAGATCTGCCTCAAGACATGCAGCTGATATAGCGGACCGCATACTTACTCATGAACCTGACCTACTAATTTTGATAGAAACATGGCTAAATGAATCATCTACGCCCATCCTCGACATACTGGTACCCCCAAACCATGTTATCATCTGACTAGATAGAACTGATAGGCCAGGTGGCGGTATTGCTTGCATACATCGGAACAATCTCTCAGTGAACCGCTCCCACTCACCGGTATTATCCTCCTGTGAATACCTTTGTTTAGACATCACTAGTAATAACAAACCAGTGTGTTCACTGCACACATTCTAATACCCACCAGGGGATAACCTCACCTTCATCGAACATCTCATGGATATTATATCTACAAATGCCGGACAACAAAATATTCAAATTTTCCTTGGAGACCTCAATCTCCATTGGAATGACCTTGACGATTCAGCAGTCAATAGCCTCAAAGCTTTCCTCTCAGACCTTGACCTCACCCAAATCTGTAACAGCCCCACACATGATAAAAGCTCAATCCTAGATCTAGTCATTTCCAAAGCTGAATCCACTCAGCTTGAAACGATCCTCCCTTGTGATTGGTCTGACCACCACATCATCACATTCTTCATCAATGAATCAGTAAAACTACACTCTGCCCAACCCACGAGAACTAAAATATGGAAGAGGAATCTAAAAAATGTCGGTGCTGACTTACTCACAACCTCCAGCCCTAACATCCTGCTTCCCCCTGAAGGCCTATCCGATGTTCAAGGTCTGACTAACCACTACTTCTACTCCATGAACATGGTATTAGACAAAGTCGCTCCTTTACAATTGAAGAGAGTCTCCACAAAAGACTCAAAACCATGGTACGATGGTAGTATAAATGAGGACAGACGATCCCTAAGATTAATTGAACGACGATGGAGATCAGCACCATCCTCTGACCACCTCAAGCTACTTAAGAACCATGAGAAACTCCTACTACAGAAAGATCAGACGATCTGAAGCAGACTTTTTCAGTAATCAATTAGACCAAGCCAAGAACCGTCCCAAAAAACTATTTGAACTAATCAAAACACAATCTAAGGGTGTACCTCACCCCCCCCCAAGCTAACCCAGACACACTACCCAATTGCGAAGAATTTGCCTCCTTCTTCACTATGAAGACAGAAAACATAAAGACGGACCTGCTCAACGACTTAATAACCCATACTGACACTCACATGGACACTTCATCGCCCCTGCAAGGAGCCCCACTCATGCTCACCAAAGTTCGACCTCAAAAACAACGCATCCTGGTCCTCCTTCAATACATATAGTGAAGAAACTATATTAAAAACGCTCATGGCTTTGAATCCCTCCAACCACTTCACAGACCCTCTTCCCACAAACTTCATAAAAGACTTCATTCCACTGGTACTGCCTCTAGATTATAAACACCTCTCTCCTTCAAGGAATCATCCCAGAAATCCTTAAATCTGGGCAGCTATCCCCCATCTTAAAGAAGCCAACGGTTGACCCTTCGGTCTTAAATAATTACCGCCCAATATCCAACATCCCTACTCTGGCCAAACTCTTAGAAAAATGTGTTCACATGCAGCTTGGCAACCACATAGATCATTTCAACCTGCTCAACCAATACCAATCCGACTTCCGTGCAGATCACAGTACTGAATCAGCCATGACCCACATAATAGATGACGCACTAAAAATCCTTGACCAAAACGAAGCCTGTTTGCTAATCTTGCTCGACCTATCTTCGGCCTTTGACACCGTCAAACACGACAACTTGCTAGATCTCCTAAAACACAGAATGGGATTATCTGGATCAGTTCTAAATTGGTTCACCTCTTTCCTTCAAAATAGATCACAAAGATTCAAGGTTAATCAATCCTTGTCCAAGCCCGTCCCAGTCACTTTAGGAGTTCTGCAGGGATCATCCCTCTCTCCTACACTTTTCAGCCTATTCATGGAACCGCTCACCGAACTTCTCAGCTCCTCTAATGTCCATTATCACATGTACGCAGATGATACACAATTATATTTAAAGATCCACTCACTAGAGGACATCAAATCTCTAAATTTAACGCTTCAAAAAACGCAGACCTGGCAGGCCGAAAACCATTTGAAACTAAACACCTTCAAAACTGAATTCCTCCTAATCGCTCCTCCCAACCAATCGACCATCATTCTAGATTGGCTGAAACACCTAACAGCACTCAACTGTCAACCTCTTATTATCGACTCAGCGTAATCGCTGGGAGTAACTCTTGACAGAAATCTAAACATGCAGAAACACATTAGCGCCGCAACAAAAGGAGCACATTTTCAGATGAACACCTTGAGAAGACTAAAACCCTTCCTTCCCGCAAATGACTTCAAACTGGCAGTTCAAGCACTAGTAATCCCAAGAGTGGAATATGGGAGTGTCGCTCTTTGCGGTCTTCCCAGATCGACGACGGCCCCTCTAAGAGCTTCAATTAACGCAGCAGCTAGACTCATCACAGGCTCCAAAAGAAACTGTCACATCTCTCCTGACCTTAGAGCCCTCAACTGGCTACCTTTCGATGCCAGAATTCAACTAAAAATCGCATGTATGACGCACAAGGCCATACATCACAACACTCCGAGTTATCTGGCTCAGAAATTGGTGCTTTCTTGTGGTAACAGATCCTCCAGGAGCTCCAGTAATCTTCTACTGAAACCACAACGATTTGCCAAGAAGAAAACATACAACCGGACCGTCTCGGGATGGCTTCCAGGATTTGGAATGCACTGCCCCCAGAAACTAGACTGAATCCTTCTACTGCATCTTTCAAAAAAGAAGTGAAATATCTTCTCATGTCTAAATTTACATGAACTATGAACTATGTATATAACTTGTAATACGATTGCTGTTTTGTATTGGACATACCTTTATTTCTCAATGCTTGTTTTGTTTTCTTACATCTGCCCTGTAAAGAGCTCTGATACCCGCAAGGGTCTTGTTCGCGCTATATATAACCGTCAAAATAAAAATATTCTGTACCTGACAATGACACTGAAGACATGTATTTGTTGCAAACAGTAAGAACGCCTCTCCCTCCTATGTGCCTTTGTTTATCACCTCTTCTCATAGCACACTCAACTCCACTCCTCTTCCTGTTATTATACAATACAAAGACTATGGCTGGAGCAGTCTATGTCAATTGTTTCAACACAACCAAACCTAGATATGGCACAAAACAGAAAGGGCCTGAGAAACTCACATTGAAAGTGCCAGCCAGCAATAAATAATGGATAGAAACACCAGGTCAATCTTCCTGGAATTTCTACTAACTGGCAGCCAAGCTCCATACATCTGTATGAGGGAAAGGATTTCTGAATCGTAGGGCTGGTGTCATTGATGTCAACTACCTAGACGGGGCCTGGGGTCAGGAATGTCATTTTATAGAACACTGACATCCCAGGGTCAGCAATAGACTCTCATATGGACATTAACATCATCAGAACAGGTACAAAGTTTGGTGGACACATTACAATCACGCCTCCTGTGCCTAGCGGCAGCTCCTCTGTAATGGCGGAGGAGCGTCGTCCCACTGTAGATGAAAAATAAAATGATAATAAAACAATTTTATTGTTTAGTTTTCACTGACAGCCGATGCTGTTGAGTCTAGGGCAGGGCGGCACCGGGCTATCCTCTATGGACAGACAGCAGCACTGTAAGTGCACATGTTGGTTTGGCGAGCCGTCGTAGGACTGCCAAACAAACATGAGCACTTAGATTTCTGCAACCCAGCTGTATTGTGCAGCTGGGTGGAGAAAAGGCACAGGCTCTCAGTCCCTTAGTGAGCGCCTAACCAGGCCGCTCAGAGCAATCCTGGTGCTGCTCTCCTGCTGGGTAATAGCATGAGAGCAGCATCTGGATTGGTTGGGGAGTGTGGGAGCCTGTGCTGTCCCATGGATTCAGAGAAGAGAGGAGCACTGAGGCGGCTGGCAGTGGGAACGGCATGTAAGTGATTTGTTAAAATTATTATTTGCCCTCCTACCCACCCCACCACTTTATTTTGGCAGCAGCCGCACCTGCCTGTGTCTGTAGAAATACATTTCATTATTAGAAGATAATGCCTACCATGGGTTTTGGTTTTTTAGCATAGCTAGGCAGCATTAGCAAGAGTACTTGTCACACTGCAGAAATGTGCATCTTTATTTGCTGTACACAAGCGGCAAGAGTTCATGAGTTTTATTTGTTTTCATAAAATAATAAAAATTCTGCCAACCCTAGTCTCTGTCCTTGTGTGCAAAAGTAACTTGTCTGTAGCTTGTTGTCGAAGGAATGTACTTTTGTTGAAACATTGCAAGATTATGAGATAAATCTTCGTCGTTATGAATGTCCAGATGGAGTTCTTTGTTCTCTTGTGTTTTTGCATTATTAAAACATATGATTCTTCTGTGCAACCAATTATGTATTTACCAGCCAATGTAAATAATGTGCAAGTATGTCTTATTTTGCAATTAATAATGTGATTGATATTGTGCAAGTAATATTTTCAGTGCTGTATCTCTTTATGAAATCATGCTATGAATTGGAGTGTTTTCTTTGTGCAGAAAATTATAAAAGATGTGCTTTTTGAGAAAGAGCCAGACTTTTCTGACTTTCCTGTTTGACTTTACTGCTTGTTGCTTGGAGAGGGTTGATGCTTGTGGTTCTTTCTGTGTTTAGATTTATTTACTATATAATATTAAGTTGATTATATACCTTTTGTGTTGTTTGTTTCATTTCTTAAAGGCACATCATGTTGCATTATTATGATTTTGGTTTTATGCTAATTCCCTTGATTAACTATGTTTTGCTGTCTGTAATGATACTATTATTTAAATAAATCTACAAATCCTGAGAACCATAAAAGCCTTATTGTTCAGGTTTTCCTAATGGTCTTGACTGAGCGTAACAGTTCAGGATTCCCCCTTTCTTGTCCTTTGACCTTCCTTAATTGATATGGGGTGGAGCGTCAACATGTCCTTCTCTATGAAGCCTCACTTTAAGCTTCACAAGGCTTCAACAAGGATCTGTTAGGAAGGCTCCAACTTCTTCTTCTACCTGGGAATAATTTCATGTCTTAGAAACATCACTGACAGGAACTCAATTTGATTGGAGGTAACACAAAAGGGAGACCATACCTTGTTATCAATTCCTGTTTCTGTTTTAGGAGTCGCACCAGTTCTGATGTAACAACAAAGGCCCTGATTACGATGTCAGTCGTAGTTGCCTCCGACCGACACCGTATCGGTGAGAGAACCGCCCGACCATAAGTCGGCGGTTCCGAACACCTGATTATGATGCAAACTCACATGGTGCGGTCGCAAACTCCCATTTCTCTATGGGAGCTTCTGTGGCGGGCAGAAACCACCCGCAGCACAAGCTCCCATTGAGAAATGGGAGTTTGTGAAAATCCCTACATAATGTGGCAGGCATCTCACGGTGCCTGCCAGACGGTGCAGGGATTTCCAGGGGGGCAACATAGTTGCACCCCAGGCCTCTAAGTAGAGGGCCAGGCGGGAAGGAGGCCCTGCTAAGAGCCCCCAATGTCACTTTCTGACAGGAAGTCCGACATGGAAAGGCTGTCGGAAATCGACATCATAATCCCGACAGCGGAAACGCTGTCCTTAAGGAATTATGAGGAGCTTCCAACCGACCGATGGGCCCATGAGCCTGTCGAAAGGCGTCGGTTGGTCCCTCCGACTGCTGCCTCTGACCGCACGCATCCTAGTTCGTCGGTCTGACCGCAGCAGTAGATGCGGTTTGGACCGCAACCGACGGGCCGGCGGCCCTAACCGCATCGTAATGAGGCCCTATATTCATTATTTATTTTTGCATTTTGTTTTTCTGTCGAATTAATCCTGTTCCCTTCTAAAAGCAACTCTATGTATGGGGAATGCATTTGAGCTGTAATAATTTTCTTGACAACAACTCTGAAGTCCGGGTTCTAACCCCAATCAGTGAAATTTAACATCATGTTTCATAGCTGCCAAGTGGTTTTATTTCACGTCAGGTACAAGGAACACACCCTAGCATTTATTAGCCAACAGCATAATACATACCAATAATGGGAAAACAGAACAGTATGCCCCAGAATGCAAAGGGCCATCTGTAGGTAAAAGGACAGTTGTCATCATATGTGTCCCTCGTGGCATGAGGCGACTTGTTAGCTATGCACAAACACACACAGTATGATGTTCTCTCATGAATATCTGTATAATTCCCTTTTCAGAGGAACAGTGAAGTTCACTCAGATTAAGTAACAAATGAAGCTGACAGAAACTGGTCCGTAATGTGCAGCCAAAACACTTAACCCTATAGTGTGCTCGATCTTAGCCCTCTTCAATAGGTCACAGAAATGCTTTCATGACATTCAACCTCTAAAGCATTCTGTCATTTGATGACGATATTCACCAAGCTGCATCAAGTTCAGGGCAGGGCCGGACTGGCCATAGCGGGCATCGGGCATTTTTACCGGGAGGCTGGAAGAGTGGGAGCTGGTTTTGTCAGGGTGGAGGCCGGTTTGTGACTGGGGGCCGGTTTTGAAGCGGTGCTGCAATATCAGCCCCAGTAACAAAAGCAGCAGTACTTCACACTTGCACAGCCCCACCCCGCCTGGATGCTGGTCGGACACAATTGACAGGGCTGCTTTGGGTTCCCAGTCTGGCCCTGGGCTACAGGTTCACTTTCTAAAGCCATGTCTGCCTAATGTACCCAGCAGTCTTGATGGATACATGTCTTGACGGAAGTATAACCCTGAGGCTGGTGGAGTTCCTGGTCATGTAATTTAAGAGACAGAACACTCTCTCACTTAGAGCTGTTTCCACAAATTAAATCAATACAAGTCTATAATGTAGAGGAGGAAAAGGGAGACACATTAAGAGACATACTGGCTGGCCCTCCTTTTTTTAAACAGTTTGGTATCATATCCTTACAGGAATCTTGATTAAGCTCGAACTCTAAATTGGACGCTTATACTTCGTTTTCCGTCTTTGCAACTTATTCTTCAAGAGCCACTGGTTTCTGTGAAATTCAACAGTAAAATCTCTTTTTAGATACCAGTTCTTGGGATTTTTTTGCTATATTGATATATTCTATAACCAAAACATTCTTATTGTTTGTGAATTTCTATAATTATATTTTTTATAAAAATCTGACTATTTCTTTCTCTATGTTCCCTTCCACATGACGTTTAATTTTATATTGATCATGGCGGATTTTAATATGCACGTGGGTCGCGAAGCCTGACATTTTAATGTATCCCCTGAGCACGACCTATTGGATTGTAGTCCTCCCCATTTTTCACTTGATCTGCAGTGTGTGGCTTTCAGTAATATGTACCTGGATTTTAAGTTACTAAACTGTTATGAATTTACTCCTCGGGATGTTGTGTTAACGGCCTACTTTTACAGGTAGAAGCTGTAACATTGATTATATTTCTCTGTTTGCTGGGCTGACTAATATTTTTAACAACTCTACTATCTCCGGTAACGATTTGAGTGATCACAACCCCCTTTACATTTCTGTTGCCTGGTCCAATTGTAAAGGTAACAATATTTCCTCCAGCTAACTAGAATAGCCGGACAAGGTCACAGAATCAGATGTGAATTAGTGAGTCTTAATTCTATGTTACAACTCATACTATCAAGTTGTAAGTCAAACTTTTGTTGTCTGAATGTTGAAGAGGATTTCAACTCGAAACTATCTTCTTTTTGTCTGGTCACAGCTTTTGTTAAACATCTACTAACTTCTAAGCCCAATGTACCTCTAACAATTGTACAAAACTGTACAAAATGGTTTGATGTTCCCTGTACACGCGCACTTCTAAAGTTGCATTTTGTGTTAAAGAACATTCCTTATGATAAATGTAAAATCAGAGACTGGAGGCAGCCTGGTGAACTGGCCCTTAAGTCAAGGAAAGGACATCTTAGAAGGAATTCATGGGAAAAACTTGAAGCATCCTGCCTTTTGAATGATCATTGTGACTTTGGAGAGTTATTAACTCCTGGTTTCTAGGAGGTAGAAAAAGCTCACACCTCTGTTCTTCCTCAAGGATAGGTCTCTCACCTCAGTAACATTTATTTGGTGTCCAATGAGGTTTCTGAACTGACAGCCGACCCCTTAACATCCCCTGTTTATTTACCCGCTGACCCATTTTTGTTTGCCTATGAAAATGTGGTAGATGATGTTTCCAGTAGTCAAAGGGAGCAGGAGCCAGGGCGGGATGGGGTGTCCTCTTGATCCATATTAACATAATATTGAATTATGGGTGCTCAATTATTACTAAAACAATTCATGTTGCTTCATCCTCTAACCTTCTCCAAACCTGGTCTCAGTCTATTATAGTGTCAGTTCACAAAAATGCAATCAATGTGATCCTGCTTGTTATTGACCAATCTCATTGATTGATTCTAACATCAAAGTTGCAGGACGAATATTGATGTTTAAGTTGTCACAATGGGTACATGGAAATATTATAATATCTGATCTACAGTATGGTTTTCGCCCAAGTCTTGGGACTATTGATCAACGTCTTAATTTGTATTTACTTGTGAACAAGTATATACCTGCTAAGCATGAATTAATCAACCTGGCTTTTATGGACTAGTGTTCTGCCTTTAACAGAGGTAACAGATCAAAATGATGGTCCATTATGTCTTCTCTGGGTGTAGATGAATCTTAATTTTTTTGAGATATCACTGCCTGGGTGAGGTCAGTTTCTGGGAGTGAGTGCACAATCTCCTTTGATTTAATCAGGCGACTTAGCAAAGGTTTTGTTTTGGGACCTTTTCTTTTCATTTTATATGTCATCAAACTATGTCCATTATTGGCCAAACATGGTAAAGATATGCCCCTTGCAGGCTCACGTTCTGTCCTGGTGTTGCTATACTCTAACAACTCTGTTCTGAAAGCAAGGAACGACATACGACTTACAGACGCTTCTGGATTATTTTGTTGATTTTATGGACCAACTTGTATTAGCTGCTAACTTGTACAAAACGTTTTTCGTGGTATGTGGAAAAAATTCAGAGAAATATAAATCATAAAAAAAATGTAAGAGAAAATTATTAGTAAGACTTATGTTTGTTTCCCATACTAAACTCACTATCTGTAAGAAGACAATAGTTTGTTAAGTCAACTAGGGCAGTTTTTGATTTTTTTCATCTAAATTAAGCACTAAGGGGCATATTTACGAGCCCCTTTGCATCGCTCTTGCACCATGGTGCAAGAGCGATGCAAATTAAAAATTAGATTTATGAAGCCACACAAGCCCACCTTGTGTGGCTTTTAGTGGCTTCAAAAATCTTGAGTGTGCAACACAGCGCATATCGCTGTGTTGCATTATTCTGCACCAGGGAGGCATTTCCATGGGCGTTGCTTAGGTGTTACCATGCAACATACATGGATTGTGACGCATTCCCAGATTTACCAGAAGTGGTAGACCTGGAAATGCATCAAAAACCTATGCCCATTACCCTTTCCCCTTTCTCCCCTCTGCATTGCCCAACCCTTACCCCGATTACACTAGTATTTACCTTGCATATTTCTCATACAGCAGACATAACTTATACTCCTAATGCATAACATAAACTATTCCCTGTTCTCCTATCTTAGTGGGGCTTATTTCTCAAAGGGTGAATAATCACTTATGCACTAAATGTAGTCTCGGTATAAGTAGATCAGTATCGTTTAACCTGAGTATGTCTGCTGATTCTCACGGTGATTCTTATATGTACTCCTTCTAGTACTTATGTCTTATGGTACATTTTTTATGCCTCGCAAGGTTTCTGTAACACTTGAATGTTTGTTTGTTGCTTTAAAATGCCAATAAAATATTTGGAACTATAAAAACCTACACCTCCCCAGGTGAGGCGTAACAAGGAGAAATGTGTTTATTTCTCCTTGTTTTTTCCTCTGTCTATGTGTGTTGCATTCTGCAGCACACATAGAAAGAGGAAAAATCCTCAGGGGATAGTTTTTGTGCAGGAAGATCCCCTTCCTGCACCAAAACAATCCTCCTTACATTGTAGGCAACCTTGCGCCATGCTGCCAGGGAGCCTGCGTGGGCGCTAGGCAACCAAAAGGGTGCAAGCGCTGGGGAAAAGGCTAGGGGTGGGCAGAATTTGCGTAGTCGCGTTACGCAAAGTTCTGCGAAATGGTAAAAAATCTCCGCGAGCTACGCAGAATTCCGCGAACACGCGGAATTGCTTGTTCCGCCCGTTTGCGATGCGTTTTTCCTGTTCGGGGACGCTGTTTGCATGCTCGGGGGGAAATATCTCGCGAACTTGCCCATGCGGTCGCCAATTGGCGCGGCCATCTTGTTTCACTTGTCCCGCCTGCTCGCGATGCGTTTCCTGTTCGCGAACGCTGATGTCCGATGGCGCATCCGAATGACGTGTTCGCGATCGCACACTCTCGCAGGATCGCGCGGCCGGCTACCAAAATCTCGTGGCGCACGCGAACGGATAGGAAAACTCGTCGGCGAACGCAGGGATCCCGGTAAGTTGCTCCCTCGCGCGCAAACACGCATTTTGAAAGCGCAAACAAGGAAAAAATTCTGCTACGCCGCGGATCGCGGAATTTTCGGCAATTCCGCGTTCTCCGCGGAACGCGGAATTGCCAAAATTCCGCAGATTCCGCGAGCGGAGCGGAATTTACCGCACAGGCCTAGAAAAGGCTCTGTACTGACTTAAATACAGGGCATGCCTGCCTTTCCCTGTCTCGCAGCACAGCAAGGTATCTTGCTGCAGTGCACTGCGTGAGTTGGCCATAAATATGGCCCCCAGTTCTTATGTTGAGAATTTACAGAGCCAAAAGCTTAGCTATTGTCAGGAATGGAGTAGGAATATGCGGGTATACAAATGTCTCTAACTTCCAAGTTGAGGAAAATAGAGTTTTTTCTACGATTGTTGGCAGTTTCTCTTAGATGCTCCAACTACATTATTCATGAAAAGTTTGAACAAGGCTATTTGGATGATGCTATTCAGTACCAAACCCAAACTTTGGCGGTTTCTGTCTGGTTCAAAACCAGAGACAGTACTCAAAAGAGCATTATTTGTCCCCAGCTGAATGCAATATGGTTGAAATCCATTTCTTAAAGCTAAAACGTTGTCTGAGAGAGGAATGAGAGTTAGCAAAATTGACTGTCAGGTCTTACATAATTCTGAAAACCGTGCCCATAAGAGTCATATCTTACGAAAGACACAGATTTTTGTTAAAATGGTTCAGACTAAACAATGTGCACGTTCTTATAAGTTTTCTGAAGGGGTGAGTCCACTCTCAGAATTGCCCCATGTCCTTAAGATAATGTATCCTCTCAGATCATCTTACATCATGTCTTTTTTATTAATTGTATTCATAATATGCAGTTAGTATTTGTTAAATTTACTCAAATACCTTAATGTGGTACAATGCAAACCTTGAGTCACTTTCAAATGTTTCCTGACGTTCGCCTTTTTCGCTATTGATTTGTTTCCTTAATAGAGCGATGTACATAAGAGCTTTTTTAAAATAATTGTTACTGACTCTATGCTGCAATCATATTTTTTTATTCTGATATGGTTATGTATATTTTGTTTTAATGTATATGGTTTGTATACCAAACTGAATACAAATGTATTTAACTGGACGGACTGTTGAGTGTTTTTAAACATCACTGTTGTGTTCTATACTCAATTGGTAAGATGGCTCAGTGGGTTAGGCACTCGCCTCAGACATCTGTTGTGCAGGTTAGAGTCCAATTACAAAAGCCTTCAATTAAGAACAATGAGATACTTTTGACCTTATTAAAAAATTTCCATATTGGGACTTGAGTGTAAACATTGTCTGCTTGGCTTCTGCTTGGCCTCTGCCCTCTGTTAGCATAAGCAGATCATAAAAGGATCACCAAAAGGACAAACGCTCATTCATAATGAGTGGAAGGAGGAAGAGGGAGAGAGAGGCAGAGCATCAGAGCCATGCACATATGAGGAAGATAGTGGGAGAGAAAGGGAAAAAATAGCAAAGTGAAGTACATGGGAGAGCAGATGGCACAGGATAGGAGGTATTAGGATCAGCTGTGCATGGAAGACAGAGGAAGGCCAAGGATCCTCATATGTAAGCAGCATGCACTCACAGGGAGCCTTTTTTATGTTGTTGCAAGATCATTTTATTAGCGTTCCGTCTCTTGTATTTCCCCATCTGTAACACATTCGTGCTTTAAAGCTTCCAGTGTGTAATAGAGAATTTAAGACGAAAAGTTCTCTTCACACATTCACTTTAGTTATAGATTTGGCGGATGCTGTGTTAAATCTAGTTTGTTCCTCATCCTCTCTTGCTCCCTCCTCCTTCCTTACTTCCTGGCCTCTCCCTCTCCAATATCTGAACAAAATGACTTCTCTGGCAACTTCCCTTTGTAGAGCACAGTCTCCAACTCGATATCCGTCTCACTTCCTCCAGGACCTATCTTCTCACGTCTATGCATCCCCTCTCCTCACAATCCCACCTGCACAGTTTCACTTATGAAGCATTACTGGGAGCCCACTCTCCCTACAGATAGCTCTTCCCTGCAGGCCATCCCATTCTAATTGGCTTTGCCACTTGTCCAGACAACCCAGACTGCTCTTTGAACCACGTGGAAAGCCATGTTTATTAGCAAGGACTCTCTGAGACTCTCGAATCTTCCATGCCCTTATTTCCGCATAAGTCAAGAAGGCACACAATTCAACACCAAACTCCTTGCAGAAAATCTTGACTCCCTTCTCAGAAATTGATTCCTTATTTACATTTCTTAATATCATGAAGATTGAAAGCAAATTCTTGTTGGTCTTTACGAGGAGTCTACGTCTGTCACATTTTACATGGGTCTTAGACACTGGTCTTGACACATTTACAGACTTGGTCCAAGGCAGTCAGTTCTATCGTTAAATGTTATCTCGTAGCTCCTCAATGGAAATGGCGCACGGCCATGATTGGGTCGCTAATGAACAGTGAATCTGAAAAATATTTCAGCACAAGTAGCCTAGTAGCAAGTCCTGAGGACGCTGCAATCAGGGCTTGAGTTGTTCACCAAACTCAAGTGTTTTTGTGCCCTGATTAGAGGTGCATGCCCCACTTTCAGGAACTGCGCCATGCACTCAAGGGAATTAGCAGCTTATTCCACTTTTACATAGTAGATTGGATAAAATGGCCTCTTTCATGAAGTGTTGGAGAGAATAAAGTTTCTAGCAGTAATACTTGGCTAGGATCTGTGTAGGAAATGAAATCCGACTGAACGAGGTGAGCAATAGGTGTTCTACCGGGATACTCACCTCTTATAACTGACCTCTGACTGCTGTCATGATCAATAACCGTCATTAGACTACACCACTCGGTCTTTACACTTGTCTGTGTTTCAGCATTAATAAGTGTCTTCTAAAAACCAGCTCCTGTAAATAAAGCAATGTTCTTCCACTATGCAACATTGCTTCTAGCTAGTGAACGAAATTAGAACTCTTCATATTGACAAATTAGTATTTTAAGCTGTTTAGAACTGCATCCCTCATCACTGTGCACTGTGGGATAAGTGATGTATAACTCAATCTACTACCAAACCAATTTTGCTTCTAATCGAGCACTTGCGCATTTCCAATTGTGACCTGTCCATGCCTGCAGGACTCGGGACACAGGAGTGCGCCAGAGTGTAAGAAGATTCCAAGCAGGATTTGGTTTAACTCCATGGGGAGCCTGTTTGGCCATGGGTTTCCTCCCCTCGAAGGACTACGAATGCAAATTGTGCAATTCCTCATTACTTTTAGAGGTGGAACGAATACATTTATTATGCATGATTAATAAAAACCGTTGTATATGCGTATCGTTATACAAATTCATTTACACTTTCAAGACCTATAGAGGTGGGGAAATTAGGGCTGCGTGCTGTGACTTGCTTGTCGACAAGGAATGGCTTGTGATTCCCAGGGAGCCCTCGGGCCTGTGGCTGTAGACTTGTGAGGTAGGGAGGCTCCATTTCGCAGCAGTGACACCAAACCACAATCTCAGTGCCCAACCACGATGTTGATGAGCTAAAATGGGAGAATCGGATCATCCTCCTCGGCTACCAAAGTGCAATGTCGACCCTTCAAGGGAGAGAAAAGAACGTCCAAACTTGGGGCAGTGATGTGGTCCATCAAAAGAGTGGGTGTGTCCAGAAGGCTTAGGCACCTGTTCTTAGTTGTGCTGCGAATGCATAAAAAGTTCTTTTTTTGAGTTCAAAGTATTTTATTAAATTTAAATGCATAAAAAGTTTTAAAAGAAAGGAAAGAGGAAAGCTGACATAGTGTAGCTGCATCCAAGGGAGTTTGGAAGCACACTGTCTTGGGGGAAAGGAGCTCCCCATAAGGCATTGCAGGCTTTTGCATAACTCTTTTGTGGTTCTCCCTGCGGGGCAGGGAGTATCTACCAGTATGTTGATGTGTTTGAGGAATAACCAGGAGGAATTGGGTACATTCAAAATCGTCCATATGTGCTGAGAGAACAACTGCACCCTGAGTCTCTCATTGTCAAAGATCAGTCCCACTGGGGGAAGGGAGGCTTTTTTTATTTTTTTAAAGGTTGTAGGCATTTCCTTGTGTGAAGGTTAGAGAAGTGTTAGATTTCTTTGGGGGATATTCACAAGAACGTGCGCTAAACATCTCCAAAAAATGTTAACGCAACTTTACACATCGCAGTCTATTGCGGGAAAATAACCCCGTGTTAACGTGGAATTCACAACACGGCGGTACCATGCGATAGTCTCCCGAAAACGCGGACAATGTCCGCGATACAACAACCGCGACGGTGATAGAAAAACTCAAACCCCAACGCAAAAAAACATGCGATGGGCCAAACCGCGATGAGGAAATCAGCGATAAGCAGCGCCAGGCCTGCAATACACACACGGCAGGCGGGAAAATCACTACAAAAGTAGAAAAAACACACAAACACAAAATAACCAACACCGAAGCACCATGGAGGCAGCCGGAGCAGGCGCAGAGGATGAGCGGAACCCCACAAGCACCCCGGACGACCAGCCTGGGTCCTCGGGGACAGGGAAGGGCAAGGACAAGAAGAAGAGGAAGAGGCGGTTCGGTCCGCAGGAGAATAGGATCCTGGTCACGGAGGTGTTGGAACACCATCAAGAACTGTTCTTCATCTCCAACGTGTCATTGGGCACCAAAAATGGAATATGGCGGTCCATCGTAGACAAGGTGAATGCCGTCGGAGAGCACAAGAGGTCAATAGATGAGGTCAAGAGGCGATGGTTTGACATCAAGCGCAAAACCAAGGAGAAACTCGCAGGCAACCAGAAGGCAGCAATGCAGACTGGAGGTGGGAGCCCAGCGCCACAGCTGGAGCTGGATGACATGGAGGAGCTGGTGTCGACAGTCATCAGTGTGGAGACTGTGGCAGGAGTTGGGGAGCGGACACTGCTCGACACGACACAACACAACAGCAACAGGGTGAGTAACCACCAGGTACAGGGGGGATGGGGGAGATGGCCACAATGGCACACATGCACAATCAAGCAGAGCACAGTGCACACCCACAATGACCCTGGATCATGGCCCTGATCTACAGACTGACACAATGTACATTGCCATGCTGTCTGAATGTGAACATGTACCATGCGGCTACATACATGTGGACACATTGTAATATAGCATCTCCCCTTCACATTGCAGGGGCACCGTCAACACCTCCTGCAGAGCAGTCCCAGCCACTCTTCACTGATGACGAGGAGGACACCACCAGCATCGACACCCAAGCCCTCCAAGACATCATTGACATCATCCGCAACTCACCTCCAGGATCAGTGCAGCCCAGCTGCATCGAGGAGACGCCACCCACTCCACAAACCACCCAGCATGAGGCACCCACAACCCCGGCTGTCTCCCAAGACCGCCCTGAACAACACATGGCCTTCCAACGCCGTGTGTTGGAGGGCCAGAGGGAGATGGCTGAGCAGGTGCGGGTGGGGTTCGACCTCATGGCTACCAAACTTGACGCCATCCATGTGTGTCTAAGTCCCATCAGGGACCACCTCCAGTCCCTAACGGACACCCACAGGCCGCTCCATGGTCTCCAGCGAGCCCTGGCTGACATCGCTGGAGTCATGACTCGGAGACAAGAACACCTGTCCGCTCAGAGTGGCTCCAGCGATCTCAGCAGTGAGCTGGCACATGCGGAGGCTCATGGAGGACATAGTGCGGATGGAGGCGGAAAGGATGGCAGCCACCGCTGCACATCAGCAAAATGTAGCTGGGATCTACCATGGCCTGCATATCCTCATCAAGGCATTGCTGCCACAAGGCGTGGCGCAGATGAATGCTGCTGCTCCTACACAATCCACATCTCCGCCCCCTGGTGTGTCAGTGCCTCACAGTGCGGCAGGCATTTCCACTCCGGCACCTGATGTGTCACTGCCACACAGTGCGGCTGACAATCCACCTCCGGCCCCTGATGTGTCAGTGGCACACAGTGCCGCAGCCGGAACTGCACCACCCACAGGTTGGGCAGAGCACACATCCGAGGACGAGGACATGGATTTTGATTGAGATCAGAAGGAGGCACTAGCATTCATGTCCGCCACCTGGCCTGTTGCTGCTTGGTGCCGCACATGGCCCCATGACCTTCCACTGACCCCCGATACACTCTGCTGCACTCACCTTGGACCGCGACATGGACTGCCATATCCAGTTTGGTGACCAATGACACGGCGACCAGACTGCGGACTGTACCCTTCCTCTTCCGCTGTACTTGTTATTCCTCGATGGACTCTGGCTGGCCCTCCATGGGCCCATATTGTGAAGTGGGGTTGGCATGGCCCTGTACTGCTCCAGCTGCAAAACTCCACTGGATGTGCATTAAACATTCAGAATCGCACTGCTGTGTCATTTCTTTCATCATTCATGTATGAATGTGTGGATGAATGTAGGGTCAGTGATTCCCCCTAACGTCAATGATGCTCATTTAGTGGGATTCCAGTCACAGTGTGCTACATTGCCGATTGCGTTCCGGGTGCCGTAGACACTACAACAGGGACACATGCATTAGTCACTTCCTTGTCCGGACATGGACTGAACCACGCCCAGAGCCCCAGAGTCATTGTTGCAAGCCCTGCGCTGGTCCGGCGTATGCCAGGCCAGACCACTCCGCTTACGCTCCGAGGGGGGGCCACATAGCTACATGTCGCAGGTTTACACGCTAGTGGTCTGCAGGTCACTGGTCTAGTTGTCAGCATGTTATGGCCACTCCCTGAGAGCAGGTTTGCACACACACCACACCCATCCAGCACAGGCGTCACAGGCCATGTGACCCCGCCAATATAAGGGGCCGACAACGTCACATTCCCCACTGCCGGTGGTGACTGGATGACGGACGTTCACCGATTCTCAATCATAAAGGGCCCATGAGTTGTTGCGCACAGGGTTAGTGGCACCTGAATCCATGCGGCTGTCATGGGCCTACCACCACGTGGCGCTGCCTGGGGTTGCACAGGGTTAGTGGCACCCGAAGCCTTGCGGCCGTCACAGGCCTACAACCATGTGGCGCTGCCTGGGGTTGCACAGGGTTAGTGGCACTGAAATTGCTGAGCGGGTGTGCAGCCTGCGATGATGACGTGTGCACTGATGTGGTCTCTGCCATTGATGCCTCAGGACTCAGCGTCATGTGTGGGACCTGCTGGTCCGCGGTGCGGGTCCGCATGATGTGGAGCATGCCATGGTGGCGGGACCGGGGCCTGGAGCTTGCACAGGCACGTGGTGTGCCCACTGGTGGACACACCGTTGGCGGCAGGTGAGCAGTGGGGCCTGGGTGCGCAAGTGCGGACAGCCAGCGCTGGCCGGCGGGAGGGGGTAGGGTGCGGCTGCATGTGTGCCCAGGACGGACAGGCATTGTTGCCGTGTGCAGTGAGATGGACTCTGCCATGATTGACTCTGGCCTCGATTACAGATTGCAGACCTGGTGGCTTGCAGTGTATCCCGGCACGTAGTTGGAGACACACCGGTGGCAGCAGGTGAGCAGTGGTGCCTGGGTGCGCGGGGGCGGCAGTGTCCCTCCCTCTCTCTCTCTCTCTCTCTCTCCCTTCCTTTCCTTTCCTTCTCTCTCCCTCTCCCTTCCTTTTCTTCTCTCTCTCTCTTCCTCCCTTCCTTTCCTTCTCTTTCTCTCTCTCCCTTCCTTTCCTTCTCTCTCTCTCTCTCCCTTCCTTTCCTTCTCTCTCTCTCTCTCTTCCCTTCCTTTCCTTTCCTTCTCTCTCTTTCTCTCTCTGCCTTTCTTTCCTTCTCTGTTTCTCTGTGTCTCGCTCCTTTGATGTGCGCATGACACACGTTCTGATTTGGTGCTTTTTTTTCCAGGCTGTGACATCAAGGTTGTCCCGGACGGACCCGACAGGAGTCTTCCGCATTGGTGTTTTGTGTTGTATTTCAATAAAGTTTTTGGTTGTTACTTCAATGATGAGTGACTGTTTCTCATTCTTCTGACCACACATGTGTGTTTCTTTTTGTCATTGTGCGACATCATGTGCTTTTTGTGGCTCTTGTGTCGTGCACGGTATGTGTTTGTCCGGGGGGGAGGGGGCCTGGGAGTGGTGGCGGTGGGTGTTGTGGCCCTCATGGGTCTCCGAGCTGCATGATCATTGTCTCCATGGCATCTGTGGGTCTTCAGATGTGGCTCTTGGCTGGGCTCCCTTTCATGCTGCAGGTAGTCGTCCTGCTTAACACCAGCAAAAGGCAGGTGTTAATTCCCTGCTGCTACCGCGGCTTATCGCCTGTTTTTGGTTCACATCGCAGATCTGGCAGTTTGTTGTGAAAGTGGTGTAGTGGTGTTTTCGTGTGTTTTTGCACGGGAACGCCTACTCTGCATCTCATTATGGTGGTGTCACCCGTGGGGGTAAAATTTGCGGCAGTTATCGCAGGAATACTGGCGATGTCTGCAGTCTGCACCCACTTGTGAATGGGGCGTTAAATCTATCTCCACTTTTGATGCGTTAAGGTGGCGATAACTCGGCGATAAGTCCTTGTGAATATGCCCCTTTGTGTTTAGGTTTCTGGGAAGTGACTTAGCAAACACGCGTTAAAGGCTCTGAAATGTTTCTGTGTTGTCATGTGAAAATGTCAATTTTTAGTGGAAAAAAAAATACTTGTGTTCAATGTTTAAGGTAATTATGAGGTTGTATAAACGAATATTGAGAATAACAATCAGGAATAACATGATTATTGTGTCAAAAATATTGTCCACAGAAATATCCTGTTTATATATTTACAATGTAAAGATGAAAAACATTGTGTTAAAAGTATACTAGAAGAGAATGGCGCCAAAAAAGTAAGAATATTGTTCATATAATAAATACTGATTTATAAGTACTTTATTTAAATATTAAATGTGTCGAAAATAATATAATTTTAAAATTGGAAATAAGTAGTTTATAAGTTACATTAAAAATTTACATATATGTATATCTACACAGATATATGTATATATATATTCACTGAAAAAACCATAGGTTTCAGACACGTTATAGTTAGAAATTAGCATTTAAAAAACCTTTTGAAATTCACTGAAAAAACCATAGGTTTTAGGGACAGTTATAGTTAGTTGGACATTGCACTCGTACAAAACCCGTGAAATTCCCCTGTTATAGTTAGTTCAGCTAACTATAACTCGCGCCCCGCAATGCACTGCTGATGACGTCACATATTACATCACTCATGACATGGTCAGTGACATCACTCATGACATCACTGATGACATCTCAAATGACATCACTGATGACATCACTGATGACATCATCCAGTGACTGTGTGTTTCTGTAAAGTTTAAATATGTTTAATATATATAGGGAAAGGCGTATTGAAGAATGAGTGGGTGTATAAGTGTCTGAATGGATGATTTAGTACGTGAGTGACTAACTCTACAAGTGAGTGATTAAACGTATCTTACTGAATGCATGGGTTAGTGACTAAACTGTGTGAATGTCTGTATCCGTCTGTTTGTTGGTGTGTAAGTGGATGCATGGATTTGCGAATAGCTACATGAGTGTCTATATGGGTTATTGATTGGTTCTCTGAGTATCTGTATGGCTGCCTGAGTGTTTGTGTGGGTGGGGTGTGTGTGACTCTATACATAGATGTGTGAGTGGGTGATTCACTGGGTGCATGATTTCAAGAGTGCATCTGTGATGGACTGCTTGGGTGGGTGAGTGTGTGTATGGGTGTGTTAGTGAGTGAATGTATATCTCAGTGGTACATGTGCAAGTAACTACATATGTAAAAGGCAGTATATATGTGTGTTAGAGTATTTAAATGGCTATAAGTGAGAGTGTGTTATTGTGAGAGTGGCTGTATGGATGCGTGTGTGCTTGTATCAGTTATTGTATAAGAGCGTAAGAATGTGCTAGTATTTGTATGAGTAAGTGAGCTGGTGTGTGTATAACTGTATAGGTGAGTAAATGGGTGTGTGATTAATTTTTTGCATGACTGACTAGGTGTGTGAGTACCTCTATGGATGAGTGGCGGTGTGTGAGTGTTTATATAGGTGTATGAGTGCATATGATAGTCCTGTACTGAGTGACTGTAAGTATGAGTGACTGTACAGGTGAGTGAGTGGATGTGTGTGTAGACCTAAGAATCAGTGAGTGGGTATGTAGTTTTTGGTGTTGGAGTGTCTATGGTTTTGAGAATGGCAGTCTGTAATTTAGAGTGGGTGTATCAAAAGTTATATTAGGGTGTGAGAAGATGCATGAAATTATCACATGGATGATGTCATCAGTGATGTCATTTGAGATGTCATCAGTGATGTCATCAGTGATGTCACTGACCATGTCATGAGTGATGTAATATGTGACGTCATCAGCAGTGCATTGCGGGGCGCGAGTTATAGTTAGCTGAACTAACTATAACAGGGGAATTTCACGGGTTTTGTACGAGTGCAATGTCCAACTAACTATAACTGTCCCTAAAACCTATGGTTTTTTCAGTGAATTTCAAAAGGTTTTTAAATGCTAATTTCTAACTATAACGTGTCTGAAACCTATGGTTTTTTCAGTGAATTTCAAAGGTTTTTTAAATGCTAATTTCTAACTATAACGTGCCTGAAACCTATGGTTTTTTCAGTGAATTTCAAAGTTTTATTAAATGCTAATTTCTAACTATAACGTGCCTGAAACCTATGGTTTTTTCAGTGAATTTCAAAGGTTTTTTAAATGCTAATTTCTAACTATAACGTGCCTGAAACCTATGATTTTTAAGTGAATTTCAAAGGTTTTTAAATGCTAGTTTCTAACTATGCCAACAGAGGTAGGACATGTGAAGAAAGAAGAAAAAACGCACAGAAAGAAGCAAAAGATGTGCAGAAAGAACCAACAGAGGAGCAGAAAGAGGCCTTGTTGCAAAATCATCCTGTGCCCACAACTTTTTCAGACGGGTACTGGTGGTAACTGACTGACTAACCAGAGCCAGTGCGCGTTTGCACAGTGGTGAAGGGAGGGGCCTGAGGTGACATGGGTGCAAACGCGCCCCATGGCGCGTTTTAAGTTGCGGGATTAAGTCCCCTTGAATCCTGAGGGTCCCTGGGGCCCAACTAGCCCCCCAGGTACCTACAGTTAGGACCACAGAGCTGAGTTGCAGAGAGGCGTTCCGAGGCCACGCACCTTTTTTCACCTCTCTGCAACGCAACTCTGTTGTGCTTACTGAAGGTACCTGGTGGGCTAGTTGTTTGGGTAGTGTAGGGGGTCGTGCTGGGGGAGTGTTTTAGGGTTTAGGGCAGTGCAGTGGTGTTCGGGTAGTGTAGGGGGTCGTGCTGGGGGAGTGTTTTAGGGTTTAGGGCAGTGCAGTCGTGTTCGGGTAGTGTAGGGGGTCGTGCTGCGGGAGTATTTTAGGGTTTAGGGTAGTGCAGTGGTGTTCGGGTAGTGTAGGGGGTCATGCTGGGGGTAGTGTTCTAGGGTTTAGGGCAGTGCAGTGGTGTTCGGGCAGTGTAGGGGGTCGTGCTGGGGGTTGTGTTTTAGGGTTTAGGGCAGTGCAGTGGTGTTCGGGCAGTGTAGGGGTCGTGCTGGGGGTGGTGTTTCAGGGTTTAGGGCAGTGCAGTGGTGTTCAGGCAGTGTAGGGGTCGTGCAGGGGTGGTGTTTCAGGGTTTAGGGCAGTGCAGTGGTGTTCGGGCAGTGTAGGGGGTCGTGCAGGGGTGGTGTTTTAGGGTTTAGGGCAGTGGTGTTCGGGCAGTGTAGGGGGTCATGCTGGGGGTGGTGTTTCAGGGTTTGGGGCAGTGCAGTGGTGTTCGAGCAGTAAAGGGGGACATGCTGGGGGTGGTGTTTCAGGGTTTAGGGCAGTGCAGTGGTGTTCGGGCAGTGTAGGGGTGGTGCAGGGGTGGTGTTTCAGGGTTTAGGGCACTGCAGTGGTGTTTGGGCAGTGTAGGGGTCGTGCAGGGGGTGGTGTTTCAGGGTTTAGGGCAGTGCAGTGGTGTTCGGGCAGTGTAGGGGGTCTTGCTGGGGCTGGTGTTTCAGAGTCTAGGGCAATGCAGTGGTGTTCGGGCAGTGTAGGGGGTCTTGCTGGGGCTGGTGTTTCAGGGTTTAGGGCAGTGCAGTGGTGTTCGGGCAGTGTAGGGGGTCGTGCTGGGGCTGGTGTTTCAAGGTTTAGGGCAGTGCAGTGGTGTTCGGGCAGTGTAGGGGGTCGTGCTGGGTCTGGTGTTTCAGGGTTTAGGGCAGAGCAATGGTGCTCAGGCAGTGTAGGGGGTTGTGCTGGGGGTGATGTTTCAGGGTTTAGGGCAGTGCAGTGGTGTTCGGGCAGTGTAGGGGGTCTTGCTGGGGGTAGTGTTTCAGGGTTTAGGGCAGTGCAGTGCAGTGGTGTTCGGGCAGTGTAGGGGGTCATGCTGGGGGTGGTGTTTCAGGGTTTAGGGCAGTGCAGTGGTGTTCGGGCAGTGTAGGGGGTCGTGAAGGGGTGGTGTTTCAGGGTTTAGGGCAGTGCAGTGGTGTTCGGGCAGTGTAGGGGTCGTGCTGGGGGTAGTGTTTTAGGGTTTAGGGTAGTGCAGTGGTGCTTGTGTAGTGTAGGGGGTCGTGCTGGGGGTAGTGTTTTAGGGTTTAGGGTAGTGCAGTGGTGTTTGTGTAGTGTAGGGGTCATGTTTTAGGGTAGTGCAGGGTGTTTGGGTAGTGTAGGGGGTCATGCTGGGGGTAGTGTTTTAGGATTTAGGTTAGTGCAGTGGTGTTTGGGTAGTGTAGAGGGTCGTGCTGGGGGTAGTGTTTTAGGGTTTAGGGTAGTGCAGTGGTGTTTGTGTAGTGTAGGGGTCGTGCTGGGGGTAGTGTTTTAGGGTTTAGGGTAGTGCAGTGGTGCTTGTGTAGTGTAGGAGGGTCGTGCTGGGGGTAGTGTTTTAGGGTTTAGGGTAGTGCAGTGGTGTTTGTGTAGTGTAGGGGGTCATGTTTTAGGGTAGTGCAGTGGTGTTTGGGTAGTGTAGGGGGTCATGCTGGGGGTAGTGTTTTAGGATTTAGGTTAGTGCAGTGGTGTTTGGGTAGTGTAGGGGTCGTGCTGGGGGTAGTGTTTTAGGGTTTAGGGTAGTGCAGTGGTGTTTGTGTAGTGTAGGGGGTCGTGCTGGGGGTAGTGTTTTAGGGTTTAGGGTAGTGCAGTGGTGCTTGTGTAGTGTAGGGGTCGTGCTGGGGGTAGTGTTTTAGGGTTTAGGGCAGTGCAGTGGTGTTTGTGTAGTGTAGGGGGTCATGTTTTAGGGTAGTGCAGTGGTGTTTGGGTAGTGTAGGGGGTCGTGCTGGTGGTAGTGTTTTAGGATTTAGGTTAGTGCAGTGGTGTTTGGGTAGTGTAGGGGGTCGTGCTGGGGGTAGTGTTTTAGGGTTTAGGATAGTGCAGTGGTGCTTGTGTAGTGTAGGGGGTCGTGCTGGGGGTAGTGTTTTAGGGTTTAAGGTAGTGCAGTGGTGTTTTTGTAGTGTAGGGGGTCATGTTTTAAGATGCAATGCTCCAATACCTGACCAGTCTGCACTACATAAAACTGCAAAAAACTAAAAATAAAAAGTGTTTTGCACACTTTTGTCATTGGGCTATATGTGGGCTACATCTGGGTAATATTTGTGCTACATTTGGGCTCTTTTTTCACTGGTGGCCATCTTGGAAGACTTCTTTGTTATGAAGTTTCCTAATTTCTTCATTTACTGCAGTCTCCTCAGTAGGAAATGCTTTCAGTTTTTTACTTTGATTCCATCAAGAAGGCATTCAGATGTGTCTCACATCTGCCATAAATTCAGAATGTTAGCACTCTAGTTGCTCATTAGATCACTGGAGTAAAGCTACTGCTCACCAGGGAGTTAACTGGTAGTCTGCTGCTGGTATTGAAAGTGATTGTTTCAGTCTGCATGTCAGAATTTTCTAATGAAATAGAAGAGGATTTGAGATCTCACTTAAAACATGCCCTAATTTTTCTTTCTGCAGCACTAACCATAATTTCTATTTAAAAAAGAACCCCTCATTTTGTTCCTTTTTAAATTAAATGTTTTAAGTGTTACCGGTTTATTCCAATCAAGATGGCTTCAGTGTGCCATACTTTTGTCATAAGTAAGGCTGTTAGCGCTCTAGTTGTTCTTTAGAACACTATGGGAAGCTGCAGTAGAACACAAAGGCATCAACTGGCAGGCTGCTCCTGTTGAAATATAACAGGAAGATATTTGAGATCACACTTGAAATATGTCCTAATTTTTCTTTCTACAGCACTAACCATAATTTCTATGACAAAATGAACCCCATCATTTTGTTCCTTTTTAAATTAAATGTTTTAAGTGTTACCAGTTTATTCCAATCAAGATGGCTTCAGGTGTGCCATACTTTTGTCATAAGTAAGGCTGTTAGCACTCTAGTTGTTCTTTAGAACACTCTGGGAAGCTGCAGTAGAACACAAAGGAATCAACTGACAGTCTCTGCCCTTGTTGGATGTACATGTTTTACTGAGAATGTCAGACTTCATTCTCACATGACTGAGAAAGATAATGTGAATTTACAGAAAATATGCTCTCATTTTAGCTTCTGGAGCACCTTCCAAACCTCCATGGGACAAGCATGAGAAAATAGTGTTCTCTCAAACATGATTCATGATATCCCAGCAGAAGGTTTTTCACATGGTAAAATCACCTTGGAATACACCACAATTCCTAAAATTAGTATGGTACCGTCAACAAATAAATTCTAATGTAACTAAAGCCTGTTATCACCCTTTATAGTTCTCCTTTTGGTGACCCTCAAAATCTTCTATTCACTACAATGCATTTCAATGAGGTACTATCATTTATATTGGTCCCAAGATGGCTGCCAGAAATTCCAGGATGAAGTGCTGACAGCCAATCAGATCTCACGATGACATGTGTGGTTAGGCTCCGCCCAGATATATATGTGACTTTACTTTTGATTTTCTCAGGAACTACTGAACGGATTTACACCATTTAAGCAAAAGGCACGACACTGAACCAAGGGCTACCTCTTTGCCAAATTTGGTGTAATTCCGTTCAGCAGTTCGGGCTGTAGCTGCGACTAAAGGTTCCTATGGAAAAATGAATGGGGAAAACACGTTTTGGGACCCCCTTTTTCTCGGCCCCCGCTTGACGTATCACCCCGAGACTTTCAGGATAGGAGCGGACCGGAGCGCCCAACAAGTTGGAAACTTTCGCGAAGATTCGTTAACCGGCGCCAACGTTATTTCAAATAGAATGTCACAGATTTCCTATGGATAATAGGTTTTAACTATAACTATCTACTGGCGACCGCCAGTAGATAATATACACAGAAACACACACACACACACATATATATATTTAAATATTTCTTTACTAGCAGTTTTGCTTAAACAAGCAATACAATAAGCCATACAGCATGGCAACATGATTCTGTAGCATTGTGTCTCAGATCACCTGGGCGACACACAGCGGATATACACAGTTTTTCCATCAATATCTGCAAAGAACAGTCACTGTCACTTGTAATGACTGCACAAAGTGATTTAATAAGGAATGGATCCACTCCCGATGAGTTGCGGCCAAAGCCTTGCTCATTGAATGCAACGGGCAAGAATAATCTCAAGTAACTATAACTCGTGCCCTACGGCAACTAACTATACCTCACGCCCCCTCCATGCACAGTTTTCTCATCAATAATTATACAGCAAATGATGCAGTGATATTATCAATGATGTCATAGAAGATGTTATGAGTGATGTAATATGTGGGGTAGTTTGCAGTGCATGGTGAGGGCGAGAGTTATAGATACCTTAGGGCATGAGTTATAGATACTTTAGATAACTCTAGTTATAACTGCTGAATTTCTATGTTTTATGCATGTAAAATCTGAACCTAACTATAATGTCCCTGTAACTTTTGGTTTTTTAGTGACTTTCTAAGGTTTTTTAATTCTATTTCCTAACTTTAACATCCCAGTAACCTTTATTTTTTTCACTGAATTTTTAAGTTTTTTTAATCCTTATTCCTAACTATGACGTCCCTGTAACCTTTGGCTTTTTCAGTGAATTTCTAGGGTTTTTTAATGCAGAGTAATATTTAATTACCATAAGTTAATCCAAATGCCACCAGGCCCTGCAGTCATTCCCCGCATGCATCCAAACCCACACCGTGCAGGGCCTTCAGCGGGCAATCCATCAAAGGCAGCCATCCTGAGAGCCCCCTCTCTGGGGCGCTTTTGGCCCTGGGGACACCATCCCCTGGGCCTGGCACATTTTTTAGGGGCAGAGGTGCACGGGCATCCTCCCTGGGACGCTTAGCCCCGCCCTGTCCTCCGGGACTTGGCAACATATTTCCAAGGATCTGACAGTCCCCGTGCTGAAATCTGATTGGCTGTCAACACTTCAACCAGGACGTGTTGGCAGCCATCTTGGGACTCGGCTTCAGCCGAGCCCCAGAAATAATGTTTTAAACAAAAGAAAAGGAGGCCGGGCAGGAATACCCTGACCCCATAACTGTGTTTCTGGGGTCCCCCTGCGACCCCAACAGGGCCCAAAAAACACATTTTTTTAAAAAGTGTCACGGAAACGCGATGGAGCCGCAAATCTATGGCAAAAATAAAAAAATAAAAAACAAGTGCTGGCTCCCATGCTTGTTTATACTGAAGCCCGGGTGGGCCCGGTCCCAGGGGCATGCAGAGTTTATTTTTTTAAATGGAGGGATCGTATGGGCCCCCTCCAAGGGCTTCATAATGCCCCAGGGACCACCACCTCTCCACAGCAAATGCCATTTTTGATTGGGGGCCCCTCCCTGGGGCTTAAATTATAAAAATTGTGTGGGAGGGCCAGGCGTGCCCTCCCCTGGCCCCGGGGACCACCACCTCCCCGGGGCCTATGTGAATTTGTTGTGGGGGGCTGCGTGGACCCTCACGCGTCCTGGGGACAACCACCTCCCCAAGACTTTGTTTTTAAATAAAGGAGGGGGTCCATGCAGACCCCCTTCCTGTGTTTCTAGATGGCACGGAGACAACCACTTATCTGGGTAAATTAAAACTGTCCGGGGGCCATGTGGACCCCCACGCCCTGGGACCACTTATTTTTTAAGAAGGAGGGGGGCCTTGCGGCCCCACTCCCGGGCCATTCTCAGCTCTGGGGACCACCACCTCCCTGGGGCAGCCAGTGCAAACAAAAGGAGGGTTGCCGCTCTGCCCCCCTCCTGGATCCATACATGGCCCTAGGGATCGCCACCCCCCAGGGTCGGCTCCTGCTATGCTCCAGGGTGCCCACCCCTGGGACATAGCTGTTTGCTTTTGCTTCATGGGAGCTCAGACAGCTCCCGCCAAGCTACAGCAAACACTCCGGTTCCAGTGGGCAGGAGCTGTCAAAGTGCTCCTGCCCGAAGGAAGTGGAGGTTTCATGTCTTTCCTTGCCAACAGATATGCAGGCAGGGAAAGAGATGAAACTATTGCACCCGCACGGAGAGGGCTGCCTTTCCAGAAGCTCCCTCCATGCAGCAGCAATGCCGGCTCCCGCAGGAGGCAGGGAGCTGGTTGGGACCGCAGTGGCCTTGAGGCTCCCCCCGCGGTCCTGGGGCAAGTAGACAGAGGCAAAATAAAGGTCAGAAAGAGGCCGAATAAAGGTCAGAAACAAACAGAAAGAGGCAGAATAAAGGTCAGAAATGGGCAGAAAGAGGCAAAATAAAGATCAGAAATGAGCAGAAAGGGGCAAAATAAAGATCAGAAACAAGCAGAAAGAGGCAGAAGATAGGTCAGCAACAAGCAGGAAGACACAAGATAAAGACTGAGAAACAAGTAGAAAGAGGCAAAACAAACGTCAGCAATGAGCAGAAAGAGGCAAAATAAAGGTGAGAAACGAGCAGAAAGAGGCAGAATAAAGGTCAGAAACGAGAAACAAGTGGCAACATTTAGGTGAGAAATGAGCAGAAAGAGTCAAAATAGAGGTCAGACACCAGCAGCAAGAGGCAAGATAAAGGTGAGAAATTAGCAGAAAGAGGCAGAATAAAGGTCAAAGACAAGCAGAAAGAGGAAGAACAAAGGCCAGCAATGAGCAGAAAGAGGCAAGATAGAGATGAGAAGTAAGCAGAAAGAGGCAGAATAAAGGTCAGGAACGAACTGAAAGAGGCAGAATAGAGGTCAGTAATGAGCAGAAAGAGGTTCAATGAAGGTCAGCAACGAGCAGAAAGAGGCAAAATAATGGTCAGAAATGAGTAGAAAGAGGAAGATTAAAGGTCAGAAATGAGCAGAAACTGCCAAAATAAAGTTGAGAAATGAGCAGAAAGAGGAAAAATAGAGATCAGCAACAAGCATAAAGAGGCAATATAAATGTGAAAAATGAGCAGCTCCCTTCGTGCAGTAGCAATGCCAGCTCCTGCAGGATGCGGGAAGCTGGTTGGGACCGCAGTGGCCTTGTGGCTCCTCCCACGGTCCTGGAGTAAGAAGAAAGAGGCAAAATAAAGGTTAGGAAGAGGCAGAATAAAGCCAAAGGTCAGAAATGAGCAGAAAGAGGAAGAATAAAGGTCATAAACGAGCACAAAGAGGCAAAATAGAGGTCAGAAATTAGCAGAAAGAGGCAGAAGATAGGTCAGCAACGAGCAGGAAGACACAAGATAAAGGTGAGAAACGAGCAAAAAGAGGCAAAATAAACATCAGCAACGAGCAGAAAGAGGCAAAATAAAGGTGAGAAACGTGCAGAAAGAGGCAGAATAATGGTCGGAAACGAGAAACAAGTGGCAAAATTTTGGTGAGAAACGAGCAGAAAGAGTCAAAATAGAGGTCAGACACCAGCAGCAAGAGGCAAAATGAAAGTGAGAAATGAGCAGAAAGAGGCAGAATAAAGGTCAGAAACAAGCAGAAAGAGGAAGAATAAAGGCCAGCAATAAGCAGAAAGAGGCAAGATAGAGGTGAGAAGGAAGCAGAAAGAGGCAAAATAAAGGTCAGGAACGAGCGGAAAGAGGCAGAATAGAGGTCAGCAACGAGCAGAAAGAGGTTAAATGAAGGTCAGCAAAGAGCAGAAAGAGGCAAAATAATGGTCAGAAACAAGTAGAAAGAGGCAGAATAAAGGTCAGAAATGAGCAGAAACGGGCAAAAGTAAAGTTGAGAAATGAGCAGAAAGTGGAAAAATAGAGGTCACAAAGGAGCAGAAAGAGGCAAGATAAAGGTCAGCAATGAGCAGAATGAGGCAAAATAGAGGTGAGAAACGAGCAGAAAGAGGCAAAATAGAAGTCAGAAATTAACACAAAGATTCAAAATAAATATCAGCAATGAGCAGAAAGAGGCAGGATAAAGAGGAGAAACAAGCAGAAAGAGGCAGAAAATAGGTCTGAAACAAGCAGAATGTGGCAGAATAAAGGTGAGCAATGAGCAGAAACAGGCAAAATAAAGGTCAGCAACGAGCAGAAAGAGGCAATCTAGAGGTTAGAAACAAGCAGAAAAATGCAGAATAAAGGTTAGAAATGAGCAGAAAGGGGCAAAATAAAGGTGGGAAACGAGCAGAAAGAGGCAAAATAAATGTCAGGAAGAGGCAGAATACAGGTAAGCAATAAGCAGGCAGAAAGAGGCAAGATAAAGGTGAGAAACAAGAAGAAAGAGGCAAAATAAAGTTCAGCAAAGAGCAGAAAGAGGCAAAACAGGCCAGCAACGAGCAGAAAAAGGGGAAATAGAGGTCAAAAACAAGCAGAAATAGGCAAAATAAAGGCCAGCAACAAGGAGAAAGAGGCAAAATAGAGATCTGAAATGAGCAGAAAGAGGCAAAATAGAAGCTAGAAACTAGCAGAAAGAGGCAAAATAGTGGTCAGCAACGAGCAGAAAGAGGCGAAATAAAGTTTCAGCAACGATCAGAAAGAGGCAAAATAGAGGTCAGAAATGAGCAGAAAAAGCAAAATACAGGTCAGAAACGAGGAGAAAGAGGCAAAATAAAGGTCCGCAATGAGCAGAAAGAAGCAAGATAAAGGTCAAAAGCGAGCAGAAAGAGGCAAAATAAAGGTAAGAAACTAGCAGAAAGAGGCAAAATAGAGATCAGACATTAGCAAAAAGAGGTAAAATAGAGGTCAGACACGAGCAGAAAGAGGCAAAATAGAGGTCAGCAGTGAGCAAAAAGAGGCAAAATAAAGGCCAGCAATGAACAGAAATAGGTAAAATAGAGATCAGACATGAGCAGAAAGAGGCAAAATAGAGGTCAGAAATGAGCAGAAAGAGGCAAAATAATAGTCAGAAATAATGAAATAGAGGCAAAATAAAGGTCAGCAATGAGCAGAAAGAGGCAATATAAAGGTCAGAAAGGACAGAAAGAGGCAAAATAGAGGCCAGAAATGAGAAGAAAGATGCAAAATAAATGTCAGAAATGATCAGAAAGAGGCAAAATAAAGGTCAGAAGCGAGAAGAAAAAAGATAGGAAATGATCAGAGAATGAGCAGAACCAACTCAGGCACTCATGCACCCACTCATAGAACAATTCAGACACTCTCACACCCACTCACAGACACAGTCAGATACGCATTCACCCACTTACAGAATCACTCATACTCTCTCTCACCCACTCACAGACCCACTCAGACACTCATGCGCCCACTCAGACAGACACTAACTCTCAAAGATTACAGGTAACAGTTAGGAAATAACATAGATATTCGCTGAAAAAAACAAAGGTTACAAGGACGTTGTAGTTAGGAAATAAAATTTAAAAAACTGTAGAAATTCACTGAAAAAACAAAAGATTACAGGGACATTATAGTTTGGCTCAGATTTCACTCATACAAAACCAGTGAAATTCAGCAGTTATAGGTACCTTAGCTAACTATAACTTACGCCCCCGCAATACACTGCTTATGGCATCACATATTACGTCACTCATGACATGGTCAGTGACATCTCTGATGACATTACTGATGACATCTCAAATGACATCACTATGTTAATATATGCAGATGAAGCAGTCTTAATAGGCCAGGCCTGGGGTGGCATTGCAAAAACTTATTGAAGAGTATGTCTCATTTATGTCATCCCTAGATCTCCTAGTTAATTAATACAAAACTTTCATCCTGGTCACAGGGAAACAGTGGAAAAAAATATCATTGTTTTACTTAGCGGGACGCAAAGTCGAAATCTCCCAAACCTTTTCCTATTTTGTGTTTTATTCAATAGCATGGCTACTTGGATCAATATGGTAACTAACAGATGTCTTCTGTTGGAAAAAAGTATTTTGGCCATATTTTCTTTTATAAAAAAAGTTAGGGTCCAAGCCATTGGAGTCAATTCTAAAGATCTACACAGCAAAAGCAATTTCTGTAGCCACATATGAGGCAGGGGTTTGGGGTTTGGCAAATGTAGATGCCCTACAGAGTATTGAAGATTCCTTCTTCAAATAACTATTAGCCCTTCCTAGTGGTTGCTCAAACTTCAACATGCGCCAAGAGTTGAACACCCCACATTTATCAGATACGGTGTGCCTTGCCCCGATGCTATTATGGCACTCACTGTGGAGAAGGGAAACTGTGGTCTTGACCCAATGCATCATTAGGGACTGCTTAACTCTAGATCATGTACAGAAGGTTGCCTGGATTCAATATGTTAAAGACACACTGTCCGCCCTGGGTTTGCAATCTTTGTTTACGAATCCCGTTAACTGCTTGTCGATTTTGAAAGCCCAAATTAAAAAACGTTTTCTAATTAAAAGGTGGAACAAAAGATATGAGGCCAACCCTAACAAATTCATGGTGTTAACGTACTCAAATATACCCTCTATCCCCCACGGCACAAACTCTTACTTAGCGTTCGTCACTAACTCACGACATCGCTTTATACTAGTAAGATTTCAATTATACCTCATTCCTTGTATTTTGTGTCATCCAACAGGAATTTTTTCCCCAAACGCATTGCCGGTTTGCCCCTGTGATGGAACATCTCCACAAACTAATCTGCACTTTGTCTTTTTCTGAAAATTTTATATGGGGCACCAAAAAGATTTATCCTCTCTCTAATGCGGAAATATAAATTTAAGCAATGTCGCCATGCTCTTTATTTCCTCCAAATGCTGTCAGATCATTTTGTGTATCACAGCGTAGCGTCCTACTTATCTCTGTCAATAATGACTAGGAGATCTATTCAGTAGAAACTTCTAACCTATTTTCGTACCCATTTATCCTGATAGTAATTTTTAGATTTTCATCTTATCCTTATTAATTATGGCCCGAATGTTTATCTTAACACTTTTAATAGATTATATTTTTAACGTTTTAAGGCCATTTTATTGAAATTATGTATATAATGAACTAACATGATTTCAATTATTATAGAATGACTGCAATATGCTGTATTAATTTACGATACCTTGGAGTAACTGGCGAACCCGTGTGTGAGGTTTTAGCTCCCATGTTAATAGCTGTGCTTCATTTTATCTTTTTAGTTAATATATGTGCACAAGTCCTATTGGTGTTTCTTTTTTCTGTAATTCCTGCACTGATGCAATTTGTAATTTACTAGTGTGTAATTTACCAGAGCATGCACTGACACTTTATGGAAATGTAGTTCATGTTGTAATGTACTTTTTATGATCTATATTTTAACTAGATCGAATAAAGTGATTTGATGACGATGACATCACTGATGACATCATCCACTGAACGACTCACACATCGACTCACACCCCTATAGAACCTCTCTAACACCCACTCCCACACAACCCCTCACATATCATTCACAGACACATACCATTAGTCCCAACCAATCACTCATTCATAGAGCCACTCACATATCCACTCACTCATACTGCCATTCACACACCCACTATCTCACCCATGCTGCCACTCATGCACCCACTCACTCCCCAATACAGCCACTCACACAACCAGTCATACAGACATTTACACACCCACTCATACACCCTTACAGTCCCTCAAACACCCACTCAATCACCTATACAGAAACTCAAACAGGCACTCACTCACCCATACAGGTACGCATATACCCACAAACCCATACAGCCTAACACACTGCCACTCACTCACCAGCACAGCTACTCACACAGCCACTAACTTACCCATACAGCCACTGACACAGCCATTCACTCACCCATAGAACCACTCATACACCCACAGAACCACTTAAATACACATTCACACATCCATATAACCAGCTACTCACACAGCCACTAACTTACCCATACAACCACTGACACAACCATTCACTCACCCATAGAACCACTCACACACCCACAGAAACACTTAAATACCCATTCACACATCCATACAACCACTCACTCACCCTTACAGCCACTCACACAGACATTCACTCTCCAATACAGCCACTCACACCCACTCACTCACCTATACACACACTCAGTTACTTACTCACCTATAGAGCCACTCACACACCCACTCCCTCACCCATGCAGCCACTCTTAAAGCGACTCAGTCACCCATACAGCCACTCACACACCTGCTCACAAACCTATGTAGCCACTCACACAGCCACTAACTCACCCACACAGCCACTCACACACCCATTCAATCTCCAATACAGCCACTTACACAGCCACTCACTGGCCCATACAGCTACTCACATACCCACTAACACATCCATAAAGCCACTCAGACATCCATACAGCCACTCAGACATCCACTCACACATTGATACAGAGAGTTACACAGCCACTCAGATGAGAAATGTTAGAAATAGTATGACTAATTACTAGTAAGGAAAGAACAGTAATTTAACCGATGCTGTAGCTTAGTATATATCTTTAAGTCTCAGAAACATTTACGAAACGCTTACGCTCACAGGATGATGTCATCAGTGAAGTCATTTGAGATTTCATCAGTGATGTCATCAGGGATGTCACTGCCCATGTCATGAGTGATGTAATATGTGAGGTCATAAGCAGTGCATTGCGGGGGCGTAAGTTATAGTTAGCTCTGGTAACTATAACTGCTGAATTTCATTGGTTTTATATGAGTGTAATCCGAGCCTAACTATAACATCTCTGAAACCTTTCATTTTTCAGAGTATATATATATATATAAATATATATATAGAGAGAGAGAGAGAAGTAGAGTAAAAAGAAGATAGAAACTGAGATATAATAAAGAGTTAGGTGAGGCAGGGGGAGACGTAAGGTAAAGAGAGAAAGGCAAGGTAGCCGGAAAGAAAGATCCAGGGAGATAGAAGAAGGAACATGAAGATAGAAAAAGAGAGTGAGAGAAAGATAGGTAAGGTTTTAAAGGGCAGCTGAGAGATGGAAATGTTAGGAAAGTGGTGGTGACACCAAGGGGGGAGAAAGAGGAATGGGTGAGATAGAAAAAAAGGTGAGTTAGAGAAAAGTAGAGGCTGATAGAGGAATTCAGAGATGTGAGGTAGTGTTAGATGTATGGAGAGATATATGGTAGAGATAGCAGTGAGACAGCAAAATGGAAAATGGCATAGAACATTAGGTCAGGTAACAAGAGTATTTAGGCAGAGAGTAAGGCAGAGAGAGAGGTGAAGGGTTGAGGTAAGAGAGTAAAATGAAAAAAGGTAAAGCAGAGGCACAGAGTTAAATAGAGAAAGAAAGTGAGGCTGATAAAGAGGTGGAAAGCAAGGAGTAGGTAGAGACAGAGTAGTGAGGAAGGGAGAAATTAGGTGATTTAAAGATATATAACAAGACAGGTGGAAAGGCGATGTGGAGAGATTGAGGTGAAAAAGAGAACGAGTTGAAGAGAGAGATTTTAGAGCAAGAAAAATAAATACAGAAAGAGAGATCACTGGAAAGAATAAAGTAATGAGGGAGGTGAGGTAGAGAAACAATGGTAGAAATATGAAGAAGGTGGAGAGGTGAAGAAGTGAACTATCGGTGAGAAAAACTGAGAGGTTAGATAGTGAGAGAGAGAGGTGGGTTAGAGACAAGGGAAAAGAAATAGGTACAAATTAGATAGAGAGAGAAAGGAGACAGGGAGAGAACTGAGGTAGAGAGCAATGCGCTAGAGGGAAGGCTAACACAGATAGAGAGTAATTAGATATATAGAGAGCTGAAAAGAGAGAGAGAATGAAAGAGAGAGATGGAGTACCGAGAGAGGTGAAGTTGATGGAAGAGAGAACAAGAGATAAGACGAAAACAGAATAGTGAGGTGTGAGGTTGGTCGAGAGTTGAGGTAGAGGGATAAAGAGTGATAGAGAGGTAAGCACAGTGAGAGAATGGTGAGCTTTGGAGAAGGATAGAGATATGGAGATGTGATAGACAGGTGAGACAGAGAAGGAGGAGGTATTTAGAGATGTTGAGATTGATTGAGAAAGGTGAGGGGGTGATGTAGAAGAGTTGTGGTTATCTAAGGAGAGAGTGAGAGAAAGGTTTTTTTTTATTTAACTTAATTGCCACCAAATTCTTGATAGTGCAAGAATTAAGGTTAGAGATGGCCAGGCAGGGGCAGCTGTGAATAGAAACAAAATAAAACAAAGAACAACAAAGAATCATTTTATTGCACATCATTATTGCTTTACTAAAGAGCCCCTTGTAAGGTGGATGCCCTTGGCAGTTATCCACTTTGAACATGCTTTAAAGTAGCTCTGGTTCGGCATGCCAATAATTCAAGCAATATGAGCCCAAAAACACGGATTACAGCGTTCCACCGATGATTGGAGATCATTCCATAGATTAACTGATCAAGAACTAAAAAACGTTTTCAACGACAGTGCAGCATCTCTTTTTATCCTGCCTCAGTAGGTGGCTGTGTGTTATCTCTACTGCTTTTTGTTTTAAATGATTCCCTGCTGTCTTCCAAAAGGGCCTATTTATGACGTGTGGCTGAATGTACGTCCTTCCCTACCTCCTGTTCTCTTACACTCTGTGGTTTACACTCACTGCATTACCCCACCACTTCTCCCATTCCACTGCTATATCTGCCTATAACATTAGTCTTACAGCTAAAGACTGTTATTGCTGCCAGAGGTGCATTATATGATGAACATGATTACAGCTGGTGTGTTGGTGGAGTAACTGCACCCCTTGGAATAGCTTGCACTTGCGCCTCGCTTATTTATGCATGCAAACAACATAGTCAATTAGCTTTTCAGATGCAATGCAAATACACCGTAATTATATTTGTGTGATGAAATTGTTGTTTGGGTTACAGGATGCCATTGTGAAATTAGAGACTAATGTCTCATTCAATTTGCCAACTTCAAGTGTGAGGGGCTGGGCCAGCTTTAGTGTTTGTGGTGCCCAGTGCGACAATCTTTGTTTGCACCCCCTGCCCTGCTTCTTAACAGATTCCCTTACTCACACCCTTCAATGGTGCCCTTAATCTCTCCATTGCCCCTCTCTCACATGTATTTATTTTATGGTGTTACTCATCCCAATTTAGACTGTCGGAGTGCTTTACATCACAAACATATTATACAGAGACAATAAGTCACACAAGTGTGTAAATCAATCTACAATAAATGTTACTTAAGACTATAAGGACTACAAGGTATAGGAGTCACATGTCATTCATACTGGTAGGCATTATATCTTAAAAGAGCTTGCTCTGGGGGATCGAAGGGGAAGATGAAGGGCCTCATTTAAATTTTGGAGGTTAGGGAACTCCCGCGCAATGGCGATTGAGTTCCCTCCCCACTAACATTATGGTGCGCCTGCCCGATTTAGATGAAGGGGAGATGAAGGGTATGACGACAGCGAAGACTACTCCATCTTCGCTGTGCTCAAGCCCCTGCCATTGCAAGACAGGCTAAGGGCCATCAGTGTTTTGGTTGTATATCCACCAATCTAATTTAGATGGGCAGTCCTACAGCTGATTTTCAATGGCCGTCACCACCAGGAAAAACCTGGTGGTAAAAGACATTAAAAAGTGCTCAATGCCCTCCTCGCCATTGGAGAAAACTTTCATGGTGAGGGGAACTTTGATTTTCAAAAATAAAATCCCGCTTTGGGATTTTCTTTTTGAAAATGGAAAATACATTGTAAGTTTGCAGTATGGCTCTGTTATGTTGATGCAGCCATCCGTCAAACTTACAATGCATTGACAGAAACCACAGTGACAGCAATTCCAGCCAATCCTAGGCATGTCCGTTTGGTCAGCAGACATTTTTTAATTTGACGGGTGACATCTCTGTCAGGCTGATGAACTAATTCACTCCGTAGCCATGGTGGGGAAACGCGCCGCCTACCAAAATGTAAATCAGGCCCGGAGTTTTTACGATGCGCAGTAACCAAAGTTGCTGTGCTGCATTGTGTGAAAAGGCTAGAGCATAACAGCACCATATCTACCAAGATAGGGTGCTGTTGTTCTCTCCCCTAGTTCTGTCATACCTTAGGCTGCCTTGTGCCAATGCACACACCCTTGAACCCTTGCACGGAAGCATCACTGGCACGGCAAAGGCACACCAAAGACAAGCCCATCTGCGCCGTCTGCCCCTGGACTGCTCCCAGCCCCACAAACCCTGCTCCATCTGCCACTCTACAGTACTCTGTTGCATTTCTCTGGTCACTCAACCCGGGACACCCATCCTCACTATGCTGCTGCATCGCACCGCACAACACAGAAGGAGCCTTTGCTTACAACTACTGTTGCTTCGCGTGCGAAAATGACCTAAACCACCCATACTTGCTCAGCCTACATACAGCACACCTCACGCTCCCACTAGCAAGCACACACCCCGAGATAACCTATCATGCATGTTCCTCAACACCCGCTCACTTAGCAAACATGCCACAGAGATCAGTGACATCCTGAACAATGACGCTCCGGACCTCCTCTTCCTTATAGAAACACTGCTGACCACCTAGTCAGCACCCACCATCGCTGCAGCCATCCTGGGAAGATATAAGATCACAAGACAGGCTTGCCAGCACAAACGAGGTCGAGGAGTCTTGATAGTCCTCAAGGAAACCGTCAATTGCACTTCTACGGCAAATAACTTGACCGCCTTCATGGAGTACCTACATTTCAAACTGCAACATACACCCTGAACGGAACCCTCATTTACCGACCTCCTGGACCACAAACCACTTTCACTAACATCGCAGATTTTGGTGCCCCCTCACCATCAATTCCAAAATCAACATCCTGCTAATAGACCTCAACTTCCACCTGGAAGACCGGAATAACCCCACCTCTATTGCATTCCTCTAAAGCCTAGGAAACCAGGGACTGACTCAACAAGTTGCTGGATCCACACACTCTGCCAGACAAACCAGTGACCCCGTCTTCGCCACCTTCAACAGCATCAAAGTCACCCCAACCATGCCTCTCACTTGGATTGATCATGCCATCGTCCACTTTAAAATCAACATCTCTCTCCAAACAAAATCCACTACCACGAACCTGGCCAGTTGAAACTGGAACAGCATCTTGGAACCTAACTGGTCCCACAACAAGTGCCTGAACCAGCCGAACCCCACCGATCACCAAAATAGCAACATCAAACAGCTCGACGAGTGCAACACTGCAAACAACTGGAAAGAAGATGGAGAACCAACTACAAAGAAACCAACAAGGACACTTATAAAGCAGCACTCAGATGCTACCACCAGAAGATCAGAGAACCAAGCAGAGGGCCATAGCAAAGTGCATAGATAACAGCTCCAATAGCTGTAAAGAAATGTTCGCCATCATCAAAGACTTCACCACACCAGCCTCAACCACTAACAGCAACACCCCCTCGCAAGAACTATGCCATAACCTTTCAGAATTTTTCCGCAACAAGATCAAAGACATCTACAACAATTTTGAACTTTAACCAAACCCCTGCAGCCTCACCTCCAGCCTACCCACTAAGAGACTCTGAAACATGACTGCATGGACAACAATCATCACAGAAGAGACAGCCAATATCATGGGGACAATCCACTCTGGGGCACTGACAGACTCCTGTCCCCACCACATCTACAACATGGGCACCTCCTCCCACATCACTGAAGGGCTCAGACGCATCCCGAACACCTCAATCTTCAATGCGATGTTCCCAGAGGCCTGGAAACACACAGCAGTCAACGTACTTCTAAAGAAACCTGCGGCAGACCCCACCAAGCTAGTAAGCTACTGCCCAATCTCACTGCTTTCCCATCTAGCTAAGGTCATGGAGAAAGCCATCAAGCAACTCACCCACTACCTTGATGCACACCAACTCCTAGACACCACACAATCAGGTTTCAGACCAATTTAAAGCAGCACTGTCCTCATCACCTCAACAGACAAGATCAAGATGATCCTGGCCTGAAGAGAAACAGGGGCCCTCATTGTGCTCGACCTTGCAGCGGCCTTCAGCATAGTCTCCCACCCCACCCTGATCAGAAGACTACATGAAACAGGCACTCAAGTGCCCACTATAAAGTGTATCTGCTCCTTCCGCACATGAAAGTCAACATGCCTCCCTACACAACTTTTCTTTTGCATTTGTCGCCCTAAGTGGGAAGGGTATGGCCAGACGTGGGTCCGGTGCTCACTGCGCCACTGGATTCAAGCTGCCTGGCTGATGAGGGGTGATGCCCCAAAACCGGTCCCAGGATGCTTGTTTCCAGTCCAGGGAGGACGTGGCTTTGCAGTTCAGGCAGGACTGTTCCCATAAAGGAACAGGGTCAAGACTGATTTGCATATGGCTGGGTCCAAACTGGGGTGGCGTGGTGAGCAAAAGAATGATGGATTAAACTCAGATCCTTGTGACTTGGGGGTGAATGTTTGCATTGTTCAGCATTCCGTCCATCAATTGTTTTTTTTGCATTTGTCTCCCTACACATCGGCAGCCAAGATCTTAGCCAAGATCTCAGTCCAACTCTGTTCATCATCTACATGACCCCACTGGTCGACCTCAGAAAAACAGTCACACAGGCCCTGGTGATAACAAGCAGGCTCGACTACGACAACGCACTCTACACAGGTAGCACCAAACAGCTCCTGGATAGACTCCAAACTGACCAAAATACCGCCACAAGACTCATCCTCAATCTATCTCTCTGCATTCACATCACTACATACCTCAAAGAACTTCACAGGCATACACAAATGCACTCAGTTCAAACTCCTCACACACATGTGCAAGGCATTACACAAAATCATCCCTGCCTACCTCAACAATCGCATACACTTCCACCAACCTTCCAGATACCTCCTTTGATGCAGACTTTCACAAGCACATGTACCCTGCATACACAAAAACAGCTCCGGAGGTCATGCTTTGTCATACATCTCCCCAAAGCATTGAACGACCTTCCACATCACATCAGAGCCTCCTCATTGCTTCTTCTGCAAGAAGGTGAAGTCCTGGTCTTCGAGTAATATCTCATGGGAGGCAGAGGCAGACCTACAAGCGAAGCACCTAGATGCTTTTATGGGTGATTAGTGCGCTATGCAAATAGAAATTACATAACAACATTGCAAGGGTGTTTGCGCAATGTCAGGCTTTATATCAGATTCATACTGAAACTCTTCTAGCACAAAAGTCTATGCTTTGACAAAGTTTAGCACTTTACCACTTTTTATGTGTACTGTAAGGGGCAGCAGACATGCAAAGTTGAAAAGGTTGGGAGAAAATAAATATTTTCTTCAACTTCACGCCTGCCTTCAGGAGGTGTCATTTTTTAAAGCAAATCCCTTTCTACCAACATTAGTAGATAGGGATTACCTTTAAAATCCATGGGTGAGTGCTTGGGAACATCTGCATATCACTCATGGTATGGCTCCTTGACGCATAGTGCTACTTTGTGTTACTTTAAAGTTACTGCCCAAATTCAATTCAGGATTTACAATAGAAAATAAGCCTCAAAAGAACACTTTGCAACAGGTTAGATTACTTTTATGATGCAAACCAGGTGCAAAGTGTTTGTAAATCTGCACCATAAACGTAGTACAATGGATGGCTTGACAAGATGGCCGGGTAGACGTGTTTGAGCGAAGTTCCTGCCCCTAATCACAATATCCTACAGAATCCTGGTGGAATCGATTAAAAAAAAACATCCCCAGAGCTGCCGGAAGGTTGCCCGCTCTCCCGGGACAGGCTTTGAAGGGTTGCCACCCGCAAAGGACAAGCAGGGGAGAAGTGTAGAGTACTGGTGGTACCGAGACAAAGGGCGGCATGCCTGACCCTGGAATGGTGGCACCTTACTGGAGTCTCGAAGAGCACTGACAAGAGGGAAGATGACCGGAGCTCGTATCCCTCCCCCCTCCACACACCGATATAATTGAAGGAGCCGAAGTGACCCGGCCCCCACAAGGGATTGAGCGGCGGAGGCTGCTGGCACCCGAGTAGAGGCCCGATCAGATTGAGATGCGGCATTGCCCTGGGCGCCGGAAGGCTGAGAGTGTGCGGCCTGGCTTGCGAGTGGCTTGCGAGGGACTCACCAGTGGGCCGGGGTGAGGAGATATGCCCTCTGATGCCATCTATGGAAGAAAACAGGCTGTGAGGCCGTGGATCAAGCTGCACATGTCGCAGAATCTGGTGCCGGGACCCTAGGCAGAAGAGGTGGTGAGGCCCTGAGCTGGGAAGCTGCCGGCCGTGTTGGCCCCTCTACGACGAGATT
The DNA here is from genome assembly GCA_963921515.1 of Calotriton arnoldi. Lineage (NCBI taxonomy): Eukaryota > Metazoa > Chordata > Amphibia > Caudata > Salamandridae > Calotriton > Calotriton arnoldi. The sequence goes on from CAWUFW010003505.1 coordinate 1,777,845, forward strand.
GTGAGGAACTAGCATGCTGGGAAGCGGGACGCCTCCCTGGCCACAGAGAAGTACTTCTACAAAGCAGGGGGTGCAGAAAAAGCCCTTGTGAGGTCATCCCCGAGGGCCTAAAACTGCTGTGTATTCTGGGAAGAACTGCACTGTGGGGAGCTGGTGGAGAGCAGCACTGGGAACAACAGCCTACTTCAGGCCACAAGTGAGTGATAGTATCCTCTGGAAGCCTGCATAAGAGAGATAAAAGAGGAGACGGGCTTGAACAGTAAAAACCTCACCCTGGCACACATCTAATAACAGACTCCCAGTCGGAGTGAAACAGCATACAGTACAGGGGGTGCTGTCCCACTGACAGTCATAACTGGATGGAAATCGCTGGGATGCTAGAAGGCCCCCCCCCACAAACAAAACGACGCCACATGGGGATACAAAGTGCCTAGTCCATGAAGAATGAATCAAGGGCACTGAAGAGCACAAGCTGTCGCCTGAAGATGGCAAAGACAAGCCTCAGAGAGGCGTGCAGGCCAACAAATTCGTTCAATACTCAATTCCTGGCCCAGGACTAGCCGAGAAACCACGAAGAAACATGATGGACCCAGATCACCAATCTGCACAGGTGCGAGACAAGACAGACATATTGGAGGCTATTAGAGACTCTCAAGTGGCCTGCAAACTAAGATGGACAGCATGGCAATGGACATTAATCACTTACGCCTCGACCTCCGCAAGGTTGTGGAGAGAGTTACGAACACAGAGGAAGAGGTTATGATACTACGAGGCGAAGTGCAGAAGCTACGCGACACCGTGGCTACTCTCCAGGTCAAGTCAAATTGGATGGAAGACAGAGTGGAAGACGCAGAGGGGCAGTCCAGAAGGAACAATCTTCAATTTATAGGTTTTCCTGAAAAAGCGGAGGGACCATCAGCAGAACTATTTCTGGAGGAATGGATAGCGACAGCCTTCGTCAATGTTTGACTCTCTAAATTTTTCTCAATAGAGAGAGCGCACAGGGCCCTCCTCCACGCCCGGGAACACTGCCCAGAGCACTAATAGCACGCCTGTTTAACTACAGGGACATAATCCTGCCCCATTCAAATCTATCCAGGCTACACTAGGAAAGTACAAGATCTCCAAAATGGATTCCTGGTGGTCAAACGACGGCTGCAGGAACAAAGCATTAAATACAGTCTAGTATTCCCGGCAAGACTTCGGGTACAACATGACTGCAGGGTCCATTTCTATGAATCCCCCAGGAGGCAATGGACTGGATGGACTCCCTGGGTCTGCGTAGCCGGGAACAGAGCCAGAAATGGTGCGAACAACAGAGGAAGAGCAGAAGACAACATAGTCGGCTTCGAGGCACAAAGGAGAGGAGACCTACCTCACAAGAAAAATAGACCACGGGACGTAACCTGATGGATGCTGACGGTACATTACAGGCAGAGATAGCACCGTTTCCACTGGAAAACCAGTTTTCACCGCTTTGCCTAGTACAAGAGACCCAGACCGATGGAACTCCTGAAGCCTGATGAACCGGGGGCCGACTGAGGCGCATATGGCATAACTAAGAACCCCAAAAGATTGCAAGAAAAACTGTGAGTAGACACACCTGGCTAAAAAGCAGAACCCGGGGCTGAGTGGGTACTGTTCATATAAATGATAATGGCAGCAAAACTCCCTATAACAAAAGGGAGGAGGAAGGAAAGAAAAGGAGACGAAAAGGCAGAGTTCCGCCAATATAAATCAAATAGGACAGTCCAGCTGCCACACTTGGATGTATTGCTGAGTCCAAGACACGGACTTGCAGGATAGCGCTGGGTCTGGTGGACTGGCCACACTGCTGGAAGTTCTTAAGTGGGACATTGTTGAACTGTTGAGGGAATAGGGGTTTTTGGGAGCGGGTGGGACATTACATCACTTGGGCGGAGCTACCTGTCCTTAGGCTATCTGTTGAGCTACTGGGATGGGCGGCTACTGCCTATGGGAGGGGGAGGGGAAATACAAGAATGCTTCATTTGCAGTGAACAGTCACATTCTAAGAACATAGAAGGGGGGTACACTCCGGGGTGGAAGGATCCTGGGGATGCAGACACCAGTTTTGTCCAAAGAAGGGAGCCATCCCCAGACACCCGAAGGCACCCGTGCAATAGTTCTGTAACATGAGGAGTGCCAAACAAGAGTATAAGTTTGTAACATGGAATGTCCGGAGGTTGAATAACTTTGTTAAACGTAACCAAGTAGAGGCATATCTACGAAGGTATAGGGGCTCCAAAGCATTTCTTCAAGAAACACATCTGTGGGGGTACAGCCTAAAATACGTACAAAGGAGATGGCGTGGCCAGATATTTCAATGAAATGAGTATGGAGAAAACTCCATACCCAATGGAAGCGCACAGCCAATAGCCCCTAAGGTTTCAACAAAATAGTTAATCTACTGTACTTAAGATTGACGCAAAATATATGACAAGAATCAAATAAGTCATTGCATGTCATCAATTGTATTCATAAACAATCATTAGTAAATGCAAAACAAGATGGTGTGGTACATGATTAAGAAATCAAATCAACACAGTACAATGAATCAATGACTGATGAATCACACATTTATAGTGACCCCAATGCATTTCGGGTGGCACCCTTCTTCAGGGGGAAAAATTTGTAATGCAAATCAAATCTTCAGTAGCCTCCTGCCGGAACAACAAAAAGAACAAACTGAGTGTCTTAAATAACAATCCACGCTCCACTCTATATAAGTAAAATATCACTGTTTGCAGGCACATTGATCTTGCCCAACACTGAGATGTGTTAAGAGGACAAAGTCAGGAACAAAGTACCCTGCATGTGCTGCCATGCGTTCAACGAAACTGATTACAGTGCCAAAACTGCAGACATAACGTGTGTGCCGAAGTATCATCATCCTCATACCCATGTGTGATATAAAAGTATCATAATCCTCACAGCACTGTGTGGTGTGCAAGTGCCCCATGTGTGAAGTATGCAAAAAAGACTTGTGGTGCTCTGGTGACTGGGCGTGCTGCCCACTTACATGCACAGGTGTACTCGCTGTTTACTCAGTAAACGAATACCACATACCTCGTGAGTACAATAACCGTCGTACGCCTAAGCAAGAGGCCTCCAGGTCTCTCTAACTGCTCCGGTCCCCCTATCATGAGAATGGCTTAAAGTTATACTCGGCAATACTACGAGACTTATCAGAAACCATAAGTAGAGTGGCCGAGTATCTTACCTCAGTCACGTGTTGCGAGTGAGTGATTATAAGTCAATCTAGCAGAATCTAGATGAACGACAAAGGTAAAAGAAACCAAAAATTAGTGCTCTGCCTACATAGCCTGCAGAGACGTTAACGCGGTGGTGCACGTTGTGTCTCAAAGGACTCACCCGTGGCCAGATATTTGCAACATCTTATTCAGGCTATGCCAGAGGCACATTAATATGGGCAGCGCCAGGAGTCCCCTTTAAACCTATAAGGACATGATTGGACTCTTATGGTCGATATGACCTGGTGGAAGGCACACTAGATGCTCATAGTATCTGCCTACTGAATATATACTCCCCATATAACGATGACTTCCTGGGAACAGACCTTAGGCACGCCCACCTTACGCCAGAAATGAAACTCATAATGGCTGGTGATTATAATTGTGTACTGAATGGGGCAATGGATAGGTATCCCCCCAGAACAGATACCAAACCTAAGGGGAGGGAGGCCTTACGTCAGGTGCAGACTAGCCTAGACCTGATAGATATCTGCAGACACCGCAACCCACACCAACGAGCCTACTCATGTCACACCCAGCAACAGATACATACAGTCGTCTAGACTATTTTTTTATACAGGCGACGGCCACCCATAGAGTTATAGATGCTCAGTACCTGGCCGGGTACCTTTCGGACCACTCCCCATTACTGATTGTGTATGCTCTGCATAGGCCTACACCTAGGATACCATTATGGAGGATAAACGCAGAAGCGCTCACCAACCAGGTCTATAGGCACACTATATTTGCGGAGCTGGTGTGGTACTTTGAAATGAACTGGCAGATGGCGAACAGTAGGGCTGTAGAGTGGGATGCCATGAAAGTGGTCCTCCAGGGAGTATGTATGTCCTTGGAGGTGGGGGGTAAAAAGAGCCCTCTAGCAGGACCTGGGTAGGCAGGAGCGTGAATTGGCCATACTGGAGACGACACTTCCTACTGACTGTGAGAGCCCCAAGCGCTGGACAGCAAAACGTCAGAAGGTGGGGAGCTGTGGGACAGATTGGATAAATATGACAGGAACAAGAGTAGAAGGCGGTGGGACCTTGAGGGAGACAAATCTGGCCGCCTACTGGCACACTTGATCAGAATGGAAACTCAACCGAGACCAGTACTAGAGATATGCGATAGAGTGGGTAAAATAGCCCATACACAACACAAAATTAATGCTGCATTTGCAACACATCTGGAAGAGCTATCCACAGAACCCTGGAACACCACATGCTTCTCGAGCATAATGACATATCTAGGCAAGATAGTATTGCCCAGACTAGACCCTGTGGCCCAGGAGGCCCTCGGTGCCCCGATGTCAAAAACGGAATAATGGCTTCAATAACAGAACTGAAACCAGCAAAGTCGCCGGGCACCGATGGACTTTCAGCCAAATTCTATAGGCAATACCCTGGTTTGGCCATAGACAGGCTGATGGAGGTGCTATCGGAGGCCTGGGGGAAGAAAGAATTACCACCGACAATGCGGGAGGCGCTCATAGTAGTAGTGCATGAGCCCAGGAAGGATCCGGCATCGCTGAGCTCCTACAAGCCTCTCTCTATGCTAAATGTCGATCTCAAGCTCATCAGCCATGTACTGTAAAATAGGCTACTGCTGCATTTCCTCCAGCTTATACATGAAGACCAGTCAGGGTTTATACCGCGCAGAAATACCCTTAGAAATATCTGTAGGCTTGCACATGTCATGCAGTCCCTAGGACCGGTAAACGAAGACTATACCCTGGCCTTCCTAGACATCGAGCAACCTTCGATTCCATGAGATGGGAATACATCTGGCAGGTGCTCCACACCATGGGTCTGGGCCCCCGATTTATTGAATGGGTAAAACTACTCTACACAAGCCCAGCGGCTAAGGTACGCACGGGAAGGTGCGTATCGGCGAGCATGAACTTACCGAGAGAAACACGGCAGGGTTGCCCGCTCTCGCCACTGCTAGTCACCATAGCAATAGAGCCGCTGGCGTGCCACTTGACACAGGTGTTGAGAGGGTGGGGTATAACGTTAGGTGAGACAGAACATGTGGCCTCCTTATACGCAGATGATGCACTAGTTTACCTGAGCCTGCAGGCGATTTCCACTCCGAAGTTAATGAGAGCGCAGGAAAAGTTTGGAGCGGTGTCGGGACTCCTAATTAGTAAATCGAAATCTCAGTTGTTCCCACTGGGTGGGCTAGGCAGACTCTCACTATCCCAGCTCCCACAGATAGAGCACCCATGGACACTGGACAGCATCCGATACCTGGGTATACATATAGCACAAGAGGAAGACCATTTCTACGATCTGAATATGGGAAAGATCATAAAGGGATTGCAGGGGTCCGTTCAGTTTTGGATTTGTCCCTGATGGGTAAAGTAGCTCTGATCAAAATTGTAGTATTGCCAAGATGCCTATACGTTATGCAGGGGTCTTTCTATGAACTACCCCACAGGATTTTTAAAGAACTTGATGCCCTTATGGTGCAGCTGCTCTGAAACGGATATGGGATAAGGGGGGACTAGAGATACCAGATCTGGAATTATACTAAATGCAAAACACACAAGATGATGGACGGAATGCTGCACATTGGCAAACATTCACCCCCAGTCACAGATCTGGGTTTAATCCATCGTTATTTTGCTTCACCACGCCACCCCAGTTCAGACATGGCCATATGCAAATCAGTCTTGACCCTGTGCCTCATGGGAACAGTCCAGACCGAACTGCCAAGCCATGTCTTCCCTGGACCGGAATCAAGCATCCTAGGACCAGTTTCAGGCTATCAGCCTTCATCAGCCAAGATAGCTTGACTCCAGTGGCGTAGTGAGCACGGGACCCACGTCTGGGCATACCCTTCCCACTTAGGGCGAAATGCAAAACACACAAGATGATGGACGGAATGCTGCACATTGGCAAACATTCACCCCCAGTCACAGATCTGGGTTTAATCCATCGTTATTTTGCTTCACCACGCCACCCCAGTTCAGACATGGCCATATGCAAATCAGTCTTGACCCTGTGCCTCATGGGAACAGTCCAGACCGAACTGCCAAGCCATGTCTTCCCTAGACCGGAATCAAGCATCCTAGGACCGGTTTCAGGCTATCTGCCTTCATCAGCCAAGATAGCTTGACTCCAGTGGCGTAGTGAGCACGGGACCCACGTCTGGGCATACCCTTCCCACTTAGGGCGAAATGCAAAACACACAAGATGATGGACGGAATGCTGCACATTGGCAAACATTCACCCCCAGTCACAGATCTGGGTTTAATCCATCGTTATTTTGCTTCACCACGCCACCCCAGTTCAGATATGGCCATATGCAAATCAGTCTTGACCCTGTGCCTCATGGGAACAGTCCAGACCGAACTGCCAAGCCATGTCTTCCCTGGACCGGAATCAGCCATCCTAGGACCGGTTTCAGGCTATCAGCCTTCATCAGCCAAGATAGCTTGACTCCAGTGGCGTAGTGAGCACGGGACCCACGTCTGGGCATACCCTTCCCACTTAGGGCGAAATGCAAAACACACAAGATGATGGACGGAATGCTGCACATTGGCAAACATTCACAGATCTGGGTTTAATCCATCGTTATTTTGCTTCACCATGCCACCCCAGTTCAGGAATGGCCATATGCAAATCAGTCTTGACCCTGTGCCTCATGGGAACAGTCCAGACCGAACTGCCAAGCCATGTCTTCCCTGGACCGGAATCAAGCATCCTAGGACCGGTTTCAGGCTATCAGCCTTCATCAGCCAAGATAGCTTGACTCCAGTGGCGTAGTGAGCACGGGACCCACGTCTGGGCATACCCTTCCCACTTAGGGCGAAATGCAAAACACACAAGATGATGGACGGAATGCTGCACATTGGCAAACATTCACCCCCAGTCACAGATCTGTGTTTAATCCATCGTTATTTTGCTTCACCACGCCACCCCAGTTCAGACATGGCCATATGCAAATCAGTCTTGACCCTGTGCCTCATGGGAATAGTCCAGACCGAACTGCCAAGCATGTCTTCCCTGGACCGGAATCAAGCATCCTAGGACCGGTTTCAGGCTATCAGCCTTCATCAGCCAAGATAGCTTGACTCCAGTGGCGTAGTGAGCACGGGACCCACGTCTGGGCATACCCTTCCCACTTAGGGCGAAATGCAAAACACACAAGATGATGGACGGAATGCTGCACATTGGCAAACATTCACCCCCAGTCACAGATCTGGGTTTAATCCATCGTTATTTTGCTTCACCACGCCACCCCAGTTCAGACATGGCCATATGCAAATCAGTCTTGACCCTGTGCCTCATGGGAACAGTCCTGACCGAACTGCCAAGCCATGTCTTCCCTGGACCGGAATCAAGCATCCTAGGACCGGTTTCAGGCTATCAGCCTTCATCAGCCAAGATAGCTTGACTCCAGTGGCGTAGTGAGCACGGGACCCACGTCTGGGCATACCCTTCCCACTTAGGGCGAAATGCAAAACACACAAGATGATGGACGGAATGCTGCACATTGGCAAACATTCACCCCCAGTCACAGATCTGGGTTTAATCCATTGTTATTTTGCTTCACCACGCCACCCCAGTTCAGACATGGCCATATGCAAATCAGTCTTGACCCTGTGCCTCATGGGAACAGTCCAGACCGAACTGCCAAGCCATGTCTTCCCTGGACCGGAATCAAGCATCCTAGGACCGGTTTCAGGCTATCAGCCTTCATCAGCCAAGATAGCATTGGCAAACATTCACCCCCAGTCACAGATCTGGGTTTAATCCATCGTTATTTTGCTTCACCACGCCACCCCAGTTCAGACATGCTCACTACGCCACTGGAGTCAAGCTATCCTGGCTGATGAGGGCTGAAAGCCCGAAACCGGTCCTAGGATGCTTGATTCCGGTCCAGGGAAGACATGGCTTGGCAGTTCGGTCTGGACTGTTCCCATGAGGCACAGGGTCAAGACTGATTTGCATATGGCTATGTCTGAACTGGGGTGGCGTGGTGAAGCAAAATAACGATGGATTAAACCCAGATCTGTGACTGGGGGTGAATGTTTGCCAATGTGCAACATTCCGTCCATCATCTTGTGTGTTTTGCATTTCGCCCTAAGTGGGAAGGGTATGCCCAGACGTGGGTCCCGTGCTCACTACGCCATTGGAGTCAAGCTATCCTGGCTGATGAGGGCTGAAAGCCCAAAACCGGTCCTAGGATGCTTGATTCCGGTCCAGGGAAGACATGGCTTGGCAGTTCGGTCTGGACTGTTCCCATGAGGCACAGGGTCAAGACTGATTTGCATATGGCTATGTCTGAACTGGGGTGGCGTGGTGAAGCAAAACTAACGATGGATTAAACCCAGATCTGTGACTGGGGGTGAATGTTTGCCAATGTGCAACATTCCGTCCATCATCTTGTGTGTTTTGCATTTCGCCCTAAGTGGGAAGGGTATGCCCAGACATGGGTCCCGTGCTCACTACGCCACTGGAGTCAAGCTATCCTGGCTGATGAGGGCTGAAAGCCCAAAACCGGTCCTAGGATGCTTGATTCCGGTCCAGGGAAGACATGGCTTGGCAGTTCGGTCTGGACTGTTCCCATGAGGCACAGGGTCAAGACTGATTTGCATATGGCTATGTCTGAACTGGGGTGGCGTGGTGAAGCAAAATAACGATGGATTAAACCCAGATCTGTGACTGGGGTGAATGTTTGCCAATGTGCAACATTCCGTCCATCATCTTGTGTGTTTTGCATTTCGCCCTAAGTGGGAAGGGTATGCCCAGACGTGGGTCCCGTGCTCACTACGCCACTGGAGTCAAGCTATCCTGGCTGATGAGGGCTGAAAGCCCGAAACCGGTCCTAGGATGCTTGATTCCGGTCCAGGGAAGACATGGCTTGGCAGTTCAATCTGGACTGTTCCCATGAGGCACAGGGTCAAGACTGATTTGCATATGGCTATGTCTGAACTGGGGTGGCGTGGTGAAGCAAAATAACGATGGATTAAACCCAGATCTGTGACTGGGGGTGAATGTTTGCCAATGTGCAACATTCCGTCCATCATCTTGTGTGTTTTGCATTTCGCCCTAAGTGGGAAGGGTATGCCCAGACGTGGGTCCCGTGCTCACTACGCCACTGGAGTCAAGCTATCCTGGCTGATGAGGGCTGAAAGCCCGAAACCGGTCCTAGGATGCTTGATTCCGGTCCAGGAAGACATGGCTTGGCAGTTCGGTCTGGACTGTTCCCATGAGGCACAGGGTCAAGACTGATTTGCATATGGCAATGTCTGAACTGGGGTGGCGTGGTGAAGCAAAATAACGATGGATTAAACCCAGATCTGTGACTGGGGGTGAATGTTTGCCAATGTGCAACATTCCGTCCATCATCTTGTGTGTTTTGCATTTCGCCCTAAGTGGGAAGGGTATGCCCAGACGTGGGTCCCGTGCTCACTACGCCACTGGAGTCAAGCAATCCTGGCTGATGAGGGCTGAAAGCCCGAAACCGGTCCTAGGATGCTTGATTCCGGTCCAGGGAAGACATGGCTTGGCAGTTCGGTCTGGTCTGTTCCCATGAGGCACAGGGTCAAGACTGATTTGCATATGGCTATGTCTGAACTGAGGTGGCGTGGTGAAGCAAAATAACGATGGATTAAACCCAGATCTGTGACTGGGGGTGAATGTTTGCCAATGTGCAACATTCCGTCCATCATCTTGTGTGTTTTGCATTTCGCCCTAAGTGGGAAGGGTATGCCCAGACGTGGGTCCCGTGCTCACTACGCCACAGGAGTCAAGCTATCCTGGCTGATGAGGGCTGAAAGCCCGAAACCGGTCCTAGGATGCTTGATTCCGGTCCAGGGAAGACATGGCTTGGCAGTTCGGTCTGGACTGTTCCCATGAGGCACAGGGTCAAGACTGATTTACATATGGCTATGTCTGAACTGGGGTGGTGTGGTGAAGCAAAATAACGATGGATTAAACCCAGATCTGTGACTGGGGGTGAATGTTTGCCAATGTGCAACATTCCGTCCATCATCTTGTGTGTCTGGAATCATACTACCTGTCGTCATAGCTCCAACATGCTATACACTGGTTAGAAACAGACCTTAACTGGGAGAGAACCTTGTTTGGGGGAACCTGCGGAGGGCAACAACTAAGGACACTGCTGATGAAAGGCAGGTGACTGCAAAAATCGCTCCCCCCACAAATACGACTAATGGCCAGGATATGGGAACGCACGGTACGGACTGTAATAAAAAAGCACACTTTGGGCCAGAATTAGATATTTGGATTGTACCTCTTTTTGCCCAGATTGCACAGACAATGCCAGTGAGGAAATGGAAAGAAGATGGTTGCTTAATGCTGTCTTATTTGTACCCTAAGGGTAGATTTGTCACACTCCCAGACGCAATTGAAACATTCGCACTAGGCAAAGGGAAGTTCTTACAGTTCGCGAAACTGGCCGCCACGGCGCGACAACTTTGGGCAACATTCCCGGAGGTCCCAGACCCTATGCACACATTAGTCACTATGATTACATTGGCGGGAGGGGCCAAGTTTTCACTCACCTATACAGATCACTACGGTGGATAGACAGGGTAAACTACTTAGGGTTGAGGAGAAATGGCAGGCGGCTAGTGAAGAGCCTCTGACTCCCGTAGACTGGTCTCGCATACATGGAGAAGTCGGGAAAGTATCATTGTGTGCACAGTTCAAACAGATACAATACAACATCATGCATATGACATACCTATCCCCCAGACGGCTACATGCCATATATGCAACACGAGACTCGCGGTGCCCCAGATGCCAATACCCAGAAGCAAACTTCATGCATATGGTCTGGCACTGCCCCATGATAAAGGAATACTGGACTGGTGTGGTGGAGCAACTTAACCAAGTAATGGGTTGGAAGATTCCCCTGGAGGTGAGGAGCTGTCTCCTGGGACTGCTGCCCAGAGACCCAAAGCGTAAGACCAGCAGATGATTTTTAGTATTGGGCCTATCAGTGGCTAAAAGACGTATAGCAATACACTGGCTAGCACCAAGAGGCCCTACTTGGGACAAATGGGAGGCTGACCTCAAAGAATGGGCAACAGCAGAAGAGGAGCATATGAGGAAAACGAGGACAGTTGAGAACATGCCGGAAGTGCTTCTAGCCTGGGGAACGATAATACAGGAATTGATAGGTCCGGCCCAAGATACACAGCAGAATCCCGACAGGCGAGAGGGGCGGGAAATAAATGACAGTCAGAGGGCGATTGACTGTACCAGTAACAATCTGAATGATACCTGATGAAGGTAATGTACTCCATATTAGAATAGAATAACACTATCCAGCACCGGCACCCTACGTAACACGTGGAATAACTGCAAATTAGAAGATAGTTGGGGGGGTGGGGGGGAGTTAAGAGTTTAGTTAACTTTATCTGGTGTATACAAAATACTACATGAGAAGGGTGGAGGAAAAGTAAATTATGGCTGTTAAGAAGCTGTTAAACTGGCATTAACAATTTCACTGTATACTCCTTTATGTAAGTGAATACTGGCTGTCAAATAAAAACCAAAAAGAAATGTTAAAAAAAAGTAGTACAATGATTGGGGTGTCATACTAATAAAATTGTATTGCTACACAAAGGAATGCTTTTAAGCAACCTTAGAATAACAAAAGATTGAGGGGAAAACAATAAGATTCTAAACCCATGCCTTTCAATTTGCATGCAGCACTTTAATGACTCATCTGTCAGTGTGGGTATGCCAAAGTGTTTCAGTTTTGGCTATGGTTTCCTCAGTCAAGTGGGAGATCGGAAAGTGTGCTTGTGAATGGTGTACACTTGTGTCCTTTATTTCTGTGAGAAGGAGAGTTTGTGTATGGTGTATATATATATATTTAATAATAATGTCAATAGTACAATTAAACATAAACTTTACAAACAAGGTTGTTGAGATGAGTCAAAACAGTAAGTACAACACTTTGTTTTATGCATAAGGTATGTAGGGGTCGAAGGGTGGGACCTAGGAGGGTGTGGAAACGTTTGAGGACAATAGTGTGTAGGCCATTGAGGCAAGAGACAGAGGAATGCTGAAATTGTAGGGATGTGATATTATGCATGGATTACCGTTGACTTCCCTCACAGTCCCACTCAGAGAGGTAAGAGAAGATCAGGATACAAAACAGAGGGCAAACAGAACTGAAAAGAGTGCTTCAGAAACTCCAACCCCTTCACCAGCAAGTGATGGGGTGGGAAGCACCATGGGAGAGGATATTGGACAAGATGTCGGTCTAGCTCAACCAAAACTACTGGATCAAAACAGTGAATTGGAAATAAGGATCAGTAACCAAAGAGCAGGTCTGAAACACTCAGTGAGATCAAGGGAGCCCCATTAGAACTTTCACTGGGTGAAATCAAATATGGGCATAGGCCCATGGTTTCAAGGAGGGTTTCACCCTAAAAGCACAGGAACTGTTGGTTAGTGATGCAGGCAAAGTTGGCCTAAATGGAAGTCGTGGAAGGGGGTGATTTAGTGTAGATGCTGTGTCAGCCCCCGTACTGGTGAACACAGAGCAAGCAGGGGCTGCTAGGCATCAACCATAGGAGTTAAGGTAATTAGCCTCTAATGTCCCATCGTAAATCCTACAATGACTTTGCAAACCGAGCCAAGTATACCCCCTTGAGCACTTAAATCTCAGTGGTAGCAATAGCAATCAGTCACAGGCTTCTTGGGTAGTGCTGTGGTGCTCAAACTCACGACTAAAAAATCATGCAATTGTGCAAAAAGTGAATGTCTAACCCAGCGCTTACCTTTCAAGAAAAAAAATACTTTTAAGCACACTAGAACAGAACACACATTCATAGGCAAAGCAGATCTTAGTGTCTTGGACATTGTTTAGGCAGGGCTGTGCCTCTAGCAGCTATCTTTCCGTGGTTTGCCCCATGTGGTCTAGGTGGTTGCCCCTGGTATCGGAGCAATAGAGGGATTATGGCCCAGGTGCATATCTCACCCTTTAAGCAATTTGTGCTCAGTCTCTCACAGTTCAGTAATTTTAGTTCCCTTATAGTTGTTGCTCGATTCTCACCACTCACAGTGGAACAGTCCACTCTGGCATCAACCAGGAGAGTCACTGTCCTACAACATACACAGATGTTGTTGGAAATGATTGCCATCTGCCTGAGAGAGAATGTATTTATGTTCGAAAATAATGTTTACAAACAAATACAAGGCACTGCGATGGGCACCTGCTTCGCCCCCAGCTACGCCAGCTTGGCAGTGGGCTGGTGAGAGGAGCAGGTGCTCTGTGGCATGGACCTTAGTATATGGACTTACTATGTGAATGTTTGGCTAAGGTACATTGAAGATATTTTCTTTGTCTGGGAGGGAACTGAGATAGAATTGAATGATTTCTTTGGGAAACTTAATCAAAACACAGTAAATCTGAAATTCACGATGCAATACAGCAGAGAAACCATTGATTTCCTAGACGTCAGACTTTTCATCAGAGAGGGTACCATACACACAGAACATTTTAGGAAAGACACAGCTGGAAACTCGATTCTGCATGCTGATAGTTGTCACCCACCTAGTTTCCGTTGGAGTATTCCCTATAGTGAATTTCTGAGGGCTAAGAGAAATTGTAGCTCAGAAGTGAGCTATTTGATAACCAAAAAGGAAATGACCCAAAGATTTATAGCCAGGAAAAATCCACGAAAAGCTCTTGACACAGCAAGCGTAAAAGCTGATAGCGTAACTAGGGAAGAAATCCTACATCAGAGACCGGGACAGGACAACAAAAACATGAATGAACCTATCCAGTTCATTACTAAATTCAGTAGCCAAGTGGCACAATTGAGGAAGATTCTGAGGAGTAGATTGACATTTCTCAAACAAGATAATGTACTTAAAGACAAAATAGGAGATACACCTAGCATTACATTCACACGTAACCTATCCTTGAAAGATGTACTTGTGCACAGTCACTTAACGCATAGAAGTTCTAATTGGCTAAATCAAAGCAAAGGCTTCAAGAAATGTGGGCATTGCAAGGCATGCAAACACAGCGAGAATGTACAGGAAGTGACACTTGGAAGGATAAAAAATATCTGGCGTATCCCTAAATTAATAACATGTAAGACGGACTTTGTTGTATATGTGATCACGTGTCCTTGTGACAAGTGGTACATACGCCCCACCACCTTCCCAGTCCACAAGAGGATACTGGAACATTGGAGAGCGATTACTAATAGCGATTTAAGTTATAGCACAGCCAAACATTTAAAAGAAATTCATAATGGGGATTGGACAAAAGCAAAGTATTTTGGCCTCGACACCATATCTAGACATCCAAGAGGAGGCAATAGGACCTCCGCTCTTAGAAGATTAGAATCCCGAAATATTCTGCAGGCGGGCTGTCTCATTCCAATGGGAATGAATAATGATGAAGAACTGTACACACATCTGTAAATTCGGATTGACTTTTCCCGTAACTTACACAGTCCCAGACTGGTTTTTTAACATTAGTTTTATTAATGCTATTAACTTGCATGTTCCTTAACGATCGACTCCGGTTGTCTCGTTATTTATGAAGTAATATCAAGTGGCCTATTGGGAATTTGTGTGATAGATAACTTGTTACTTTGTTTTGCAGAACAATGGAAGCACCTGCATGACTGTGAGCACTGGTGAAATGGCACTTAGGGAGTTAAACTTGCACGGAGGAGGTTCTACCTTCGGTGAAAACCTTTTTCTTCATCCTAGTGGACTGGTAAAAAGTTATGATCAAGTATGAATCGAGAATGAGGTATGCAGTTGGTGGGACAGGGTCTCAGGTATTGTACCTGAACTAGATTGATTTGTAAAATGTTATGGTTATCCACCACCCCCTTTTTATAATGGTCAAACAGAATGGGGTATAGACTAACAGGTAACACCATATGGATCATACCAAAATTACCATACGACACTAACTATTGAGATTAGGGTACTGACAGGCAATCCATTGCTCACAGTATGCCATATGGGTACTATACCACTATCAGTGTACATACAGTGTTGTTCAATCATGTATTGAAACATAGGGTACTATACCTTGAACTATCGTGTACTAATGAATTGACTGTGGATTTAGATACAATTGTAAAATACACGACTGTTTGCCTTCCACCATGTTCAAGAAAGATGCAAACCGGAACGTTGATCTAAGAATTACACACATGCCCATTACCACAATAACTCCATAGAAAAACGAACATTACTTTGGAGCAATCCGATTTTCATTGTAAATGAAATTATAATATACAAACAACCGGACGTTGTATGATTTAATTTTATTAATTTAGAATTTATGTTTCAAAATTTTGAATTGATTTGTATCCAAGATATTGACCTGACTAAGGAACATGCCAGTCTGTTTACCATTGTTGTTGAAAACGCGTCCTGTGTGACGTGCTATTTATTCCCGTTGTTGGGTAACTGTGGTCATGTGACCAAGACCATAACAGTTCGAAATGCGTTATTTTTGTTTGCCGTCAATAAATCAAACTTGAAAAGAAGCTCTGTTGGTGCAGCTGGATTTCTTCGAACTGGGAAGAGAGCCGAGTCTTCTAACTATATATACAGCTATATATATATATATATATATATATATTCACTGAAAAAACCATAGGTTTCAGGGACGTTATAGTTACAGATTAACATTTAAAAAACCTTTGAAATTCACTGAAAAAACCATAGGTTTTAGGGACAGTTATAGTTATTTGGACATTGCACTCGTACAAAACCCGTGAAATTCCCCGTTATAGTTAGTCCAGCTAACTATAACTCGCGCCCCGCAATGCACTGCTGATGACGTCACATATTACATCACTCATGACATGGTCAGTGACAGCACTGATGACATCACTGATGACATCTCAAATGACATCACTGATGACATCACTGATGACATCATCCAGTGACTTTGTGTTTCTGTAAAGTTTAAATATTTTTAATATATATAGGAAAAGACGTATTGAAGAATGAGTGGGTGTGTAAGTGTCTGTATGGATGATTTAGTAGGTGCGTGACTGACTCTATAAGTGAGTGATTTAACGTATCTTACTGAATGCATGGGTTAGTGACTAAACTGGGTGAATGTCTGTATCCGTCTGTCTGTTGCTGTGTAAGTGGCTGCATGTGTTTGTGAATAGCTACATGAGTGTCTATATGAGTTATTGAATGCTTGTGTGAGTATCTGTATGGGTGCCTGAGTGTTTGTGTGGGAGGGGTGTGTGCGACTCTGTGCATAGATGTGTGAGTGGGTGATTCACTGGGTGGATGGTTTAAACAGTGCATCTGTGATAGACTGTATGGGTGGGTAAGTGTGTGTAAGAGTGTGTTAGTGAGTGAATGTATGTCCCAGTGGTACATGTGTGAGTAACTACATATGTGAAAGGCAGTATATATGTGTGTTGGAGTATATAAATAGCTATAAGCAAGAGTGAGTGATTGTGATAGTGGCTGTATGGATGAGTGTGTGCTTGTATCAGTGATTGTATAAGAGCGTAAGAATGTGCTAGTATTTGTATGAGTAAGTGAGCTGGTGTGTGTATAACTGTATAGGTGAGTAAATGGTAGTGTGTTTAATTATTTGCATGACTGACTAGGTGTGTGAGTACCTCTATGGATGAGTGGCGGTGTTTGAGTGTCTATATAGGAGTATGAGTGCATATGATAGTCCTGTACTGAGTGACCGTAAGTATGAGTGACTGTACGGGTGAGTGAGTGGATGTGTGCGTAGACCTAAGAATCAGTGAGTGGGTATGTAGTTATTGGTGTTGGAGTGTCTATGGTTTTGCGAATGGCAGTCTGTAATTTAGAGTGGGTGCATGAAAGGTTATATTAGGGTGTGAGAAGATGCATGAAATTATCACGTGGATGATGTCATCAGTGATGTCATTTGAGATGTCATCAGTGATGTCATCAGTGATGTCACTGACCATGTCATGAGTGATGTAATATGTGACGTCATCAGCAGTGCATTGCGGGCGCGAGTTATAGTTAGCTGGACTAACTATAACGGGGGAATTTCACGGGTTTTGTACGAGTGCAATGTCCAAATAACTATAACTGTCCCTAAAACCTATGGTTTTTTCAGTGAATTTCAAAGGTTTTTTAAATGCTAATTTGTAACTATAACGTCCCTGAAACCTATGGTTTTTTCAGTGAATTTCAAAGGTTTTTTAAATGCTAATTTGTAACTATAACATGTCTGAAACCTACGGTTTTTTCAGTGAATTTCAAAGGTTTTGTAAATGACAATTTTTAAATGTATTAATTGTTATATAAATTTTTTCATACTGATTTCCAAATTGTTTAGAAACAATTTTTTTTTACATATTTTATTTTTAAATTACATTGTAATTACATTATACATTACATTACAAAAAATACTTTCTCAGAATGAATTACTTTAGTTTAAATACTTTGCACATAGGCAATAGACTTTTAAGTACAGTAGTTACAGTTGTTGCAATGGGCAACACATTTTCAAACACAATGCAACATTCAGCTCAATGTGAATTTCTAGTTAAATGCAATTAGTTACTTTATGGATTACTTTTCTAACCACAGGACTGGATCCTAGATTCAGTCCTGGGACATCTCCTGTAAACAGTTGAGTAAAAGCGTTTTGGTTACAGTAGTGATTTTTAAGGAATATTATTGTATTTTAAAAGTTGACACTTAGAAACTTTTTCTCATAGAATCACCAATGTTATCCTATGGAAGGAAATTCACTTAGCAGGTAAAAACTGTTATCGTTACTTTTTCTTACTCAGTGTTGGATCCTGGATCCAGCACTGGTGCATCTCCTGTAAACAGTTGAAAGAATGCGTTTAAGTCATTCAGGCGATTTTTAAGGAATATTTGTAGTTTGTGAAAATCGACACTTTGAAAGTTTTCTGCTGAAAACCAGACAATGGATTCCTATGGAAGAAAATATAAGTTACTGGTAAGTACGGTTAAAATTACTTTTCAGGGTCAGTGCTGGGCTAAAAGATGCAGCACTGGGTTCTCTGCTGATAACAGGTGAGTAAATTGGAATTCGTACTTTGGTTGATTTTAGAGGAATATTATAAAGTTCCAAAACTCCACACTTAGAAGAATTTCCAAGTGAAACCAGTCAATGTTAGCCTATGAAGGAAATTCAAGTTACCGGTAAGTACGGTTAAAATTACTTTTCAGGACCAGTACTGGGCTGAAAGATGCAGCACTGAGGTCTCTCCTGATAACAGGTGAGTAAATCGGAATTCGTATTTCGGCTGATTTTAGAGGAATATTTTAAAGTTCCAAAACTCCACACTTAGAAGAATTTCCAAGTGAAACCAGTCAATGTTAGCCTATGAAGGAAATTCAAGTTACCGGTAAGTACGGTTAAAATTACTTTTGAGGATCAGTACTGGGCTGAAAGATGCAGCACTGAGGTCTCTCCTGATAACAGGTGAGTAAATCGGAATTCGTATTTCGGCTGATTTTAGAGGAATATTTTAAAGTTCCAAAACTCCACACTTAGAAGAATTTCCAAGTGAAACCAGTCAATGTTAGCCTATGAAGAAAATTCAAGTTACCGGTAAGTACGGTTAAAATTACTTTTCAGGACCAGTACTGGGCTGAAAGATGCAGCACTGAGGTCTCTCCTGATAACAGGTGAGTAAATCAGAATTCGGATTTCGGCTGATTTTAGAGGAATATTTGTATAGTTTCAAAACTCAACACTTTGAAGACTTTTCAAGCAAAAGCAGGCAATGATATCCTATGGAAGGAAATTCAAGTTACTGGTAAGTACGGTTAAAATTACTTTTGAGGATCAGTACTGGGCTGAAAGATGCAGCACTGAGGTCTCTCCTGATAACAGGTGAGTAAATCGGAATTCGTATTTCGGCTGATTTTAGAGGAATATTTTAAAGTTCCAAAACTCCACACTTAGAAGAATTTCCAAGTGAAACCAGTCAATGTTAGCCTATGAAGGAAATTCAAGTTACCGGTAAGTACGGTTAAAATTACTTTTGAGGATCAGTACTGGGCTGAAAGATGCAGCACTGAGGTCTCTCCTGATAACAGGTGAGTAAATCGGAATTCGTATTTCGGCTGATTTTAGAGGAATATTTTAAAGTTGCAAAACTCCACACTTAGAAGAATTTCCAAGTGAAACCAGTCAATGTTAGCCTATGGAAGGAAATTCAAGTTACTGGTAAGTACGGTTAAAATGACTTTTCAGGATCAGTACTGGGCTGAAAGATGCAGCACTGAGGTCTCTCCTGATAACAGGTGAGTAAATCGGAATTCGTATTTCGGCTGATTTTAGAGGAATATTTTAAAGTTCCAAAACTCCACACTTAGAAGAATTTCCAAGTGAAACCAGTCAATGTTAGCCTATGAAGAAAATTCAAGTTACCGGTAAGTACAGTTAAAATTACTTTTCAGGACCAGTACTGGGCTGAAAGATGCAGCACTGAGGTCTCTCCTGATAACAGGTGAGTAAATCAGAATTCGGATTTCGGCTGATTTTAGAGGAATATTTTAAAGTTCCAAAACTCCACACTTAGAAGAATTTCCAAGTGAAACCAGTCAATGTTAGCCTATGAAGGAAATTCAAGTTACCGGTAAGTACGGTTAAAATTACTTTTCAGGACCAGTACTGGGCTGAAAGATGCAGCACTGAGGTCTCTCCTGATAACAGGTGAGTAAATCAGAATTCGGATTTCGGCTGATTTTAGAGGAATATTTGTATGTTTCAAAAATCAACACTTAGAAACTTTTTCAGCAAAAAGCAGGCAATGATATCCTATGGAAGGAAATTCAAGTTACTGGTAAGTACGGTTAAAATTACTTTTGAGGATCAGTACTGGGCTGAAAGATGCAGCACTGAGGTCTCTCCTGATAACAGGTGAGTAAATCGGAATTCGTATTTCGGCTGATTTTAGAGGAATATTTTAAAGTTCCAAAACTCCACACTTAGAAGAATTTCCAAGTGAAACCAGTCAATGTTAGCCTATGAAGAAAATTCAAGTTACCGGTAAGTACAGTTAAAATTACTTTTCAGGACCAGTACTGGGCTGAAAGATGCAGCACTGAGGTCTCTCCTGATAACAGGTGAGTAAATCGGAATTCGTATTTCGGCTGATTTTAGAGGAATATTTTAAAGTTCCAAAACTCCACACTTAAAAGAATTTCCAAGTGAAACCAGTCAATGTTAGCCTATGAAGGAAATTCAAGTTACCGGTAAGTACGGTTAAAATTACTTTTCAGGACCAGTACTGGGCTGAAAGATGCAGCACTGAGGTCTCTCCTGATAACAGGTGAGTAAATCAGAATTCGGATTTCGGCTGATTTTAGAGGAATATTTGTATGTTTCAAAAATCAACACTTAGAAACTTTTTCAGCAAAAAGCAGGCAATGATATCCTATGGAAGGAAATTCAAGTTACTGGTAAGTACGGTTAAAATTACTTTTGAGGATCAGTACTGGGCTGAAAGATGCAGCACTGAGGTCTCTCCTGATAACAGGTGAGTAAATCAGAATTCGGATTTCGGCTGATTTTAGAGGAATATTTGTATGTTTCAAAAATCAACACTTAGAAACTTTTTCAGCAAAAAGCAGGCAATGATATCCTATGGAAGGAAATTCAAGTTACTGGTAAGTACGGTTAAAATTACTTTTTAGGATCAGTACTGGGCTGAAAGATGCAGCACTGAGGTCTCTCCTGATAACAGGTGAGTAAATCGGAATTCGTATTTCGGCTGATTTTAGAGGAATATTTTAAAGTTCCAAAACTCCACACTTAGAAGAATTTCCAAGTGAAACCAGTCAATGTTAGCCTATGAAGGAAATTCAAGTTACCGGTAAGTACGGTTAAAATTACTTTTGAGGATCAGTACTGGGCTGAAAGATGCAGCACTGAGGTCTCTCCTGATAACAGGTGAGTAAATCGGAATTCGTATTTCGGCTGATTTTAGAGGAATATTTTAAAGTTCCAAAACTCCACACTTAGAAGAATTTCCAAGTGAAACCAGTCAATGTTAGCCTATGAAGAAAATTCAAGTTACCGGTAAGTACGGTTAAAATTACTTTTCAGGACCAGTACTGGGCTGAAAGATGCAGCACTGAGGTCTCTCCTGATAACAGGTGAGTAAATCAGAATTCGGATTTCGGCTGATTTTAGAGGAATATTTGTATGTTTCAAAAATCAACACTTTGAAACTTTTTAGCAAAAGCAGGCAATGATATCCTATGGAAGGAAATTCAAGTTACTGGTAAGTACGGTTAAAATTACTTTTGAGGATCAGTACTGGGCTGAAAGATGCAGCACTGAGGTCTCTCCTGATAACAGGTGAGTAAATCGGAATTCGTATTTCGGCTGATTTTAGAGGAATATTTTAAAGTTCCAAAACTCCACACTTAGAAGAATTTCCAAGTGAAACCAGTCAATGTTAGCCTATGAAGGAAATTCAAGTTACCGGTAAGTACGGTTAAAATTACTTTTGAGGATCAGTACTGGGCTGAAAGATGCAGCACTGAGGTCTCTCCTGATAACAGGTGAGTAAATCGGAATTCGTATTTCGGCTGATTTTAGAGGAATATTTTAAAGTTGCAAAACTCCACACTTAGAAGAATTTCCAAGTGAAACCAGTCAATGTTAGCCTATGGAAGGAAATTCAAGTTACTGGTAAGTACGGTTAAAATGACTTTTCAGGATCAGTACTGGGCTGAAAGATGCAGCACTGAGGTCTCTCCTGATAACAGGTGAGTAAATCGGAATTCGTATTTCGGCTGATTTTAGAGGAATATTTTAAAGTTCCAAAACTCCACACTTAGAAGAATTTCCAAGTGAAACCAGTCAATGTTAGCCTATGAAGAAAATTCAAGTTACCGGTAAGTACAGTTAAAATTACTTTTCAGGACCAGTACTGGGCTGAAAGATGCAGCACTGAGGTCTCTCCTGATAACAGGTGAGTAAATCAGAATTCGGATTTCGGCTGATTTTAGAGGAATATTTTAAAGTTCCAAAACTCCACACTTAAAAGAATTTCCAAGTGAAACCAGTCAATGTTAGCCTATGAAGGAAATTCAAGTTACCGGTAAGTACGGTTAAAATTACTTTTCAGGACCAGTACTGGGCTGAAAGATGCAGCACTGAGGTCTCTCCTGATAACAGGTGAGTAAATCAGAATTCGGATTTCGGCTGATTTTAGAGGAATATTTGTATGTTTCAAAAATCAACACTTAGAAACTTTTTCAGCAAAAGCAGGCAATGATATCCTATGGAAGGAAATTCAAGTTACTGGTAAGTACGGTTAAAATTACTTTTGAGGATCAGTACTGGGCTGAAAGATGCAGCACTGAGGTCTCTCCTGATAACAGGTGAGTAAATCGGAATTCGTATTTCGGCTGATTTTAGAGGAATATTTTAAAGTTCCAAAACTCCACACTTAGAAGAATTTCCAAGTGAAACCAGTCAATGTTAGCCTATGAAGAAAATTCAAGTTACCGGTAAGTACAGTTAAAATTACTTTTCAGGACCAGTACTGGGCTGAAAGATGCAGCACTGAGGTCTCTCCTGATAACAGGTGAGTAAATCGGAATTCGTATTTCGGCTGATTTTAGAGGAATATTTTAAAGTTCCAAAACTCCACACTTAAAAGAATTTCCAAGTGAAACCAGTCAATGTTAGCCTATGAAGGAAATTCAAGTTACCGGTAAGTACGGTTAAAATTACTTTTCAGGACCAGTACTGGGCTGAAAGATGCAGCACTGAGGTCTCTCCTGATAACAGGTGAGTAAATCAGAATTCGGATTTCGGCTGATTTTAGAGGAATATTTGTATGTTTCAAAAATCAACACTTAGAAACTTTTTCAGCAAAAAGCAGGCAATGATATCCTATGGAAGGAAATTCAAGTTACTGGTAAGTACGGTTAAAATTACTTTTGAGGATCAGTACTGGGCTGAAAGATGCAGCACTGAGGTCTCTCCTGATAACAGGTGAGTAAATCAGAATTCGGATTTCGGCTGATTTTAGAGGAATATTTGTATGTTTCAAAAATCAACACTTAGAAACTTTTTCAGCAAAAAGCAGGCAATGATATCCTATGGAAGGAAATTCAAGTTACTGGTAAGTACGGTTAAAATTACTTTTTAGGATCAGTACTGGGCTGAAAGATGCAGCACTGAGGTCTCTCCTGATAACAGGTGAGTAAATCGGAATTCGTATTTCGGCTGATTTTAGAGGAATATTTTAAAGTTCCAAAACTCCACACTTAGAAGAATTTCCAAGTGAAACCAGTCAATGTTAGCCTATGAAGAAAATTCAAGTTACCGGTAAGTACGGTTAAAATTACTTTTCAGGACCAGTACTGGGCTGAAAGATGCAGCACTGAGGTCTCTCCTGATAACAGGTGAGTAAATCGGAATTCGTATTTCGGCTGATTTTAGAGGAATATTTTAAAGTTCCAAAACTCCACACTTAGAAGAATTTCCAAGTGAAACCAGTCAATGTTAGCCTATGAAGAAAATTCAAGTTACCGGTAAGTACGGTTAAAATTACTTTTCAGGACCAGTACTGGGCTGAAAGATGCAGCACTGAGGTCTCTCCTGATAACAGGTGAGTAAATCAGAATTCGGATTTCGGCTGATTTTAGAGGAATATTTGTATGTTTCAAAAATCAGCACTTAGAAACTTTTTCAGCAAAAAGCAGGCAATGATATCCTATGGAAGGAAATTCAAGTTACTGGTAAGTACGGTTAAAATTACTTTTGAGGATCAGTACTGGGCTGAAAGATGCAGCACTGAGGTCTCTCCTGATAACAGGTGAGTAAATCAGAATTCGGATTTCGGCTGATTTTAGAGGAATATTTGTATGTTTCAAAAATCAACACTTAGAAACTTTTTCAGCAAAAAGCAGGCAATGATATCCTATGGAAGGAAATTCAAGTTACTGGTAAGTACGGTTAAAATTACTTTTGAGGATCAGTACTGGGCTGAAAGATGCAGCACTGAGGTCTCTCCTGATAACAGGTGAGTAAATCGGAATTCGTATTTCGGCTGATTTTAGAGGAATATTTTAAAGTTCCAAAACTCCACACTTAGAAGAATTTCCAAGTGAAACCAGTCAATGTTAGCCTATGAAGGAAATTCAAGTTACCGAGCAATACGTAAATTGAACTAAAG